>LPNX010623751.1:12705-89821 GCA_001517045.1 Pseudotsuga menziesii | reverse complement strand
ATGAAGTGGATCCCACACGGTGGGGGAAGGTGGTTTTCACCCAGCCCACCAGGGATCAAACCCCACCGAGACATGGCCCGCTGTGATAAGGCTCAAAGGGTAGACGCCCCCTGGATAGACTACCGTCCCTGGTAAGGATTGGAGTCAGGACATCTCACCCCTTGCTGAGTCACAAGTTTCCGGTATATCCTGGCTTGCGGGCTGCCGTTTATACCACAGGGGTTATAGTGGCAGCAACGGATTTGAACCTGGGCCTCGCCCAGGCAAGTTTGACAAGTTACCGATTCCCCTACTCTAAAAAAAAACATTTTATTGTTTAGAATTTGACATAAAAGCTACATCTACATCAAGTTGGTAGGCGAGTTTTTGTTAGAAAATAGATATAATTAAACTTATCTAATCAGAATTTGACGTAAAAGCTACATCTACATCAAGTTGGTAGGCTAGTTTTTGTTAGAAAATAGATATAATTAAACTTATCTACTTATTTTTTTAATAAATAATTATAAATTTATTTTATAAATAATTATGTATTGAAAACATGTCATTATTTCAATATTATATTATAGTGAACTGATTATAATTGATTAATTATATTTTGTTTTAAGTGTGGTTTATTGATGCCAAGGTATATAATATTATAGTGAATTGGTTATAATTGATTAATTATATTTTGTTTTAAGTGTGGTTTATTGATGCCAAGTTTACATACAGGGAAAGAATAGACATCTCCCAAACTTTGTTGACATATTTTGTTTTAATATATTTAATGCATTGAACGTTTTATTTATCATATATAATATATTTAATTATTATGTAGTTTTTTTTTTAATTTTTTTTTAATTTCATATTTGTATGGATAGACATTTTTATTTTAGATTTGGGGTGGATTAGGGTTTATACTTTTTTATCTATGGATGTGGATGCCACTAGTGTATTATAAAGATTGATTTTATGGTAGTATTTTAAAATTCAAAAAAAACAACTAATATATATATATAAGTTGATGAATCGATAACTAGTAGGGATCCATGGATAACGCCTAGTTTATGAATACATAACCAACAGTTCATGATAGATAACTAAAAGAATGTGAATGATGGAAATGGATAACACATAGAATGTGGATGATAGTCATACGCCAGAAAATGGCATCCAACATAGTCTAAATCAGCAATTTTTGTGGGTATATTTGAATAGAAGAGGCCCTGCAAGCACGTAGGTCACTGGCCCCATTCTGATTCTTCATGTTTCAGGGAAGCCCGACAAATATTTTGTGGTTCAGTCTTCATGGCATGATCCGAGTGCAAGTTCTCTTTAATTTGCTGTACGTTATTGGTTGTGAGAGACTTTGAGAGATACGGAGCTTAGATGTACCTCAAAATGTCACATTGAACTTTGTACGTATGAGGTGTTTCTCACTTTGACGGAAAGACAACTACAACATTCTAGGACAATAAGAACGCTAAAAAGACGAGGCAAAATAATCTATATACCAAATACGACACTATCTAAGGCGACAAAGGTCTCAAGATAAGGAATATGAATATTAAAAATATTATTGGCTCAAAGGCCTCCAATATTTTGAAATTTCGAATGATGGGAAATTGTGTTATGAGGAATGTACTTTAGATACCCTCTCAATCATAATTGCATGTATGCAAGGCCCTAGGCTCAATTTATGTAGTATATTATGAATGAATTTGCAGATATGATGATGATGTTTAGAGTACAATTATGCCTTTGGGCATGGCTATATTATAATGGCATTGACCATGCTATATTTGAATCCCTTTATGCAATGCAATACCTTTCTTTATTAGAGAAATGAATTTATATGAACATCTTTTACATTGTAGAGTAAGGAAAGGAGTAGAGAATGTGATTTTTAATAACAATATGAACATCTTTTCACATTGTAAAGTAAGGAAAGGAGTAGAGAATGTGATATTTAATATCAAATGCTTTGTAGCATAGCACAACACTATGGCTTTGGCAACTAAAGATGTTATTATGATCCCAAAATATCTTAATGATTGTTATGAGCCTACTCTCTTATTCAATATGGGCTAGGTTTATTTTTATATCAAATCCATGATGAATGTAAGTGATTAAGTTGAAATTTCACCTCTTTTCTTCATGTTAATAACAATCTCGTCATATGGTTTGTGAGAAGCAAGAAATGCAAGAGGGCGTTGTCTTTATATTTTGAATGGAATATAGTTACCTATATGAACTTGAATGCTTGAATGAGGTTACATTTGTGTCAGAGATAATTGAAGTCCAAGCATCAAAGAATAGAAAACATAAGATTGTTCGAGACATCAGGAGTTTAGAGACAAATGAAGCACTCGAAGCTAAGGATACTTCCATTATGGATAACAAATTTCCAAAAGTTCTAAGAACTCATATTATATATGATGTTATTTTATACTTTGCAATAGCTTAAGGAGGCCTCAAAATTATTCTTAGTTAGTTATTATGGTGCCCTATCATAAAAAAATCATGAACAATGTATCAATCTTTGAATGCCAAGCCACCAAGAAACCTAGAGAAAAGTCCTAACAATTTGCAGTAGTTACATTTCCTAAAGGTGTGATCCTAAGAGATTGCCTCAAATCTTACAACCTCAAGTGATTCTATAGTTGTTGAATCTTGAACATCAATCCTTATTTCCCTCTATATTATCTAACCTAAAAGTATGTGTAGTATGAAAAAGATTGTTAACCATCCATAACTTTTTAATATTCTAAATGATCATGACTTTTCCTTCTAGGACAATGACACTATAATTGAGTTGGAAGTGCATGAGACCATAGTTGCATGTAACTTTTTCTATAACAGAGAAGTGAAATGGTTAAAAGAATCTACTCTTAATGTTGGGAGGACTCCAATGGGGTTTCCTTGCACCTCCACCCTCCCCTTACAACAAAGTGTTTATGAAGTATGGGACAATGAGCCAGATTAGATTACTATAGGGGGTTATGTGACTTTGGGGAGGGGAATTTCACATAGGCAGAGCCTATAAGTTACTTGGGGGTGAATCTAGTAACTTGTGGGGTAGAAATTTGACAAAAATCATTAATGAAAGGGTGTCCTTGGGAGGAATAAATATCATTGGCATACGACTGGATGGACTAGGATGATATGTCAAAGGAAGTTCTTATGGTTTTAGTAATGGTTATAGGGGAATTGAGTGTAGGCGGGGTGGGGGGCGATTACACAATAAAATCAATAAAGCCTAGGGGATTTTTAAATATTTTTCTATCCAACATGAGTGGTTTTGGATTGTGAACAACTTACTCAGATGCCCATGCTAGTATGAATGACAACAAGCTATGAGTGTGAGGTCTTGGGAGCCTTGGATCAAACAAGAATCTCTCTAAAATATTTTGTGTGCTCCTTTATGAGTTAGGTAATGGCCATGAGAGTTTGTGTGATGCTTCAAATTCACAATAATACAATTTAATCGTACATCCTTGCACATTGCATGGTCAGGTATCAATGATTGGTGGCCACGAATCTTGGTCATTAAGTGGCATTCAAAGCTATAACTACGTGGTACCAACATTTTTTTCTAAGCTATTTGTCCCTTGTGGTAGCTTATCATTGGTTACTGATAACTCACTAAACTATTCCTACCTCACCTCCTTTATTATTGTTTAGTATGCCTCATGTGAAATTTAGGTTGACATGGTAGAGTGATTTCCAACGAAATCCTCCCACATTCTTTAGAATCTGGCAAGGTTAGGACCATTCATCTTACATGGGGAGGACAATGCTTGAGCCATTGGATCGAGGGTCATGCATATGGAAGGAGGTGTTCTTTATATGAGTTGTAGAGTCACATAAAAAACCCCACATACTATTTCATAGGGGAGGCTTACCCACATACAATGTATCATCGACAAATGATTTATTGTTGACATTTCCATTAAGGTGATGGGGAGGATCCTAGAAGAAGCATATTTATTCTTAACACATGCAAAGGAATCTAGCCTCTCCCCTTCATGCGTATGGATTTGATTAAAAAACCAAAAGATGCATGAATTTATATGTAATATTAGCGGGGAACCCCTTCATGGTACCTCTCACATATGTAGCTTCATCGTACATGGCCCAAATTAACTTGATGGGAGTTGCATGAAGATTCTCGACCATTCATAGGTGACCACCTTGAATTACTCCCTGCACATGTATCTTTGCCTCCAATGGTCCATATTAACCTTACAAGAGTTGTATGATGAATTTATTCCATTCATCGTGGACCACTCCAAATTACTCCATGCACATGTATCTTTCCATGAATGTCTATATTAAGCGAATGGGAGTTCCACCATGATCTCCACCATTTGTGGGGGATGACACCAAATTACTGCCCACACATGTATCATTGCGACAAGTGGTCTAGATTAACCATATGGGAGTTGCATGATGAAACTCAACCATTCATGGGTCCCCACCTCAATATAACCCCCACACATGTATCTTTTATGTGAATGTCCCAAATTGACAAGATGAGAGTTACATCATGACGAATCCTAACCATCCATAGGTGGTCCTTCCCTAATGTCCTCTACACTTGTTCCTATTTGTAAACTATTGCGACGTGTTTATTTGAATTGAGGGGATCTTGCTCCTTCCTAAAAATTTATATTTGGGTTTGTTTGGGGGAAGAGGAACACTAATGACATGACTGACTTGTTTGAGGGAAAACATGGTGGAGAAGGGTCTTCTCTATTGCCTCATTCTAGGAGAAAGTATTCATTTTGAGTAATGCAGTAAGAGGAGTTGCAATCTTTCCATAGTTTTGCACAAAGTTATGGTAGTATCCCATAAGTTTAACGAACCTTCTCAAGCTCTTGAGATTTTTGGGGCAGATCCAGTTTTGTATAGTTTCCAGTTTATTGGGGTCCACACACACACACTCCTAACTCACAATATGGCCCAAATATTTAGCCTTAGTCAACCAAAAATTACATTTGGATTCTTTTACAAATAATCATAGATCATGTAATCATTGTGAGGTACAAGAAACATGTTGAAGGTGTCTTTTCTAGGTGGGGTTCTAGACCATGATATCATCAAAGAAACCCAAGACAACATGAGAAACGAAAGGGTGAAAGATCTTATTCATGAGGCTTTGAAAAGTAGATGGGGCATTGCATAAGATGAAGGGAATGACTAAGAAATCATAATGACCCTCGGGACCCTGGAAGGATGTCTTGGAGGTGTAAACTTCTTTCATCTAGATTTGATTTTATCTCAAGCTTACTAAGGTCATGTTTGGTGAAGAATTTGCTTCCAGGAAATTCATGTAGAAGCGATCATCAAAGACAGGAATATAATATTTATCTTTCATGGTTAATTTGTTAGGAGCCCAAAAATAGGACATATGCACAAAGCTCCTTCCTTTTTGAGGACCATAACCACCAACAAGAAATAAAGGATTTGTGTTGGTATGAATGATGTTAGGCCCTAATAATCATCCGAATGACTTTTTCAATTTCATTCTTTTGTGGAAAAGGGTGTCAATAAGGGAAGACATTGATAAATTAGTATCCTAGGACTAATTGAATACCATGGTCATGTTCCCCTTGGGTTGGGGTTCATTCCTTTGGTTGCTCAAGAATATGTTGATATTAGGAGATAACGTATTACTAGTTAGGGTCAATATTTGTTGTTGACGTTCCCATGGCTTCGATAGCATTCAATAAAGCAATGACATATGAGTGGATTTTCTTCAATAATTTCTCCATATGGTGTGAGGAGATGATTTTAAGAGATTTGGAGGAGATTCCATTCAGGTGATGAGTATGCCCACCCTGAATTAAGTTGACAGAGAATGTCTTAAAATCAATGGTGAGAGGACCCAAACTCTTGATCCATTCAAACCCTATAACTTTATTGCAACCAACCATGTCAATAACAAAAATATGTGTTTTTATATAGTAATCAACCATTTGGAGTTTCACATTTTCACAACTTCCATCACATTTCGTCATACCCCATTTCCAATCATAATTTGACCCCCTTCTGAAATCATAATTTGAAAATTTGGTATAGGGGGAATATATCAATGGGTTTCTTCAACCACTCACTAATTAATGAAATTAGAATGATGTCATTATTAACTAATAAAATAATTTTTGAGTGTTTGATGTAGCCGATCAATTTCAATGTTTGTGGTTTGGATAACCAGGATAAGGCATGGAGTGAGATTTGGGGTTGCTCCTCTTGTATTGGCATATCAAGAGCATCTTCCAAAGGGGTCAACCGTCATAGTGTCTTCACATTAGGTTTTGATAGGGCCTTTATAGTGATGAGACCTTATGTTAGCATAAACAACTCTCAACCACTCAAGCTAACCCACCGGCTATGTAATTATTAAATGTTAATAAACTATATATTATTCTTCAAATATTCTATAAATATCTTAGTAAAAATATATATTTATTTATTTTATAAAGATATTTTAATAAAAAATAAAAAATTATTTAGCAAATAATTAGGAATTAAAATTTAAATGAAATCTAGGTTTTATAATTTAGTTTGAATTATATCTTTATATTGACAATTCAATAACATTTCACCATTCGTCCATCATATTAAAAATTCTAATAACGTTTCACCAATCATACATCATTATTATTTGATTATGATTAACTAATTATATTTGGTTTTAATATATTTAATGTATTGAATATTGTGTTTTATTATATATAATAATCTTAAATACCCTGTTTTCTCTGAATTTCGTTCAATATTTTATCTTGTCATCTCTTTCATTTCAAGTGGCTTCTGGGGGAGTTGTGCATTTATCACAGCACAATTATTTTATCTTTTCATCGCTTTCATTCCAAATGGCTTCTGGGGGGGGGGGAGTTGTGCATTTGTCACAGCAGAATTACCCAATTGTTAGCCAGCTTTGGTTGGAATTCTTACATATAATGGACCAAAAAAATTTGGAACAAAAGAAAACAGAAGGTCATCAAAATAGACATTATATTGATCAATTGATTGACTTGAAGATTAGTTACAGCTGTACAGTTTAGTAGCCAGCTTTGGAATTCTCACATATAGTGGACCAAAAAAATTTGGAACAAAAGAAAACAGAAGGTCATCAAAATAGACATTATATTGATCAATTGATTGACTTGAAGATTAGTTACAGCTGTACAGTTTAGTAGCCAGCTTAGGAATTCTCACATATAGTGGACCAAAAAAATTTGGAACAAAAGAAAACAGAACGTCATCAAAATAGACATTATATTGATCAATTGATTGACTTGAAGATTAGTTACAGCTGTACAGTTTAGTAGCATGGCCACTGCCAATTAAAGCCATTACCAATTAACCATAGGCCAGAAAATGGCATCCAACACACTCTACCCAATCTCTTCTTTGGTCTGTAGCTGAAATTTGTGTTAACAGCTCTTGGACCGATGTCCTCTTTCCTCTACTTGCTTTTGGATCGTATTTGGAAGGTGATTTGCAAAGTGCCCTTTCGATTGCCTTAAGAAAAATCCAAAAATACTGACGAAAATTCCAAGCTTTACAAAATCGAACACAGTGCGCTGCCCTCGAGATGCTTTCTTACATCTTTTCTGAAACTCCCATAATCAACAAAATCCAAAACAGCTGGAAGTGATGATTGAAAATTCTTGAGGAACCTATGATCCAAATTCTTTCAATCTTAATTTGAAAGGACATCTCAGAAGTTCTTGGACGGTTTCCATGCTCAGAATAAGATCTTGGCCGAGTTCAGGCTCATTTTAGCACAATGCACTCCATCTCTGTGAAAATGCATATGGAGGAGCTCATCCAGCTTCAAATTTGCTGGTGCTGCTTCTTTTTTCCCAACATAGATGTCAGATAATGGAAAACAACTTCGTCACAGGGAATGGTGAGTCCCATCTTGTGATCAAACCCATACTCTTCCTCGGCCTTCTCCAGCAATGCCCTGAACAATGAATGATTCAAATAAGCCGTGGGGATGACGAATCTACTGCGCTCACTTCCAACATACACTGCACAGTGTCCCCTGGGAACATCTGTGGGCAGAGCTCTGCAGGATCGGCCCATGAGCTCATCTTTCATTGCGAAATACATTGCCTTCGTTTGGGAAAGGCCATATTCAATGCCCTTATTGGCATGGGCAACCTTGGAAAAGGCTCTGATTATCTGCTTCAAAAGAAGAACTTGAGAATTCCTCATCCTTCTTGCTATTGAACTCAAGAAAGGGATTGAAAGCTTGCACAAGGGTTTGTTGTTAGACCACCCATTGATTCTCTATATATAGCTAGCACTTCTTGACGACAACCACACAGAGAGTAACTGCTCATTGTCCACAACTTGGTCTTATCCCGATTGCTGATTCTTCCCATCTAACGGGCAGTCAGCGATGTCAACTGTTGGATGGGCAGAATCAGTGCACAATGCATTTAATGTAACTTTGCGACATGCAGCACTAATTTGCGAACAGTGATCCTGCCGGGTTCGTCAAAAGGATGACAGACAAATGCATGTGATCAGTCTCAATCACTCACTGATATGGATGATCTGCAGTGCTATATTTGATAGAAGAGGCCCTTTGATGGTCTGCATTGCTGTATTTGAGGACATTTGCATGTGGTCAGTCTCAGTCGCTCAGTGAAACAGGCGGTTTTTGTGGATATATTTGAAGAGAAGAGGCCCGCAATCACGTGGGTCAGTGGCCCCGGCCCTATTCTAGCTTTTCACGTTTAAGGAAACCCGCAAAGCACGATTCAAATTATCTTTGTGAAGTCTTGAATTTGGTTTTTATAACCACGTTTCAAATAAACTTCCATATAATAAGAAGCGAAGCTCCAAGGCTCAAAGTGAACCTCCCATTGAACTATCTTGTGAACACCCCACTAACTCAAAGCTCTAAAACGCCTTTCTAGGATTTTGAGGAGGTTAACATATGCCTTTCTAGGATTTTCAAGAGGTTAATATATGCAAAGAATTACACCAGCATGATAACCACGAAGGAAAGTGATATTTTCATTTTTCCATGAAAAATTAAAACAAACAAAATTGCAATGTTGAATTTGTTAAATATAATTTTGTTTTGATTTTGGATTTTTTTTTGTTATTGTTGTTGTTTGAAATGTTTGCAAAGAGGGATCTCATGACTCTAAATACTCTAAAGAGTGGGAATTTTTTTATTATTATGACAAAGGTATTATAGCTTAAATTATTTACAAAACAGTTATAACACTTGTTAAGTTAGTTATAGATCTTATTTTGCTAGTTTTTAAACATACATGTCTTCATACAAGATTCACTCATTTCCTTGATTATGATGATATTTTCATAATATTAAGAGAGGAAGATTAACCATCAGCATAGATCCATTAAAAGGGGATCTACCAAGCACCCAGAGGGATCAAATATCTCAAGGTGTAAACCCTTTTTTCGAGTGGAAGTGTTGAGGAAATGTGTAATCCAATGTTTATGGTTTTAGTTTATCTAATTTATATTGTTATATGTATGCAATTCTAAATAATTTAAATTTAATTTAAGCCGACATGTTATTTTTAATAATATTTTATTACTTTTTTTATAAAGGACACATGTCATCTCTAGGATAAGCACGGAAGGAGTTACACATGTCTCCCTTACTGGGCTGTAGAATGCACCTCTTTGGTGCAATAAGTTACCCTACTAGATGATTCAAATAATAGATGCATTAATGGTCATGTGTTTTCAAATAAAAGAAAGTGTCATTTACATAGTTGTATTACTTAGAACAATAGTGTTTACTTATTTTAATGTAAGTAGATGGATTAAATACCAACTAATATAACAAATGATTAGGGAAAATGCATAGAATATTTTCAACATTTAGAATTGGAAAAGTGGTACATGTTTTATAATCCAATGTTCTATAATCCAATTGTTTATATGATCACAACTTGGGTAAAAACGTTTTATAAAGATAAGGTAGTTAACAAATTAATAAGTAAGTGGTGGGAAAAAGGTAAAATATTTCAAGACAGGATTGATGGCAGTTCTATAATCCAAGCGTTTACATGATCACAACTTGGTAAAAATGTTTCATAGAGATAAGGTAGTTAACAAATTAATAAGTACGTGGTTAGAAAATGGTAAAATATTTCAAAACAAGAGTGATGGCATTTGCTCTCGTGTTAAATTGAGTTTCCTTTATATAATTGTTGTTTCCTTGTAAGTAGATTATGCGAGGAAAGAGATGTTACTTATTTTAAAGAAGCATGGATTCCATTGATTTATTATGTTAAACTAATTTACCATGTTACTACAAAAGGTCTCATTTTTAATTGGGAAAGAATTATATCACATACTATGAAGTGAGTATTAGCTAATGAAAATGAACACAGTTGATCTAGGTCGTGCCCAGGTGCACGCTGAGGATAGCAGTCGACTGAATGAGTCGAGCACTGTTATGGCAGAAGCATAGAAAAAAAACAAGTAAAGCATGAAATAAATATATCGACAGAAATTATGCACACAGACAATATGCAAGAATTCGAACCAGTTTCTATATTACTTCTTCTCCATGAAGGTTGGGTGATTGTTACAATAATGTACATGTTTATATATAATGTTGAGACGCTTGGGTGACTACCCGCTATGTTCAGTTACAGAAGAAGTTATAATGGTTCGAAAGTTCAACTGTCGTAAACAACTGAAAAACAGAGACATTCTGTTGATGTATGTCAAGCATGAAACTTGTCGAGGTTTGTCGAGGTTGGTTGTGTTGAGGTTAGGACTTGTCGAAGCAAATGTTGAACCTGTCGAAGTAGTCGAAGTGCTAGACTTTGTTGAAGTTGGATGACATTCCAACTACTGGTTGGATCATTCCTCCTTCTGTAAGAAACAATGGTCTCCATTGTGTATTTGTTCAGGTGAGAAAACTTGCAGGCTACTTCAATAGTAGAGTACCATTTTCCTTTCCTGAGGAGTTGTCCAACTTTAGCCACTTGAAATAAGGGAATGGAGTTCATCCTTGTATGGAATATGTGTCGTCCCACAATGATTTCACAAAGAAAAGGTTCCTGAACATCTGGATGGATGTCTTTGGGTTCTATTGTATGCAAGTCACTTTGTTCCAAAAATGGCGCATGGTATGGTCAAAGTAGATCTACATTGAATATTGGATGTAGGCCAAGGCATGCAGGAATGTCGAGCTGAAAAGTGTTTTCTCTATTCTGTTTAAGGATATTGTATGGACCATATAGCAAAGGTTTCATCTTTCTGTATGGAACAATGAAGCGCTCCTTCTTTAAATGTAACCATAGTTGATCCCAAATTTGGACTGAATGAGGATTATAATCGTTGTTGTGTCAGGGCTTAGATTTTGCATTAGCTCATTGTAACATTTCATTTGCTTTCTTATGTATGTTGTAGATTTGATCTCTAAATTTTAATGCTTTCTCCACTTATTGTCCTTCGAAGTCGAAGTCATTTGACTATTTCAAGCAACTAATCAAGTCAATAGGTGCCAATGGTTAAAATCCGTAACAGATCTCAAATGGACTCATGCTCATAGGACTGTGTTGAGCATGATTGTAGTTGTGTTGTAAGTATGGAAGGTTTTCATCCCATGTTCGATGATGCTTATGTTTGTACATGCGCAGCAGTTTTACTACCAATGGATTTACAACTTTTGTTTGTTCGTCTGTTTGCAGATGGAAGGATGTCAACAAAGAAAGTCTCATGTTGAGATGTTGCCAGAGATTTCTCCAAAAGGTGCTGAAAAATCTAGCATCTCTATTGCAAATAATGATCGTTGGGGGGCCATAATATTTCCAAACACGTTCAAAGAAGAATTGAGCTGTCCGTTGTGTTGTTGTAGTATTCTTGCATGGTATGAGTATAGACCTCTTGGAAAATATGTTGACTACTACTAAGATCGCAACATGCTCATGTTTGGTAGTATGATATCCTATCAAGTAGTCCATAGAAATAGATTCCCATAGTTGACTAAAAACTGGTAGGGGTGTGTACATTCCTTATCGTCAATTTGTCGGTTTAGCAATGGCACATACCACGCATGATCAAATGTACTTGTTGAAATCATATTTAAGTGAGGGACAGCGAAAATAATTTTGGAGGATAACAAATGTTTTTGCGACTCCAAAATGTCTTGCAGTCTTGTTGTAGTGTGCATCCCAAATGAGATTTTGTCAATGCTCATCAGTCGGTACACAAAGCTGTCCAAGATTGTATAGCAAGGTGTCCTTAAGAAATTAGTCGGTAGTAGACAATGTGTCGACCTAAAGTTGTCGATAAACTATGGAGAAGTCACAGTCTACAGAATACAATTATGGCCAGGTAGTGGTGTCGTAACCCTGTATACTCATCACTATAGATAGTAGAGTAATGGAACAATAATGGGTGGTCGACTGAGACAATCGATTGTGGCATTGGATTTTCCTTTGTGATACTTAATTACCAACTAAAATTGTTGTAGGTAATTAATCTACTTGAGTTGTCGAGTTGTCTGTAATTTCGACTGGGATGGAATGAACTGCAAAGGTTTATGGTAAGTGAGGATGATTGCTTCATTGCCAAGAATCTAGTGTCTCCATTGCTTCAGAGCTTACACAATGACATATAGTTCTTTTTCATATGTCGAATACCTTCTAACAATGTCATTGAAAGTCTTGAAATGAAACACATGTGGGTGATCCGACTGACTGATCACTACACTAAGAGTATAGTCTGATGCATTCATCTCAATATCAAAAGGTAGATGCAAATCAGGGAACACAAGTACTGGTGAAGTACAAAGCTTGTTTTTGAGTTGTTCAAAAGATTGTTGTTGTGTCAATGTCCATTTAAAGACAATTTTCCCATTTCCTTTAGTCAACTGATTCGAAGGCCATGTGATGTGGTTGAATCCAAGTATGAACTGTCGATAGAAATTTTCCAAACCATGAAAACTTCTTAGTTCATAATTTTTTTGAGGAATGGGCCAACCTTTAAGGATCTGTACTTTTTCTAGGTCAACATGAATTCCTGCAGAGTCAATTACATACCCCAAATATTTCATGCTAATCATCACAAATGATCATTTGTTCGTGTTTAGATATGGTCGATGTTGCTAGAGAGTGTCAAATGCTTGTCAAAGTTGTCTGACATGTTCTTCTCATGATCGACTAAAAATCATGATATCGTCAAGATAGACAATGACACACTTGCCGATGAAAGGTCGTAGAAGGTAGTCCATATATCTCTTGAAGGTTGTAGGTGCATTGGTTAAACCAAAATGCATGACTAAACCTTCAAACAATCATTCCTTGGTCTTGAAATCAATTTTCCATACGTCAGTGGACTCGATCGGAATTTGATGATATCCCGACTTAAGGTCAAGCTCCATAAAGAACTTAGCATGTTTCAAGTAGTCGATGAGTTCGTCTATTCTTGCAAGAGGGTATTTTTTCTATACTGAAATTTGTTTGAGAGCCCGATAGTCGATGCACATGCACTACGTCCCATCTTTCTTTGGAACTAGAATGACTAGACTTCCACAAGGAGAGGAGTTGGGGTGGATATGACCTTTGTTGATCAAATCCTAGATTTTCCTGTGAATTTATTTGTTCTCAAGAATGGATCTTCTGTAAACAGAATTGTTAGGTAATGAACAACCAAGAACAAATTCAATGGAGTGTTTTACCTGAGAATGTATAGGTTCTTCGTTCGGCTCTTGAAATACGTTCTAGTATTCCTCAAGAATGTGGTCGATTTGTTGTTGTTGTCGAGACTTGCGATGGTCGGTGAGTTGACTTGTTGTTGCAGTCTTCCTAGAATGTTGAGGATTTATCATAATTAATGCGAACTTCTGAGCATGATTTATAAACTTGTTTGTTTGTTTGGTATATATCATAGCAACTGTTGATGTGGGTTGTCGCTTTGGTATGTTGGACCATTGATTCTGAATTTTGACAATCACCTTTTAAGGCTGTGACTGATATGTACCATGTTTATCCAATAGGTAAGGTTTCAAAAAAAGGGGTCAACTATAGAAAGAGGTGCCACATCACAGAGTACTTCATATTCAAAAGGCTTGATAAAGTAGGTGATTCTACTTTGGTGTGTGATTCTTAGTTCTTGTCCATCCTTCATCCAACCGATATTGTAAGGTCGATGATGTGGAGTGGTGACAAGACCTAATTTTTTCACAAGATCTTCATAAACAAAGTTATTTTGTATACCATTATTCACAATCAAATGTAATGGATTTTTCTGAACCCATATCCATGTATGGAATAGGTGCTCTCATTCCTCCTCATTGATGATAGTCGAGGCTATTCAAGTGGTCGAAGTCGAAGCCAAGAGGGTGGACGCCTTTGGATCATATTCTACCAAGGTTATTTCAAAAAAGTAGGATGTCGAAAATATTTCCAAAAATGTCTTCCAATATTTTTATTCTGACGTATCTGTAATGTCCCAATTAAAAAATTCCTAATAAAGGCATAATTTTGGAAAAAATGTCTTGACTAGTTTTGAATTAGGTGGATTCGAATGGCTCTAGAGGGTCTCGAATTTGGTAGGGACTAATGAGGGGAGTATTAGAAATCTTAATTTGACTCTTTGATATTTTTATGATAGGTCATAGAAATTTTCAGCTCAAATTGGGAATTATGGAAAAAGGGAAAAATTACTAGTAGTTTATGATATAATTTCCCCTAGGGTGTGGGTAGAAATGGCTCTCCAACTCCAAATAAACCCTCCCAAATTTTAGAACAGAGTATTGGGACTATAATTAGACTTCATTTAATTTCATTATATTTGTTTAATATTTCTTCAACATAGGATTAAATGTTCATATTTGAATGCACAATTTCAGTGATATTTGCTTAAAGGAAATCACACAATAAAGCTCAAATTTGACTCATAAATGGTGCATATAATGGTTCAAAAAAGAGAAATATGAATATAGACCATTTACATAACTTAAATAGCTCACTAGAAACATATAACATTGACCCAAGTCGCAATATACCTCAGATACACAATCTCCATTGAAAGGAAAAATCATCTCATGGAAACTAGTCACAATAAAGATTGGAAATGTGGACATTTGCATATGTATTTATTCTGATTTCGAATTACACTGCACGTGAACATGATATTACAGAGACATACATCATACATCATATCTTTGACATCAACTGAACTCAATTGGGTGAAACCACCATTCACATGGGTGCACCTTCATAGAAAACATGGAAATATGGAAGTGGAAATTGATAGAATGGAAAGAGTGATGGGACACAAACAAAAACAACCTCCTATATGAAATAAAAAAATCCATGAAGCTCCAAATGAGATGTTTGAGTGGTCTCTCCCATGGATAACCTGGATTAGAATTTAAGTCTCTCGCAATTGGCTCACTAGTAGGGTAAGCATGCACTCACTGTACAAAGGACAAGCTAATGCTCTCCAAATGCCAAAGGAAAATTCACAAAATGATCAAAATCTATTTCCATTCCTCATGACATATTTTTATAACCCTCATAAGGTCCTCCAAGGTCAAATTAATTCCCATAGTCTTCCTCCACCTCATCCTTGATGTTTAATAACCTACATCCCCCTTGGCCATCTCCTCAACCCTTCATCTTCCACCAAATTAGAATGGTTTACTATAACCCCCAAATTCAACCTATTAGTGGCTATTTTTATCTCTATCATGCCAAAATTTTCATATGTCAATGGTAAGGTCTGTAATAAGGTCTGACTTGTCATAGAATATTCCATCATTGTTGTCATAAAGCATGGGGAATCTAGCTCGACATGGCACCTAGTTTCTTCCTAGACTCTTCCTCTTCTATGGGGATTTAATCCTATTCACCCATTCAAATCCCTGGGATAATGATATCTAATTTGATTACTCTTCACCTTCTAAAAAACCATCCATCACTCATAATTTTTAATTTGGTATTAAGTCATGACATGTGTAAGGAGGAATCTAGCCACCCAAGGCCACAATGGACCTCCAAATGTCCTTATGAAGCAATTCCACTTTATTTTCTCCATATTTATTATTTTTATGACCCAAATTAATGTGTAAACGATAAACTAAGGTTCTCTTCGGTCCCATAGCTCCCTTATTGCAATATTTAATGCCTACTCCCCCAACCTAGGGAACTAGTAGGAGGGTGAAACATTGTCAACTAGTAGACATATTAGAATGGGGACATAAAAGTCCTCCCCACCCAATATTGCTTGTACTCAAGCAATTCTAGGTTTGGATGCTGCAAAATTTGGTCATCTTCCCAAATGGCCTCCCCACTAGGCAATCCTTCTGTTCTACCAAATATTCTTTTATTGTTCTACTTCGTAGTCTTCTTTCCCTTGTTCTCAAGATTTTGTTTGGAATGAGAAGAAGTTGTCCTTAATCATCAAAATGTGGTGAAGTATCTAAAACTGAAATGTGTTTCCCTATAACCTTCTTTAGACAAGAAACATGAAATACATTATGAATTTTTCTTCCCATGGGAATCTCCAATTGATAGGTCACTTCCCCAACTTTTCGAATCACCTTGTAGGGACCATAAAATATTAGTTTGACATTTTTCGAGCCTTTAGATTTTATGGTGGTTTGTTTGTAGGGCTGCAACCTCAAATACACCAATTCACTCACTTGGATTTGTCTCCCCATTCTATGTTGATTTGCATATTATTTCTGTTGATTTTGAGCAACCTACAAGTTATCTCTCAAATCCTTCAAAGTTTCTTGACTTTCTTCAATCCAGTCCTTATCTTTTAGAGCTCTACTATCACCAAAAATGTAGAAAATAAAAGTGGATGCATTATAACCATAAATCTATTTAAAAGGAGACATTCGAATGGACATATGGAAAGTAGTATTGTAACAAAACTCACCCAAATGCAACTGTTTTATCTATGCTTTTTGCTGCCCACTAACATAGTTCCTCAAGTATCCTTCCAACCATTGATTCACCCTATCTGTTTGGCCATTAGTTTGGGGATGATAACTTGTTCTAGGTGTCAAAATTGTCCCCACCAGTTTGAAGAGTTCTTGCCAAAATCCACTAAAAAATATGTTATCTCTGTAACTAACAATGCTTTGAGGAATCCCACACAATCTGAATAATTCTTTAAAAAATAGTTCATCCACTTGTGCAGAAATGAATGTGGTAGTAACAAAAAATAAATGAGAAAATTTCATGATTCTATCCACCACCACAAATATGCAATCCTTACCAAATACTTTGAGAAATCGACGACGAAGTCCATGGATATGCTTTCCCATTTTTGTGTTGGAATTGGAAAGGAATACAAGAGACCAGCTGGATGAGTGTGATCCACTTTATTTTGATGACATGTGGGGAATTCATTAAAATACTTCAGAACATCATCCTTCAACCATTTCCATTAAAATATTTCCCTCAACAATCAGTATGTTTTGAAGAAACCGGGGTGACCTACTAGAGGAGAATCATGAGATTTTTTTTTAATTTCCTCTTTCAAAATTTAATTAGGGAACAAATAGATTCTACCTTTGTATTAGATGATTCCTTCCAATACCTTATACCTATAATTATTTTTAGTCCCATCAAAAAGTTCACAAGAAAAATTATCTTTGGCATACTCTACTTCTAATGTGGCTTTCCAATTTTTTGCTACATCTATGAGAGAAATAGAAGGTATTCTAGATAAGGAATAAGCTACCACATTATTTTTCCCCTTCACATATTCAACATCAAAGTCAAATTCTTGAATCTTACTCACCCACTTTTTCCTCCTTTCATTTAAATCCTTTTGAGTGAGGAAGTACCTTAAGCTATTATGGCCAGTTTTGACTACAAATTTGTTTCCCACCAAATATTGTCTAAACTTGATAAAAGCATGCATGATGGCCAGCATTTATTTATCATATATGGAATAAATCCTCTCATGTGGTTGTAACTTCCTACTCTCAAAATATAATGGGTGTTGTCCTTGTTTTAGGATTGCTCCAAAGCCTTCCCCTGATGCATCACATTCTAAGACAAACGGTTTAGAAAAATATGGCAATGCTAGAATAGGACAATTTATTATTTCCTCCTTCATTATTTGGAATGATTTTTCATCCCCTTCATTCCATTCAAAAGCATATTTCTTTGTCAAATTAGTGAGAGGTGAAGTGAGTTGGGAGAACCCCTACACAAGCTTTCTATAGTATGTGCAAATTCCAAAAGAATCCTCTTAATTCAGTGAGGCTTTTGGGACAAAGCCACTCTAAAATGGATTTTATTTTCTCCATATCCACCTTTACACCATATTGACCAATGATGTGTCCAAGATACAAGATCTCTGTCAAACAAAACTCACATTTTGATATCTTAGCAAACAAAGGTTGATCTTGCATAATTTTTAATACCTCTTTTAGATGATGCAAGTGTTCCTTCCAAGTTTTACTGTAAATAATAATTTCATCAAAGAAAACAAGTAAAAAATTATGAATTTGCCATGTGGAATATGTTTTTCATGCATGATTGGAATGTGGCTGGTGCATTTGTCAATCCAAAGGGCATGGAAACAAACTCAAGGTGACTATAGTGAAATATGGAAATAGTCTTTGGTATGTCTTCTTCTCTCATTCGAATTTGATGATAACTTGATATAAGGTCAATCTTTGAGAAGAAATTGTCCCCATGGAGCTCATACACAAGCTCATCATTCTAGGGGATGTGGTATCTATTCTTTATTGTCTTCTTGTTTAATGCTCTGAAATCAATGCACATTCTCAAGGTTCCATCTTTAATTTTTACCATAACAATTGAAGAAGAAAATGGGATAGAACTAGGACACATGAGACCCAACTCCAAGAGTTCTTTAATGACCTCTTCAATATAATATTGAATCCTTTTGGGATGCATTTTGAGGATTCATTTTTATAGGTTGTGTTCCTATCTCTAACTCAATGCTATGCTCAACACCTCTCTCTGGTGGTCTTCCTAGGGGAAGGTCTCTAAAAACTTTCTCGTACTTACTCAATAGTTTCTCTATCTCCTTAGGATGATTGGAAATGTTCAAGTGGGGTTTAGGATATGTAATTAAACATTCAACATCCCACTCTATATCTCCATTCCTCAAGATAGTCCTCATGTTGTGAGAAGACACTACTTGATTTGGGTAAGTGTGCATTCCCCTCAACAAGATGGGTTTCTCTTCTGAATGTTTGAACCTTATTTCATGAAGTTGATAATTTACTATATGTCCCCCTAAATAATACATCCATTGTACTCCCAAAACCACATTTGTATCATCCACATTCAATACATAAAAATTATATGTGATAGTATGAGTTCCTAGAGTAACTTGAAGCTTTGGAATCCATCATGTGCAATCCATAGAATTGTTACCTGGGATGATGACTATGAAACCATCAAAATTTTCATCTTGTAACATTCTCTTCTCCACCAAGGATGCATCTATGAAGTTGTGAGTGGCTCCACTAGTCACTAGAACCGTGACCTTTTGGCCTTGCATGCTGCCCTTGAGACTTAAGGTGTGGAATGTAGGTACACCTGAAAGTGCTGCAATTTTTCCTATATCAGGAGTGGGTTGTTCTTATTTTGTTGTTTCACACCCTTCTTCTTGGGCTAGAAGTTGTTCCTCCCCCTCCTCCTATTCATCATCTTCAGAGAAAACTTCAATGTAGTGTGCCTTCCCCTTGGCACATCTATGTCCTGGGACCCAAGGTTGTTGGCATGTAAAACATGGATTCTTTATTCTAAGCTCTTCTTTTCATGGTACTCCTATTTTTATTTTTTATAGGATTAATTTTTCCATGGTTTCTCAAATTCCTTGAACTTGGAAGGGAAATTTGGCTCAGGAGGATATTTGGTTCTTGGATACACATTCTGTAAATCCCTTGTCAAATTCATGGTATCCTTCACTGTGGATGGCTTGTGGGATTTCACTAGTCCTCCAAAAGGTTCTATCAATCCTTCAGTAAGAAATAAAACCAACCTAGCCATATATACATCATAAACCATTACTGAAAGATTTTTAAATTCTAGCATATATGCTTCGGGATTTCCTACTTGCTTCAATTGCGCTAGTTCTTTGAAAGGAATTTCATGGTATTTCCTCTCAAATATCTCCATCAATGCATTGCAGGAACATTCATAAGATAAAATATGATCATGTGCCAAGGTTATAAGACCATGGAACCACCAATCACTAGCTTCCCCTTCAAGATGCAGAATGGAAATTTTCAATGCATCTTCTTCAACCATAGGATTTAACTGGAAATATACACTTAATTTCTGCAACCAAGCACTAGAAGACGTTAGTGAGGAACCATAAAAGGAAGGAATGCTTAATTTTCCCATGGTGTATTTTAATTCATGGTTAATAGGAGATTCCCTATTCCCATTTCCTCATTTTTTGAATAGAAGAGAATCTCTAATGAACTCATCAAAAGGTAGGACTCTCCTACATTCATCACTTAATTGATGCCAATCATTTGTTTCTTCTCTAACATCATAGGTGGTTTAAGGACCTTCATTGGAATATAAAAACTTAGGTATTGCAGTTCCACTCTTATTTTTTAATTCATGAGTTATGTTATGAGGTCCATTCTTTCAAAAAATGGTTTCTTAATTGCTCTTCCCCTCAACATGGGGTGTACTACTACTACTCACGAGTCACAGGTATTGACTTTCTCCCAAATTGGCTAGACATCAATTCAAACCCTTGCATGAGATTTTTTTTCATATTTTCAAAAGCTTATGTAATGAATTTCTTAAGGTCCTCAATGTTTTCTTTGTCATCCATATCTCCTAGTTCTAGTTTTTCACTAATCTTCTTGTAAAAAGAACTAACCTCTCCACTTCCTTCCTTTTCACTGTTAAGGTTTCCACTCTCAGTTTCTAATGGAGGGAGGTAAGAATCAGAAAAAAAATGAATAAATATATCTATCAGGTGCCAAGATAAACCCGTGATACCACTTGTAATTTCCCAATTCAAAAATTCCCTTTAAAGGCATAATTTTGGAAAAATTGTCTTGACTAGTTTTGACCCAAGGGGATTCGAATGGTTCAAGAGGGTCTCGAATTTGGCAGGGACTGATGTGGGGAGAATTAGGAATATTAAATTGACTCTTTACATCTACAACTTGAATTGGGAAAAATGGAAAATGGAAAAAATACTAGCAATTTATGATGCAAGTCCCTCTAGGGTGTGGGAAGAAATGGCTCTCCAACTCCTAATAAACCCTCCCAAATTATAGAACAGAGTATGGGGACTGTAATTAGAATTAAATACTATCATTATATGTGTTTAATAGTTCTGCAATAGAGTGTTAAAGGTCCATATTCGAATGCACAATTTTAGTGATATTTGCTTAAGGGAAATGACACAATAAAGCTCAACTTTGACTCATAAATGGTGCATATAATGGTTCAGAATAGAGAGACATGAATATATACAATTTACAACATTTCAATATCTCACTAACAACATATAAAATTGAACCAATTTGTAATATCAGATACACAATCTCCATTAAAGGGGAAAACCATCACATGGAAACTAGTCACAAGAAAGATTGGAAATGCAGACATTTGCATATGTATTTCTTCTGATTTTGACTTATAGATAATATGAACATGATATTCAAAATCCATGCATCATACATCAGATCTTGGGCATCAACTCAAATCAATGGGGTGCAACCACCATTAACAATGGTGCGCCTTCATAGAAAAACATGGAAATATGGAAGTGGAAATTGATAGAGTGGGACAAGAGATGGGTCACAAACAATAGTAGCCTACTATATGAAGTAAAACACTCCATGAATATCCAAATGAGAGGTCTGAGTGGCCTCTCCTATGGCTAACTTGGATGATAATCTCACTCTCTCAAAATTCGCTCACTAGCAAGGTAAGTGTGCACTCATCGTGCAAAGGACAAGCTAATGCTTTCCAAATGCGAAAGGAAAATTCACAAAATGATCAAAAGGTATTTCCATTCATCATGAAATATTTTTATAACCCTCACAAGGTCCTCCAAGGTCAAATTCATTCCCATAGGCTTCCTCCACATCATCCTTGATGTTTAGTAACCTCCATGCCCCTTGACCTTCTCCTCAACTCTTCATATTCCACCAAGTTCGAATGGTTTCCTCTAATTCCTGCATTCAACCTCTAAGTGGTTGTTTTTAGCCCTATCATTTCAGATTTGTCATATGTTAGCAATTAGGCCTGCAATCAAGTTTGACTTGTCAGAGAATATTCCATCATTGTTGTCATAAAGCATAGGAAATCTAGCTCCACATGGAAACTAATTTCTTCCTAGACTCTTCCTCTTCTACGGGGAGTTACTCCTACTCACCCATTTGAATCCTTGGTCTCATGATATGTAATTTGATGAATATTCAGCTTCCAAGAACCTTCCATCACTCGTAGTTTTGAATTTGCGATTAATTTAGGACATGTGTAAGGAGGAATCTAGCCACCCAAGGCCCCCATGGACCTTAAAATGTCCTTATGAAGCAATGCCACTTTATTTTCTCCATATTTATTATTTGTATGACCCAGATTAATGTGAAAATGATAAACTAAGGTTCTCTTGGGTCCCATAGCTCCCTTATTGCAATATTTAATGCCTCCTCTCCCAACCTAGGGAACTAGTAGGTGAGTGAAACATTGTCAACTAGTAGACCTATTGGAATGGGGACATGACAATATCATGCCATGATGAATTGTGATAATAACACCATATCCCAGTAGGATCTTGTTTGTTGTGATCCCTTGTGTCTTTCTACAAGTTTTTCTTGTGATGATTGGGCTATGGCGGGGTCAGCTGAGAAGGGTGCTTAAACTTGTGGGAATCAGCTGGTGACTTATTGTTGGATGTTCGATCTATTGGCTTCTTCGTGAAACATGATTTTCCTTTTTGTTTAGCTTCAATATTGATAGAATAGTAAAATGAATCCTCAAGCACAATGATAATAAGAAACTCCATCTCTTTCTAAATGTATGGGGATAATCCATTGACGTACTTCAAGACAAGTAATTTATCTTCTTCTTGGACGCCAAGTCTAGCCATCAGTCGACAAAACTCGTCAGTGTAACTCCGCAGTGACTCTCCTTTCCATTTCCTTAGCTTCTGTCATTTGTTATACTATTGTTCAAGATATTTGGGTGGGTAGAACTCCTTTCAGAAATATTTAACAAATTTTACCCATTTGTCTATGGCATTTCCATCTTTTTCCATCTTTGTCGATAAATTTTGTCACCAGCAGTGTACAGAGGTTGAAATTTTCGAGGGTGCAATGGTGATATTTTTTGATTCGGAAATTTGATTCATGAAGTAGTATGATTCCAGTTGTTGTATCCAATTATCAACATATCCCACGTCAATATTGCCTTTAAGATTCAGTATGTCCAAATTCATTTGCACTTTGAAGGGGATGAATTTATCGGAGTGAATTTGTGTTGAGGATTCTCTGAATTTCGAAGTGAATTGCATGAGAATCTCACTGAACTGGGGTAACATTTCGGTCCGCTGGCGAGTGAGTGCTTTTTCTATGGGTTTTTATATCTCATCATTTGCATGT
The DNA here is from genome assembly GCA_001517045.1 of Pseudotsuga menziesii. Taxonomy (NCBI): domain Eukaryota; kingdom Viridiplantae; phylum Streptophyta; class Pinopsida; order Pinales; family Pinaceae; genus Pseudotsuga; species Pseudotsuga menziesii. Next base: position 66,228 of record LPNX010623751.1, on the reverse strand, counting down.
CTATTGTCTAATTCTTCAGCCATCTTTTCTGAAGTCGAAGGAAGTGTCTGCTTGTGTTACTGAGTTTGCAAGCATGTTTGAACATGAATAAGTTAAATAAATTTGATGGAAGTGCTAATGTAACTTAAGATCTGACACCAATGATCCAGGTCGTCGCTAGGTGCATGTTGGGGATAGAAGTCGACTGAATGAGTTGAGCAATGTTATGGTGGAATCATAGAAAAGAACAAGCAAAGTAGGAAACAAACTATATCAATAGAATGTATGCACACAGACAATATGCAAGAATTCAAACCAATTTCTATATTGATTCTTGTCCATTAAGGTTGGTTGATTGTTACAACAATGTACATGTTTATATAGAATGTTGAGACACTTGGGTGACTACCTATTACGTTCAGTTACAAAAGAAGTTATAATGATTTGAAAGTTCAACCATCATAGATGACTAAAAGACAAAGACATTATGTCGATGTATGTCGAGCGTGAAACCTGTCGATGTTTGTCAAGGTCGGTTGTGTCAAGGTTAGGACTTGTCGAAGTTGATGTTGAACCTATCGAAGCAGTCAAACTAGTTGAAGAAATCGAAGCGCTAGACTTTGTTGAAGTTCGACAACATGCCAACTATTGGTTGGATAAACAACCCTAACTCCCCTTTGATATTCTACATGGAATCATATCTATGAGACATTATATTTGTCAATTTAAACCTTTTTTAGGGTATGGGATGGGCATGGACCATTTTGGATATTCATGTGCATGTATATTCCCATAAATTATGGGATACAAAATACAAGATATAGTATGCAAGTAGATGCTATAATTTCCTTTCTCAAGTATTCAAGTTAATAGTATACAAAGTTGATCCTACATTATCTCATGAAGAAATGCAACTACTCAACAAAATTGGGGATTGCTACAGTGATAAATCATATAATTATTTTAAAATAAGTTGGGCTATTTCAACTCCACACTTGTTTCCAAAATTTGTTCCAAATATTCTACTGCTAAGAAATATTGCATATTACACAATTTTGCATGGTTTTAATTTACTTGCTTGAGGAATGGGATGATGAATAATTAAATACAAGGCCTACATCATGGGAATGGGATCATGTCAAAATTAGGGAATTAGATCAATTTCTATTTCATTAACAAAAGAAGGAACTAGAAGAAAAGAAGAAAAGTGATGAAGTTGAAAGAAAATAAGAAGTAGTTGCAAAACCAAAACACAAATATGAGAGGAATTAAAGGGATAAGCTAGAAGATGAACCAAAAAAAGAAAACAGTTATTGTAGGAGGATTAAGTTGAATAGGTTGAAGTTTCTACAAAGAAATCAAAGAAAGAAGAGATAAATCAAGATGGACTTGAATGAAAAAAAAAGAGAAAATGCAAAGGATATAGTCAGAGTTGAAGCAGAGGAAAAAGAAAATGAAGATGCTAGAACAATAAAATAGAAAAATTAAGTGAATTAGATTCAAAGTGAAATTCATATTAAAAATAAGGAAATTAAGTTGTTAATTAGATATAAGACTCTAAGAGGGATAGTCAATATGAACAAGTCAAATCTAATGGAAAAAATATACATGTGCTAGCATAAAGGTTAAGGAAAAAGATAAAATTGGTATTATAAAGGTAAAGGAAAAAGAAAATTGGTAGCATAAAGGTCAAGGAAAAAGATAAAATTGGTAGCATAAAGGTCAATGAAAAATATAAAATTGATGATGAAGTGGTCACAACAAGCAAGTTCTAAATTTTGTTATCATGGGAAGATACATGTATGCCCCTTAACATTGATGAAGTTGTAGATATGGAATTGTTAGCATATAACAAAATGAAGATGACGATTGTTAATCAGACCCATGGGAAAAGAAAAATTGAGTTAAATAGCACAATAGACTATAAAATATAGGTAAATTTCCTAAATACCGAATGGACAAGACTAGTGACATTGGCCTTAATTAAATTAGCACTAGCACATATAACTATGCATATAGCCTAGGGTGAAGAAAGTGAAATAACAACATGTGAAGATAAACATGATTTTATGAATAATCAAGTCATTTATTATAAAGAAACACAACAAATGATGGTAAAATTTAGTGGTTATGGTCTTGAAGTTGAGTGTGAGGCTAGAAAGGAAAAAAGGAAATTCCAAAAAACATCCCAACAATTACAAGAACTAAATGTTAAATTATTACATTTATAACATGGAATTTGACATTGGAAAATCTTATAGGAATTAAGTCATTTATATTTTTATAGAGTAAATGAGTTGCAAGAAAATTTTAGAAAAATTCTTGAGATATCCGTTTCTTAAATCCACAGAAAATTATAGATATTGAACATGGTTTGGCATATTGGAAAGAAAAAATTAAATGTACCTAGGTAGACATAGAAAAACAGAGGTTTAATGGTTGAAAATTTTGAAAAGTGAGCTAACATATACAACCTACAATCATTTAGACATCTTAACCATTTCTAACCAACCTCCACCCATAAAAGGCTTGAGGGATTCTCTACAATAGACTAAAATATACATTATAAGTATATCACATGCTAACAATACTCCCGCATTGAAATGCATTTGACAAATGCAATAATGAACATGTCTCTCATAACACATATATTCCTAAGTTGATAAATACATTACGAGGGTTAGTATAATCTTAATTTTCTTCTATGTACTCATTTATTCTTATTTTTCTTCTATGAACTCATTTATTTGAAGCTTCAAAGAAAAGCAAAAGAATGAAGATGTCCCTTGTCCATCAAATACCACGGAGTTAGTTACGTTTCACGAAATCGAATTCGTTGGAGGAATAACTCTATGAAGTAAAGCTATAGTAATATGAGTAAAATTTAGCCATGAGGTGTAACTTATTTGGTTTTTGTGGGGTTTAGTCCTTATGAGGTTTCATATTCAAACCTCATGGTTAGAGGTAGCAATGGCTAGGCACATGGAGGTTTGATGGTATGGTCGATCCAGATAGAAGTCCGGTTTTGATTCCTGCAAGGGAGGTGCGGGAAAGCATACCGCACCCCAAAAAATTCTTGTACAACTACGGTGGCTGGCTATACTCCTGCTGTTACCACCAAGTCTGAGGGCTGGCCTTGGCTCATAAGTTTAGGTATCCACATGGTGCAGTTCGTTGGACGGCATGGAGAAATTCTCATAGTTAAAAAATAAATAAAAATAATATGAAACAATATTTTGGGAAGAATATTAATTTCTATTTGACACAAGTTGGAGGTTGTTATGTATTTCTATAACCTAGAATGTTCTATACGTGTTTTTCATTATTATTTCATAAACCATTCATGAATTTCATTGTGCTTCTTGTTTTTTTCTTTTTCTCTTAAACAATAGTACGACTTCATAATTTGTCATCCAAAAAGAAATACCAATCATATTGTTTTTCATTATTATTTCATAAACTCTTCATAAATTTCATTGTACTTCTGGTTGTTTCTTTCTCTCTTAAAATATTGTACCACTCCATAATCTGTCATCCATAAAGAAATACAAATCCAAAACGAAATATCAATGTTATTTTGTCTGATTATTTCTTCCGTTTATTAAATAAGATTTAATTCTTACCTGAAATAAATAAAGTAAATATTTGGTTGTGCATTCGTTGAGCTAACTTTTTGTTTCATATTTATAATAGTTATTAATCCATTGAAATAGATTAGGCATTATAGAAAATATTTTCATTTTCTAAAAGCTCACTAAAAGGTTTTTAGCGATTAATCCAAAGTGGTTTTCCATTTCAAATAGGAAAGAGTCTAATAAGGCCTAATGTTTAAGTTAAACCATTATCGTATGGCAGGTATTTTTCCTTCTCAATATAATTAAAGATAGAAGAAATGAATGAAAAATATATGTTAGATTATATTTTAAAATGGAAATATTTCCTCACCATTCAAAATTTACTAGTTAACCTTAAAATAGTTATTTAAGAAGCCAATTTCTAGGATTCAAATGACGTATTTGAACAACTTGATTCCCATTGTGATTATCCTTATGGATTTCCAAAGAAATAATTAAACACACTTCACTAAATAATGAGGATTTCCAAAGAAATAATTAAACACACTTCACTAAATAATGAGAGCATTTATAAGGGAAATTGGTTCTTTACCAATCATGCCCTTACATACTTTCTAGGTGAAGGTGTAGTTCAAGAAACATTATCCAAAATTGAGAAACACATTTTATCATTCCATCGAATATCTAATTGACTTAGTATTCCCTTATCCTCTAAATAAAATCCCACCAAACTTGAATATCAATGCATCTCCTAGGTCAAATGATAACTCTAAAAACTGATTATGAGAATGAAACTAATTCTAAAGATTAACCTATGGTAGGAAATCAAGATCTGAATCAACCTTGGTTGGATCAAGATTCTTTGGCTCTACCTTGGAAACTTCATAACTTTCCAAAACAATCAGTGGATTTATTACCCAATTATGATCCAAAATTATATGCTCCTCTTAAAAATCATATAAAGAAATTCATCCTAGATATTAAAATGATGAATGCTCTAAAATACAAAGACAATGTCTATCATATGTTTCTCTACACATTCGAGAACAATGTTTTAAGTTAGTACTTTAATCTACTAGTTGGATCTATCACAAATTGGAGTCATTTTTAGGTAAGTTTGGGGAAGAGATTGCATCAGTTGCACTAATTATTCAATTATTTGAATTTGGTATGGATCTTAATGAGAGAGTTAAAGTTTTCAATACATTACTTACCATAATTATAAACAAATTCTATACTCATATTAAACCAACAAAAGAACTCTAATTTGAGGTCTATGACAATTCTCTTTTTGCATCTAGTTTCATGTTAGTCAAATGATATAGGAAAGATATAGTTCTTTCTACAAATTTTGAGGAAGAAAATAAAGTGGAAGTTGAAATAATAAGTTGCAAAGAAAAAAATGGTGTATATATTAGGAAATATAATTCTCCTGCCAAGGAATATAGTTTTACCTCAACCTGAACCAAAACCAACTTCAAATACAAAAGAAAAAGACTCTTTTGAGTTATATAATATTCAATGTATGGTTAAGAGACTAATAAATTAACTCATCATTATTAAAAGTGGTTTTGGAGAAGGTGAATCAACAAAAAGATATTACAAGTCGTTCTTTAGAAGAATTATCATGCCCCTTAAACCTCTTGAACTCCCCCCTATAAAATTATATTTGGATGTTGAGACAGTAGCTTTGGAAAACTATTGTAGTTATTATTAGTCCAACCACTCTAAATTCTTTTCCCCAAATGGATAAATGAGATGAACATTGTTTAAACCATTTCCTTAATAATTGTGTGCAAACTAAAGAACCCAGTTTATAGATCAAGAGTGACATATTTGAGGAAGGAAGTGAACAACCTTAAGAGACGGCCATGGTGCTGTGGGATATGATTCCTAGTTCAATAGCGTTGATGAATATGATGTAATAAAGTAATTACAAGTTGAAAGTGGTTATAATTTGAGGAGTAAAGGAGATATTCCACAAGCAATTTCTCTTAATGTTCAAGCATAAACTAATAATAAAAATTGGACTTACACTCCTACTGTTAAGCCTTAAACATGTAATCAAAATGTTTCCTTTATGGAATACATTATATTAGAATATATTAAGAATATCAAATCTAATACATCGATTCTTTACATATTAGGGTATGATTAAAACTCATAATGACCCTCGTGAGTGTGGAAGGATCTCTTGGAGATGTATGCCTCTTTCATCTAGATTTGATATTAGCTCAATTTACGGTCAAGTTTAGTGAAGAATTCGGTCCCATGCAATTCATCTAGAAGAGATCATCAAAGGCACAAATATGATATTTATCTTTAATGGTTAATTTGTCGAGAGCCAAAAAATTAGGACACATGAACCAAGATCCTTCATTTTTAGGAACCATAATCACCATCGAGGAATTATGGGTTTTGTTGGGATAAATGATGCAACATCCAATAATTCCTAAATGAATTTTAAATTTCATTTTCTTTGTGCAAAAGGGTTTCAATAAGAGTGGACATCGGTAGGTTGGTCTCGTAGGATTAAAGAGATACCATGTTCATGTTCTACATGGGTTGGGGGTAAACTTTTAGGTGCCTCAAAAACATGTTGATACTTGGAGATAACCTATTGTAAGTTAGGGTGAATATATGCTCTCAATGTTTCCATAGCTTGGATGGAATTGAATAAAGCAATGACATCTGAGCGACATATCTTCAATAATCAATCCATATGGTGTGAGGAGATGATTTCAACAAAATTGGAGGCGATTCCATTTAGGTGATGAGTATTCCCAACTTGAATAAAGTTGAAAGAGAGTGCCTTTAAAACCATGGTGACATGACCCAAAGTCTTGATCAATTTGACCCACAAAACTGTATCACAACCACCCATGTAAATAAAAAACATATGTGTTTTGATATGGTAGTCACCCATTTGAACTTTACATTTTCACAACTTCCATCACATTTGATATTGCCCCCATTTCCAATCATAATTTGAACCCCATTGGAAATCATAATTTGAAAATTGTATACACATTGTATGTAGGGTAAATATATCATTGGGTTTCTTCAACCACTCATTGATCAATGAAACTATGTGTGATGCCACTAACTAATAAAATGACTCTTTGGTGATTGATGTAGCCGATAAATTTCAATGTATGTGGTGTGACAAAACTAGATAAGGAATGGGGTGAGATTTGGGGTTACACCTCATGTATTGGCATATTGAGAGCATTTACCAAAAGGGACATAGTATCTATTGAAAATTTTAAGGATCCATAAATTTTCCAAAGTGTAGAATCATTGTTGAAGCTTACTATATTTTAAATTTGCAACCACAAAATGTTTGGCGATATATATATATATATATATATTAAAATTTCTAAGGAGTCTATAGTTTCAGGACAATTTTGGTAACTTTAATACCAACAAAAATTATCCCATGGAATTTGGGTGAATCATCTCTGAAAAAAAAGACAAATTGGTGCCTTTATTTTTGGAGAAAAAGGTCAAAAAATAGCCCATGGCCTAAATTTCTCCCCTAAAATTTTTTCTTGGTACTATCCTCCACATCAGGTTTTGGAAAATCCTCCATAGTGATGTTCTCAAGAAGATCGTGTGGTGGTTCCTCAATTTGAAATAATTTCTATTGTTTTCATTTATTCACACATAAATATCTTTCATCATAGATGTAGCAACTTATACCTAGGTGTCGATGCTCATCCATGGCATCTAGGGTTAACTTGTTGAATCGTAATGGTGCAATGGTGGAGTTTTTGGGAGTGGGTGCCATGGGAGACATTGTTTGACTGATAAATGAGGGGCACTTGGGGTGGGAATTGATCAACAATTTCACTTTTTGAGTGATCCATCAAAATATTCCATCCAAGTGGAGGGTCAATACTTTAGTAAAATTGCATGGATTTCCTCCTCAAGGTCACTAATGAAACATTCATGGAAAAAGAATCATAAATTCCTTCTAAGTGGATTGTCAATGCGCAAATGTTGTAATATGGTCAAGAACAATGCTTGTCTAGCGCAATTTGGGCATCATGCCCAAGTAGTGGGTATCACAATCAAAACACTCACGAAATATCTTCACAAATTACCTGTAATGGACATAATAGTGATAATATTCCTAGCACCATTTCCATCTTTCAACATCTAAATATAAAATCCAATTTTTTAATTTTCTAGGTCACCCTTAATTCCATGGAGGGAAATGCCGTATTCCATTTGGGAAACCAACCTAGAGTAACCAAAGGCACCATATTTTCACATGTCAATATTTGGAAAGTGGTGCCATGAATTTTTGTCCTCAAATAAGTGAGATTATTTGAAGGAAAATAGTTTGAGAGCCTAGTTCTTCAATGAAAAGGGCTTCATAAGTTGGATCCTCATGTCTCAAAACAAATCCAACATGTTGAGATACCGCATCATTCATTATCCTTTCATTCGACTTATCATTGTTGACCTTGTCCATTGACTATAGCAATGATTGAAGCATGGCTTTCATGGATTCTAAGGTAGCTTGAAAGATTTGGGGTTGATTCTTTTTTGTTTCCTCCATATTTCTGTGGTTTCTTTAGTTTAACAATTTTCTCAAGTTTCTTTGGTTGCATGTGTGTACCATTGGTGTTGAAAGGTATGAGTGCCAAGTCCACACAAAAATAGTTGTAAGAGACGTGTATCAAAATAGTCAACATTAAACAAGGATTTTTTTGAGATGGGTCACAAATAAGGTTTTTTTAGACCACCCAAAAAAGATTGTGAGAGATATATTTTTAAAATTGTTAGCATGATGCAAGGATTGTTTTCAAATAGGTCAAAAGTAAGTTTTCTTCAAACTCCCTCAGAATTGAAGGGGTACCAACATGAGTTACAACGATGTCCAACAATTATACCAATTAAGGGTACACTATGATAAAGTACTAAATTTATTCTCTTTGTATATTGTTCTAGGCTATAGTTTTACCCATTGAACTACAAATATTTCTGGTTATTAAACGACATTGAAGCACATTTATAGCCTAAAAACAAATCTATGAAATATTAGAGGTGTCATGAATTAGGAAAGTGGCTTTGATACTCCTTGTGGTGTTTTCTAGCCCCAAAGCTTAAAGCAACATAGAATATACAAAGATTAAGATGTAATGAACCAAAATTTAAAGCACAAAACAAGAAATATTAGACAGTGGAAATATAAATATTGCAAGAATAAGCTTCATAATATAAATTCAGGATACAATGTTCAGACACCTATTATGGTTGGGATACCTTTCACATGAGCATAGTAGTAACACAATAATTCTTGACAAAAACCTCCATATCCTTATAGATCTTTAATTAGGCTTCCCTGATCCAAAACCCTTACTAGTTGACATGATCAAATATTTAATAAGTACAAACTTCTTAGATGGTATTAATTAATTAAGTGACCCTTTTTACATTGATTGTTGACTATTAAATACTCATCCTTATTTCAAAGACATGGCCATATGAAATGCATCTCTAACTCGTAAAGTAAGGTGCGTTATTGTAGGACCCTCACATATACATTAGAATAAAATTGTTTTCAAAAGACTACAAATGTAGTTCCCATTGAATTTTCTTGGCTTGCTAAGACCTACTCTAGTGATCAAAAGGCCAAACACCTTCCTCAAGTTGTCTTCCTTGAAAATGGAAGATTGTAGCATGAGCAATTTCATTGCAAATTCTGCGATAGAATCCTAACAAGATCCTTGATGCATATTTTTTCCACATTATATTCAATACTAAAGTTTTATTATTTATGTATTTTGTATCATCCTTGATAGGATCCACAACATTTTTAATCTACTCATGCTTTACTATATCCTAAAGCATGAGGTTTATGTAGTGCAAAAGACATGGGGCCCATAATATGGTTAGGGTCCTTCCCACTTATTACTATTAGAAACATAGTTTGAGGCAATATTGGTAGTGAACTTTACAAAATTGTCCATCCCCATGTCCACAATCAACTCATCCAAAAAATGGAATAATATTTTGTCTTCCTTCACTAAGCTAGATGCATTTAATGCTTTAAAATATGTGGTTTCTTATGGGGGATAAAATTAAGAATGAAGTATGGAATAGTAACTTCCATCAAATATCCATCTATATTACGTATTCATGGTACATCATGTTATATTCCATTACATCAAAACCCCTCAAGGACTCATTTATGGATCTAGATTCCAAATTCACTATGTAAAATTTCCTCCCTAATATCCATGACATAACATTGGATAATATTATGATAATCATAAAGCATTGAAAAATATATTTGCATCATACCAACATCTAGCCATGTATTTGAAATGTGAATCCTTGTATTTCTTCTTCTAATGGTTATTTGTGGTAGACTAAGTACTAGTGTTAGAGGTAGATGTGGGTGGGAAAACCTTAAATATTAGTGATCTTTGTGTAGGTTTTTCATGAATTGGACCAACATATCTAAAGGATTCCTAATAGAATAAGGGTTAATCTAGTGAAGGATGCTATAAAATAAGGTGTCCTTAGGATGAAATCTCTCTCCTTCTGCTTATTTCATCACCCATCTCTTTTTAGATTGTCTTTCCTGGTTTATACTCCTCAATATACTTTAAAACATCTTGTCTAATATGAACCTAAATTGAACTACATGCTTTAAGATTCCCTCTGACACAAGTAACATGTTCTTTTAATCTAAACCCTCCCCCGACTACCCTTTTTATATTCTTCTTACAATATTTGCATTTTTTTCTTCTTATCTACCCAATCATTACTGTCCCATGCCTTGAATTTCACATTCTTAGGGAGCATGGTTATTTAAAAAACAAAATAGAAATCTCTAAATGCAAAAGACTAGATTTTCTTACTTGTTAAAACAAATATATGCAAATTTATAAGAAAAACAATGAGGACTTGAAGACACACATTTGAATGGGAAGAAAGGTATCAAATCTCCTCGAATGTTGGTATTTAATAACTAGACCATTTATGTATATGCCAAATCCATGAAAACCAACCCATAAACAATGCCAAATAAAATATGACTTCAATATGAATATTGTTTTTCATCATATCTCTACAATCTCACAAATGATCACAAATACTCATTTAGAGAGGGGGTGAGGGGGTAGGGGAATCCTTATATATATTTTATTTAGAGATTTGGAGGTATGGACAAGGCTTACCCCATTTTTGTCACATTTTATCCCATTTAGATGTATGTTATTTTTATCACCATGTCCATTAAAAGTTGTGATGGTTCCTTTGGCCAATTCATAGTGGCACATATACAAACTTATTGGTTTGGCATCTAACTATCCTCTCAATAAGGTTCAACCATTGGCTTATGAGATGTTAGGTATGAACCAATTCATATAATCTAATTCTTGTCTAAATAAATCGATTTTGATAACTCTTACTTGTAGTGGAAGATGCCTATGGTAATATTTTGTTTCAAAGTATTACTTCCACTGTTTGATAGAGGACAAATTCACCTCGTAGTTGGTACTGTTTGTCGGATTCGATAGGTTCAAATTCAAATTTGACAAGTCTACACCTTGACATGAACTTGATAGCTTCAATATCAACTTTGATCGATTCAACACCTTGACATGAATCGTTGACATCGTTGGTCAACATGAGTACGACATATTATCTCTCTATCTTCGAGTCATCTGTAATGATTGAACTTATGAAATGTTATAAATTCCCTTGTAATTGAATGTAAAGGGAATACAACACAAGAATTCTCAGTACTCTATATAAACATGTACACTATTGTAATATACAAGCAAGTAATCAAGCAATAGAGCAGTAATGAAATAACAAAGATTGGTTCAAAATCTTGCATATTGTTTGTGTGTATGTGTGTATGTTTCTGTGTGTAGTGTATTTCCTACTTTGATTATTATTAATATGCTCCCACTATAATAATACTCGATCATTCAGTCGAATTGTTGTCTTCGCTATGCACCTGGCCATCCAGATCATTAGTATTAGAGATTGTTCATGCTTAATTCATGTGTAGGCACTTCTATCAAGGTTACATAACTAATGCATGTTAAAAAACGCTTGGAAACTCATCAATCCAAGCAGACACTACCTTTGAGTTTAGAGTATCTATCTACTCACACCATTACACCGAAGATGGTCAAAGATGAAAACAATAGACATGTAACTAATGAGACATAGAAACTCATAGAGAAAGCATTGGCTTGAGAGTGAACCTAAATGTAAACATAGTTCAATGATATTCTCACATGATTTGCCTTGACATCAAAGTGCAAATGAACTTGGACATACCAAATATAGAAGGAAATATTGACGCAGAATCAATAGACAATTGGGTACAACAACTGGAATCCTAGTACTCTGTTAATAAATTCTTAAAATATGAAAATATCACCATTGCATCCTTAAATATGTCGACATATGTGCACTGTCGGTCGGAGAACCTATCAACAAAGATGGAAATGAAAACCACATAAACACATTGGAGAAAATTTTCAAGTACATCTGAAAGGAGTTTTATCCTCCCAAGTTCATTGAATAACAATATAAGAAGTGGCACTAGTTAAGGCAATGGAGATACCAATTTTTGTAGAGTTACACCAACGATTTCTACTGACTCATGGAAGTACTTGGAGTTCAAGAAGAAGAGAAATTGCTTGTTCTAATATACGTTAGTGTATTTTCCAAGTAAATTCAACAAGAGATGGAGTTTTTGATAGTTAGTACAATTATGGATGAAGTCCACTATGCTAGTAATATTGAAGCCAAACAAAAAGGAAAATAATGCTTCATGACCAAGCCGACAAGTAGAACATCCGATAATAAGTCACCATCCGAATTTGACAAGTCAAGACATCCTTCTTAGTCAACCCTGCCAAAGAAAGACCATGGAAAAAATCACTCTCATAAAGACAATAGGGAACGTAGAAAACAAACCCCTGCTAGGAAATGGTGTGATTACCACAATTCATCATGGCATGGTACGTCTGAATGCAAGGCTCGAAAGAATTCATTTTCAAAATTGTCAACCTTCGACTTGTTCAACAAAACCTTGGTAGAATATGACCCAGAAGCATCAACCCTTTTGACATCAGCATCAACCAATCCAGCAACCTTGACTATTGTCAACGAGCAGGAACCAGGGTGCATGTTCCATACAAAAATATGGGTTCAAAACAATCCATTGAATTTGATTATAGATAATGGCCTCTAGAAGAACCTTGTTTTTGAATATCTCATGAAGAAACTAGGTCTTGTCACCACTCCACATCCTCAACCTTATAATATCGATTGGATGAAGGATGGACATGAACTAATAATCAGTCGAAAATGAAAAATCACCTACTTATTTAAGCATTTTGAAGATGAAGTACTATGTGATGTGGCGCCGATTTCCATAGCTGACACCCTATTTGGGAAACCTTACTTATGTGATTGACATGAGAGTTATTAGTCACGGCTTCAAAAGATGATTGTCAAAATAAGGAACCAATTGTATGGTATACCATAGCGATGACCTACATCAACGGTTGTGATCATATCTTCCAAACATATAAAGAATCTCATAATCCATGATTAGAGATTCATATTAATCTTGATTAAGCATCAACATACTAGGAAGACTACTACAAGTAGTCAACTCACCGACCAGTGCATCTCCCAACAGTAGCAGCATATTGAAAATATTCTTGATGAATACCAAAACTTATTTCAAGAGCCGAAAAAAGTACCTCTACGTTTCCATTTAAAACATTCCATTGAACTTGTTCCTAGTTACTCATTACCTAATACATACATTTACGTAAGATCCATTGTTGAGAATGAAGAGATTCACAGACAGATTTAAGATTTTATGAAAAAAGGTGACATCCAATCGAGCTCATCTCCTTGTGGAAGTCTAGTTGTACTCGTTCCAAAGAAATATGGGACTCGGCACATGTGCATCGACTATCGATCTCTCAACAATATTTCAGTAAATAATAGATACCCTCTTCCACAGATAGACAAATTAATAGATTGTATGAAAGGTACTAAATTATTTACTAAGCTTGAACTCAAACTGGGATATCATCAAATTCTGATCGAACCCACTGATATATGGAAAACAGATTTCAAAACCAAGGAAGGATTTTTTGAATGGTTAGTCATGCCATTCAGCTTAACCAATGCACCCATGAACTTCATGTGATATATGGATGAAATTATTCGACCTTTCATCAGCAAGTGTGTCATTGTCTACCTAGACGATATCTTAATTTTCAGTCGATTATGGGAAGAACACATCCAACACTTTCAACAAGTCCTAAACACTCTTCAACAACATCGACTCTATTTGAATAGGGACCAATGCACATTTGTGATGAACAACATGAAATATTTGGGGTATGTAATTGACTCTGTGAGCATTCACATCGATCCAGAAAAAGTACAAATCCTTAAATACTGGGCCATTCCTCAAAAAATTCACAAACTAAAATGTTTTCTTGGTTTGGCGATTTTTTTATCGATGATTCATACTCACCTTTAGTCACATAGCATGGCCTTTGAATCAGTTGACTAATGTAAATGGGAAAACTATCTCCAAATGGACATCGATGCAACAACAAGCTTTTGATTAGCTCAAACACAAGCTCAGTACTACACCAATACTTAAGTTACCTGATTTGCATCAGTCTTTTAAGATTGATATAGATGCATCAGACTATGACTTAGGCCCAGTGACTGCTTAGTTTGGTCAGCCAGACGCTTTTCATTATGAAGCCTTTAACGAAACCGTAAGAAGGAATTCGATGTATGAAAAGAAACTGTATGAAATTGTGCAAGCCATTAATAAATGGAGACATTACATTCTCAGGAAGGATATGGTCATTATTAATGATCACAAGCCTTTACAGTTCACTCCATCTTAGTTCAAGTTACAAACAACTCAAGAACTTAAGTGGATCAATTTCCTGCAACACTTCTAGTTGGTAATTAAGTATTGGGAAGGTAAATCCAATGTCAGATCCATTTGTTTGAGTCAACCACCCATTACTTTCCTTTTTATTATGCTGAGTATGTAGGGATACAACACCACTACTCGGTCTTAATTGTATTAGTAGAATTTGACTTTTCTACAATTTATCAACAAATTCAAACTGATATGTCATCCACTACCAACTATTTCCTGAAAAAATAACTTTCTATACAAGCTTGGGTAGCTTTTTGTACCGACAGGTGAGCACTGACGGAAGCTCATTTGGGATGTGCACTACAATAATACTACATGACCACTATAGAGTAGAAAAGACCCTTTCAATCCTCCAAAAGTATTTTTATTATCCTTCATTTAATTATGATGCCAACAGGTACCTTTGATCATGCATGGTTTGTGCCATTACTTGATCCAAATGGAAACCGGTGGCCACCCACCTATTCCACTGGCTCAAAACAATTGTTCATTGTGGCAGTTTCCTAATTATTTTTCTATGTTTTTTAGTGTCCCAACCTTCTGCATCCATTTTGCTACCATAAACAATGTTTTTTGGCATAAAAACTCCAATGAATATGAGTCCATTTTGGATGTGATATTTGTTGTTATCATATATATATTTCCAACGAGCTATTGAGCAACCAAATCGGAGATCGTATGCAAAAGTTATGACCCCGAGAAGTTGATTGTTCAACTTACCACCTTGGGGCCGCACAATTATGACGTTTCATCTTCTAGGGTTATGTTTTGGAATTTTGGGGTTCTCACCCTCATTCCTACAATAAGTAGGCCCCTTTTGCCTAGTTTTTTATTCATCGTTGCACAGATGAGCGTAGAAGTCACATCTCTTCTCAGAAATAGGTACCAACATTCTAGCTATTTTATTGCAGTCTATTCTATTTCTGCCATTTAATAGAATATGTGTTTACTGTATCTTTGTTATAGTTGCAAAATGTCTGTGATCATTATTTTGTATCTATTCTTTCATTTAATTGACACATAAATATGTATCAGTGGTATCAGAGAAATATGCTAAATATGATATTTGATTGTTTCTCAGTGCATGTCCTTGACGAGGTCCGGGTATAGAGAGTTTGATCTCAAACTAGTTTCACTTGATCACTCTTTTCGTCTGAAACGACCTCCCATGGTGGAAGAAAAGAGAGATGACGGAGCAAGAGATCCTATCAAATCATTGCTCGAGGAATCCATCACACGACAGAGGAACGATATGATGGATAGTTTCACCCAAATCCTTCTACGAATGCTGACACCAACAAATGCATATTCAACGAGCAATGAGTTTGGGGATGCAAATCCCTTCAAGGTACATGTTAACTTTGATATTCGTTTATTTGAAGGATGAGGGAATTCCACTACATCTCATTGTTGAAAATGGCATCCAAATGAACCTGATCTCAACAGAAGTCGTCCAAGTCGTCAAGAGATTGGAGCTTCTGAAAACACCACACCCGTAACCCTACAACATCGGTTGGCTAATCCAAGGAATATGTATCTGCATTACTCAACAATTCCTCCTACCTTATGGCATCAACCCTTTCAAATAAGAGGTACTGTGTGATGTTTCCCCACTTGAAGTTTGTGATGTTCTTTTAGGACAAAACATGTATGTGGAAGAATCACGTTGTATATGAGTCACGACCTCGCAACATCATTGTTACTTTGGGAGGAAAAATATATCAGATACCAGATACAGTTGCACCTAACACAGTATCGCAAGGTAGGAAGATAATCTCCCACATATAAAAATTATTCCTCTTCACAATTGTTTTTGAAGGAGAACATTAGATTACATCCACACCCTCAGCACATGGTATCTATGCTCATTAGACACAAGAAGAAAACCGAGTCATTGTTTCCTCATCAATCCAAGTACCTCTATGACACAAGGCCATGCATTCAAGGTACTCCTCCAAAAAAAATCATCCACACAATAATTACAGCCCTCTCCAGATGCCAAAGAAAAGTAGCCTCTTCACTTCAACAAATGTCACACCAAGAGATCAAATTCGAGATATGATACAAGATTTGACGCAATGAAGACCATTTATTCCTAAGGAGGGAGGATTGATCCAGATGGAAACCGATGGCCACACACCTATTCCACTGGGTCAAAACAATTGTCCATTGTGGCAGTTTCCTAGTTATTTTTCTACAGTTTTTCGAGTCCCAAACTTCTAGAGCCGTTTTGAGTCCCTAAATGACATTTTTTTGGCATCAAACCGCTAGTGAATATGTGTCCATTTTTGAATTGATATTCCCTGTTATTAAATGTAAATCTCATATATATATTTCCAATGAGCTATCGAGTGCCCAAATCATAGATCGTATGCAAAATTTATGACCTCGGGAATTTGATGGTTCAACTTACCACCTTAGGGCCGCAAACTTTATGATGGTTCATATTCTAGGGTTATATTTTGTAGTTTTGCAGTTCTCGCCATCATTCTTACTATAAAGAGGCCCCTTTGGACTCATTTTTTATTTAGCTTTGCACGGATGAGCGTAGCAGTCACATATCTTCTCAGAGATAGCTACCGACATTCTAGCTATTGTATTACAGTCTGTTCTATTTCTGCCATTGAATAAGATATGTGTTTACTGTATCTTTGTTATCTTTGCAAATTGTTTGTGATCATGATTCTATATCTGTTCTTTCATTTCATTCACACATAAATACATATTATTGCTAAACCTATGAAATGATGAAAAGGAATGTGTACGCCTTTTCTAGTTCATAGTCGACCATAGGAATATAATTCTATGGACAACTTGACGGGATATCCAGGTACTAAACATCAACATGATGTGATAGTCACAATAGTAGTTGACATATTTTCCAAGATAGCTATTCTCATTCCATGCAAGAAGACTACAAAAACATAATATACTACTTATCTCTTCTTCAAACATGTTTGGAAGCATTATGGCTTACCAACGACCATCATTTCTGAAAGAAATGCCATATTTGTTAGCATATTTTTGAAGACTCTTTGGCAACAAATCAACACAAGAATCTCCTTATTGAAAACTTTCCATCCTAAGACATACATATAGATGAAAGTTGTGAATCACTTGGTCGTACAACTGCTTCACATGTACAACCACAAGCATCATCAAACATGGGATGAAAGTGTCCCTTATATACATCACAGTTATAATTGTACTCCACACAACTCTATGGGAAAGAGTCTATTTGATAGTTGTTATGGATTTCAACCCTCAACACCCATCGACTTGATTAGTTCATTGACATAGTCAAACAACATAAAATATGACTGACGAGAATTATAAAAAGCATTGACATTTTGAGTTGAAATCTGCAACATCCAGAAACAAGCACATGAAATGTTGGAATGAGCTAGTGCGAAAGCTGATCCCCGACATGATAAGCATATCAAGAAGGAACGGTTCATTTGTCCATATAGGATGTTGGAGCTTTTGCGATATGGTTTGTACACTATTCTTAAACATATTGGAGAAAACACTTTCCAGCTCGACATTCCTTCATTCCTAGGTCTACATCTAGTATTTAATGTGGATCTACTTCGACCTTACCATGCACCAATGTTGGAACAAAATGACTTGCAGAAAACATAACCTGAAGAAATCCATCTAGATGTTCAAGATCCTCTTCCTTGCAAAACCATTATGGGATGATGAATACACACTACAAGAGAGAACACAATTCCCTTGTTTCAGGTGGCTAAATATGGAAAAATACGAACACAAGGAAAATGGTACTTTGCTACTAGTATAACCAACAAGTTTCCTTATATGTACGAGCAAACAATGGGGACTATTGTTTCTTAAAGAAGGAGGTATGATCCATGCAACAGTTGGAATTGTTTGTCGGATTCAACAAGTTCAACTTCAAATTTAACAAGTCGACATCTCGACACAGCCTCGACAGGTTCAATATCAACATCAACCGAATCGACACCTCTACATGCATCGTCGACACCGCTGGTCGACATGAGAATTATAGATTGTCTCTCTGTATTCCAGTCATTTGTAACTATTGAAATTATGAACTGTTCTAACTTCTCTTGTAAGTGAACGTAACGAGAATACAAACCAAGCATTCTCAACACCCTATATAAACATGTACACTATCGTAGTATACACACAAGTAAGCAAGTAATAGAGCCATAATGAAATAACATAGGTTGGTTCAAAATATTGCATATTGTTTGTGTGTATGTGTGTATGTTTCTATGTGTAGTGTGTTTTCTTCTTTGCTTATTATTACTATACTTGTTCCATAACAATAATCATTTCATTCAGCCAAACGGTTTTCCTCGTCATGCACCTAGGATTCCCCCCTTTTTGTCACATTTTATCCCTTTAGGATGTATGTTCTTCGTCCCACCATGTTCTTGGAAATTTGCGATGGCCCCTTTGGTCAATTCATAGTGGCACATATCAAAGCTTATGATTTCGCATTTGAGCTAGCCTCTCAATAAGGTTCAACCATTGGTTTATGGGATGTTAGGTGTGAACCACTTCATATAATCTAATTGTTGTCCAAATAAACTGATTTCGATAACTCTTACATATAGTGGCAGGACCTCCCTATTGTGAGATTTTGTTCCATTGTATTACTTCCACTATTTGGTAGAGGATACCCAAATATTCTATATAATGCACATGTGTATCTCAAAATTTCATGACAAAACTTTCAAGCAAACAACCAAGCTCTATTAGTTCACCTCATAAAACAAAATTATAATGGGTAGTGATACAAGTCGTGCCCAGGTGCACGCTGGCGAGAATAGTCGACTGAATGAGTGGAGCACTATTATGGTGGAAGCATATAAGAAGAAAAACTAAAGTAGGAAATACACTTAGTTCGACCGAAAGTGTGCACATAGACAATATGCAAGAATTCGAAGCAATTTATTACTTCTTCTCCATGAAAGATGGAGGAATTATAATACTTTATATTACATTAGTGTACATTCTTATATAGGATTCCAAGATTCTTGGGTGATTATATGTTACATTTAGTATTTACAAAAAATGTTATAAGGGTCTAGAATTTCAACCATCGTAGATGACTGGAAGACAGAGGCATTTTGTTGATGTTCGACAATCATTGATATTAACATGGCATGTTGGTATGTTGTATATCGAGGAAGACCCATAGAGGCAAACCTATCGAAGTGAACATGTCGAGGCAGACCTGTCAAGGTGAACCTGTCGAAGCAGGCAGAGTAGTCAAATAAGTCGAAGTGATAAACTTGTCGAAGCTTGATAACTTTCCAAGTGTTGGTTGGATCATTCCTCCTTCCTTAAGAAACAATGGTCTACATTGTTTATTCATTCAGGTGAGGAAACTTGTTAGCTACTTCAGTAGTAGAGCACCATTTTCTTTTCACAGGGAGTTGTCCAACTTTAGCCACTTGAAACAAAGGAGTGGTGTTCATCCTTGTATGGCGTATGCGTTGTCCCACAATGATGTCACAAAGAAGAGGTTCCAGAACATATGGATATATGTCTCCGGGTTCTTCTATTTGCAAGTCATTCTATTCCAACAATGGTGCATGGTATGGTCAAAGTAGATCTACATTAATGACTTGATGTAGCCCAAGGTATGCAGGAATGTCGAGATGAAAAGTGTTTTGTCCAATCTGTTTAAGGATACCATATGGACCATATCACAAAGGTTTCATCTTTTTGTATGGACCAGTGAAGCACTACTTCGTTAGATGTAACCAGACCTGATCCCCAATTTGGAATGAATGAGGAATACGATGCTTTTTGTGTCGGGCCTTAGATTTTGCATTAGCTCATTGAAAAATTTCTTGTGCTTTCTACTGAATGTTGTAGATTTGATCTCTGAATTTCAATGATTTCTCCACTTCTCATCGTTCGAAGTCGGTGTCGTTCGAATGTGTCAAGGAACTGATTAAGTCGATAGGAATCGAGGGTTGAAATTCATAACAGATCTCAAATGGATGCTTGCTCGTAGAGTTGTGTTGAGCATGATTGTAGCTGTGTTGTATGTATGGAAGGTTGTCATCCCATGTTTGATGATGCTTATGGTTGTACATGCGAAGTAGTTGTATGACTAAGTGATTTACAACTTCTTTATATCTGTCTGTCTACGGATGGAAAGGTGTCGACAAAGAAAGTCTGGTGTCTCTATTTTTCCAGAGAGTTTGCCAAAATGTGTTGACAAATATGCCATCTCTGTCAGAAATAATGGTCATTGGGAGGCCATAATGTTTCCACACATGTTCAAAGAAGAGCTGAGCATTCTGTTGTGATGTCATAGTATTCTTGCATGGTATGAGTATAGACATATTCGAAAATCTGTCGACTACTACTAATATCGTGTCATGATGATTTTTTGTAGTAGGATATCCTATCAATTACTCCATAGAAATAGATTTCCATGGTTGAATAGGAACTGGAAGGGGTGTGTATAGTCCTTATCGTCGATTCGGCGGCTTAGCAATGGAACAAACCACACACAATCTAATGTGCTTGTTGATGTCAAATTTAAGTGAAGGATAGTAAAAGTACTTTTGGAGGATGACATGTGTTTTTGAGACTCCAGAATGTCCTGCAGTCTTGCTATAGTGCACGTCCCAAATGAGATTTTGTAGATGCTCACTGATCGGTACACAAAGTTGTCCAAGATTATATAGCAAGGTGTCTTTTAGGAAGTAGTCGGTACTAGAAAATGAGTTAGTATGAAGCTGTCAATAAATTGCAGAGAAATTGCAGTCTACTGAATACAATTGTTTCCCTGTAGTGGTGTCATAACCTTGCATGCTCATCATTGTAGAAAGAGAATAATGGCTGGTATGTTGAGAGAATCGGTTGTGGAATTGGATTTTCCTTTCCAATACTCAATTACCAACTGAAAATATTGCAGGTAATTAATCCACTTGAGTTTTCGAGTTGTCTGTAGTTTCGACTGGGATAGAGAAAAATGCAAAGGTTTATTGTTAGTGAGGATGACCATTTCCTTTCCAAGAATATAGTGTCTCCATTTCTTAAGAGCTTGCACAATGACATATAGCTATTTTTCATACATCGAATACCTTCTAACAGTGTCTCTGAAAGTTTCGTAATGAAATGCGACTTGGTGACCTGATTGAGTGATCACTGCGTCGAGGGAATAGTCTGATTCATCCATCTCAATATAAGAGGGCTGATGTACATCAGGTAACAGAAGTACTGGTGCAATACAAAGCTTGTTTTTGAGTTGTTCAAAAGCTTGTTGTTGTGTCTGTGTCCATTTGAAGACAGTTTTCCCATTTCCTTTTGTCAATTGATCCAAAGCCCATGCGATGTGACTAAACTTGAGTATGAAACATCGATAGAAATTTTCCAAACTAAGAAAACTTCTTAGTTCATGAATGTTTTAAGGAATGGGCCAATATTTGAGGATGTGTACTTTCTCTGGGTTGACATAAATGCCTGCAGAGTTAATTACATACCCCAAATATTTGATGTTGGTCATTGCAAATGAGCATTTGTCTATGTTTAGATATAGTTGATGTTGTTGGAGAGTGTCAAAAAATTGTCAAAGTTGTTTGGCATGTTCTTCCCATGATCGACTAAAAATCAAGAGATCGTTGAGATAAACAATGGCACACTTACCGATGAAAGTTCATAGAAGGTTATCCATATATCGCATGAAGGTTGTAGGTGCATTGGTTAAGATGAAAGGAATGACAAACCATTCAAACAATCCTTCCTTGGTATTGAAATTCATTTTCCATACATCGATGGACTCGATTGGAATCTGGTGATATCTTGACTTGAGGTCGAATTTTTTAAAGAACTTAGCACCTTTTAGACTGTCGATGAGTTCATTAATCAGTGGAAGAGGGTATCTGTTCTTTACTAAAAATTTTTTGAGATCCCAATAGTCAATGCACGTGCGCCAAGTCCCGTCCTTCTTTGGAACTAGAACGGCTGGACTTCCACAAGGAGAGGAGCTGTGGCGGATATGATCCTTGTCGATCAAATCCTGGATTTTATTACAAATCTCTTCATTTTAGATAACGTATCTTCTGTAAACAAACGCAGTAGGTAGTGAATAACCATGAACAATTTCAATAGAGGTTTTTAGCTGATAATGCAAAGGTACTCCATTTGGTGCTAGAAATACATTCTCGTATTCTTCAAGAATGTGGTCAATCTGTTCTTGTTGTCGGGAGCTATGATGGTGAGTGAGTCTACTTGTTTCTGTGGTCTTCCTAGAATGTTGAGGATTTACCATGATTAATGCAAAGTTTTGAGCATGATTGATAAGCTTCTTTGTTGGTTTGGCATATATCATAAAGACCGTTGATGTGGTTTGTTGCTCCAGTATGCCATACCATTGATTCCAAATTTTGACGATCACCTTTTGAGGTCGTGAATGATATGTACCATTTAAATCCCATAGGTATGGATTTCTAAACAAGGCATTGGATACGGAAAGTGGTGCCATGTCACAAAGTACTTCATATTCCAAAGGATTAATGAAGTAGGTGAGTTTGCATTGAAGTGTGAGTCTTAGCTCCTACCCATCCTTCACCCAACCTATATTGTAAGGCTGAGGATGTAGAGTGGTGACAAGACCTAATTTCTTCACAAGATCTTCAGAAACGATGATCTTCTGGCTACCATTATCCATAATTACATGTAATGGATTTTTATGAACCCATATATGTGTATGGAATATTTTCTCTCATTCCTCCACATCGATGATAGGCGAGATTATCAGAGTGGTCAAAGTCGAAGCCAAGAGGGTTGATGCAACTAGATCTGATTCTACCAGGTTTTTGTTAGACAAGTCGGATGTCAACAATTTTTCCAAAAATGTCTTCCAAGCTTTGCATTCTAATGTATCATTCCATGTTGAACTGTGATAATCACACGATTTCCCGGTAAGAGCTTTTTTTCCACGATCCCTCTTGTATTTCTGAAAGTTCTTCTTTCGATGATTGAGCTTTGATGGAGTCGGTTGAGAAGGGTTCTTGAAATTTTCGGAGTCGACTCGCGACTTTTGTTGGATGTTCGACACGTTGTCTTGTTCGCAAAACGTGCTTTTCCTTTTTGTTTATGTTGAAGCTTGCTGGCGTAATGAAGCAAACAATTATTTCGCTCACACAATAATCACCAAAATATCTGGAATATCGGATAAGCCATAGGGAAAATGTATATTAATGGTTGTATAGATAAAAGATAATAAATGATTACATTGGTTGATGACCCCCCTATTAAATAAAGATTGGGAATTATGACTTGAAAGATCATGTACTTTCAATATTATAGTTAATTATGTTTATTATTAGTTATTTAATTATTATTTTATGTTCGTTACATTGCCTTCCCCTTAAGGGAATCTTTGTCCTCAAAGATGTATTTGTAATAAATGTCTGATTTATTTTGATCTGTCGTCTCGGAATTATTTCCCTTTTTGTAATTTGTGACTTTTGAGGAAATGAGCTGATACGAATTATGAATTCCCCAGGAGAATTATCGCATCGTATCTACTGTGGTCCATCCCAGATCTATTTTTATTGGATCTATGAGATCTTTTTGTGGGATGATTCATCTCAATTATCGTTTAGTCTGTTGAAATTTTCACATGTCCATATAAGTCTTTTGTGAATATTCATTTTGAACCTGTCATTGGTCAAACTGACGATTGTAATTAGGATGTCTGTAAGGTGTAGGTGTTGTTTGTTCTTCTTTCTTTTGGACCATGACGAGGATTGTATTGACTTCCTCGATTTGATTATTGGATGCATTTTCCTGGATTTGTGCTTCTTTGTTCCCCAGTAGATTGTTATGACTCTGAATCTTTTCGATTCTTTCATCTTGTGATTTTTTTTCAATTTATAACTCCTTGATTTGGTTATGTAGTTCCTGATTGCAATTATTTAGACACTGGTTTTCTTCTTGCTTTTCCAGTATTTTTCCTTCTAGGTCTTCATCGGAGTGTTCCCTCTTGCTACTGTTTTTCAATTTTTTTTATTTTTGTAATCAGGGTTTTGTTATGATTTCTTAATATGAAAATTTCATCATAATTGTCAGAAATTGTTTTATTACTCTTTGTGATCTCTAGCTTGTGTTCCTTTTTAGAGTCGTTGTTTTGTTGTTGAAGAAATTTTATTTGTTGTCGACACTGGTCGACCACTAATTCTTGATCTTCTAACTTCTGTCATATGTGCTTCAATTCTTCATCTTTGTCGTTAACAATTTTGTTCAAGCATATTATTTCTGCTTCGTAATCACTTATTTCTTTCTTTATATCTTGATTTTTTTTTGTCTTTGATTGAAATCATTTTCATCTTTTAATTTCTTAATTTGGGCCGACAAGTTTTCTATATGATTGTTTTGGTCAAATTTTTTTGTTCCTTGCGTTCTTTTTGCATCTTATGTAATTTAATGAGCATTTCCGATTTCGTATTTATGTCCCGTAACTCTTCATAGTCTCTTTGATAACGCTTTAGCTTGGATTCTAATTTCTTTATTTGTAGTTGCAAAACAAATACCATGGTCTCTGAATTCTTTAATGATAGATGACTATCGATTTCTTGATGAATCTTCCTTTGACGTTTTGACTCTTCGTCAATTGTTGATCTTCCTTGATTTTGGCTTTTTCTTCGATGATGGATGGTCTTGTTGACTTGACTTCTTTGACTTATTATTTTTTTTTACGAGGGAGTCTTCTTTGATTAGGTTAAATAACCCTTTTTTTCAACAATAATTATTATAAAATAATAATTATTATAATTTTCTTTTGATAATAATAATTATTAATTAATTAATTAATAATTATATTAATGTTTTTATAAACTATATATATAACTATATATATATATATATATGTTTTTTTAAATAATAATTAATTATTATATTAATTATTATATAACAAAAATCTTTATTTTATTATTTTATATAATAAAACAAAAAAATTAACTATTATAAATATATTATAATAATTCAAATCAAAGGAAAACCCAGGTTGAAGCTGGAATGCAAAACCATGTGTTTGTTTTACTTTAAAAACAAAACCATGTGTTTGGTTTACTTTATCTTTTCTTTTTTTTTAACTTTCTTTTGTTTTTTTACTTTTTTATTTCTTTTATCTTTTCTTTTTAACTTTTTTTTCTCTCTTTTCTTTTCTATGCCTTTTTTTTCTTTTTTCTTTTTTCTTTTGTTTGTTTTTTTTTTTACATTCTACTTTTTCTTTTGGACAATGTTCAATATTTTAGGGAAACCCTAAAATAAGGCTACAAGCCAAAATCAGACAAGGTTTGAGAATTAAGGCCAAAGGCCCAAATCAGCCAAACGAGGTTCTGATACCACTTGAAGCGAACAATTATTTCGCTCACACAATAATCACCAAAATATCTGGAATATCGGATAAGCGATAGGGCAAATGTATATTAATGGTTGTATAGATAAAAGAAAATAGATGATTACATTGGTTGATGACCCGCCTATTAAATAAGGCTTGGGAATTGTGACTTGAAAGGTCATGTCCTTTCACTATTATAGTTAATTATGTTTTTTTTTGTAAATAAAACTTGTATTACTTTACAAAATAAAAATTACAGAGCAGATATTCATCTATAAAAGTCCCAAAACCGAGGTTTCCTTGACCCAATCCGGATTCAGACTTGGTCTATTTTGCAAAAAATATACAGAAGTTTTCCATGTCTTCCAGTCACCCCTATTACATTAAGTCTTATTAGAATTCTTATCAAAATTGTAGAGCTGTGTTTCCCTTATCAAAACAAAATTGCTATAATGCCTATAAACTCGTAAATCCCCATGGGCTATACATTTACCACTGCTCCTACTACAATGACTACCTAAGCAACTGCTAGCATAAACTAAATCCTGAAAAATACTCAAACATAAAAGAATATCAAACCCGACCAGGAGGAGATGGTCCCCAACGAGGCGCCATAGATGGGAAGAACACTGCAACAGCCTGCTGGGGTACTCCCATGTTCAGGAATCCCACTGGAACTCTCGCTTCCAATGGACCTCTTCTGTTGTCCCTTTTCCAAGGCCAAGCATACTCCAGAGCTCATCGATCAACCAGATGAAAAGGAAATCCCAACCTAGCCACAAGGATGTCAATTTTCTGGTGCATAGTGTGCCATTCACTATTGTGCTCTTTTGAGAAGGGCACTGGTTTCATATCCCATTCTCCCTTGGATTCTTGCATCACCGACTAATGACCCACCATGTGCATAGTCACCCAATAAGTCATCAACATATGATCATAGGCAGAGGCGGGTCCTGTAGTGTTGCCAGGATCCAGGACCCAATCCGCCACCTCCGCATGCAAACATTCCCGCAGCATGCTTTTCACCTCGGCCCATAACTCTTCGACCATTATTTCCACCTCCCTGTGAATTCCGAGTGGAACGTGCTCTTTGAATTGTTCGGCCTCCTCCCGAGCCTGGAGCTTAACCCTAGTGGTTTGATGGGTCGGACGCATAATGGATTTCCCTTTTTTCAGTAGGACGGAGAGACGCTTCTCTGGTGCAAACATCCCTCCTGAACTGCTATTTGGGGGCCATAATCCATGGCTGCGGGTGGAAGGAGGTTAGCATGAAGCGGTGCTGGGAGGTACCCACATAGGGAAACACTAGGGAACAAACCAGGTCAGAAATAGGAATCGGGAGCTTGAACCCTTTGCTTCGATACTCAGTGGTGGGAGGCCCGACCTTCACAGAATAAGAAAGAGGGGCATGCGTGGGAGTGCTCCCATCCCTGACCTTAGCGTGCATCAAGCATATCATGAGAATGATAGCCCTCGTACCAGATTCTGCACTGTCCCGCCTATGGTAATTAAGAACCCAATCCTGTTGACGATCCCGTCGTATATCGCCTATATTATCAGTCCCAACGCCATGAACCAAAATGATGGTGTAGTACAACCACCAATACCAGTGAGCATTAAAATTAGAATGTCCACAAAGCATTAGGCTGGCCTTGTGTAGGCGTGCTCACGCCTCCTATCCCCACCTGTCCTACCATATTCAAGACATGCCATCTATGCCTCCCTGTTCACATCCCTTGAGGCCAGATGTCGACAATGTTGGGCCCATTCCTCCTCTCCAAAAGCCTCCAGTCTGTCGCATCGGAAGCCTAGTCCTCCTTCCGCACCAGCGTTTGCCAATAGGTTGGCAGCTTTGTTGGCCTCCCATCTAACATGGAAGAAGGAAATCACTAGGTAGGATTGAAGGAGAGCGCGAAGCTAGTCCAGCCGGTAAGCTAGGCGCCAGTTGGGAGAAACTTTTTCAGACGTTTTCCCATTCATCATTCGTTTGGCCATCTGGATGAGGATGTTGGAGTCGCCTTTGATGATCACAGGAAAATGGCCACCCCTGATCAACACCTCGATACCATGAATTATTCCTTCCAATTCGAAAAAGTTATTTGTATCCATACCTATTGATCCTAGGAACACCACCATAATCCTACCATCGTGGTCGTGGAAAATACCCTTTAAGTCGGTCGGGCTTGGGTTTCCCCTGGATGTGCCATCAAAATTTATATTGAAGACTTGGGGGGGAGGGATAGACCAGCTTTTGGGTTGGAAGGTTGACATATCTTATCTCGTTGTCGTAGACTTTCCATCATGGTTCTATCAAGACCCCAATTTGTAGTAATATGAGCTTCTTCACGAGGGATAATCTTGTCCTGATCGTGCCACTGCATGCATCAGATGGAAGATAATAGGTTGTCCTTCATCGTTTTCCACATCGTCTCCACATCTTTACACTGGTCCTTGAAAATCCGGGAATTCCATTCCTTCCATAAGCACCACATAGTCATACCTGGGAAAACGTCCTCGATTGTTCTAATGATAAGGTTGTTGTAATATTTTGGATGCCATTCATGAAGAGTTTGAGACGGTTGGCCTTGCTTTCTATCACTCCGTTGAAATCCCATCACTCCTTTGTCCCACACTATTGCTGCATAAGTGCAGCTATCCAGAAGATGGCTCATGGATTCCTCTTCTCGATAGCACAAGAAACATTGAGAGGGTCCTTGCAGCCCTCACTTTCTTAAGTTTTCACTGGTGAGGATCCTCCCTCATACAACCAACCACACAAAGAGGGAAACCTTGGGCCAGAGGTTGACTGCCCAAATTTTCTTCCAAATGTCATCATCCGCGGCGCAACGAGTGATCCCAATGTTATAGGCCTCCTTAATTTTAAAGGATCCTCTAGTGGTGTATCCCCATCTTAATACATCTGGACCATCCCAAGCCTTGATGAAGCATTTGCTCAGTTATTCCTGAAAGGATTCCCAATCTGCCTCAGTACCAAGCTTAGGATTCTCCTGAAAATCCCATTGGTGTTGATCCATATGAGCTCCAATCATCCAAGACTGATTCACCTGGATATTTCCCCCCTTAATCGCTTGATCCTTCATGTGCGACCATCTCGGATCAAGGCCAAGGATGGAAAGATGGTTCCATGAATCCTCCCAAAATGTTTCCCTGCTACTGTCCCTGATCTACCAGAAACTATGCTCATGAACAATATTCTTACCTACCAAAACTTTCAACCATATGGGGGAACCGCTTGGGGACTCAATGAATCTAATCAGATGTTGTATAGGCTTGTCTCGAGCATATTTAATGTGCCAGCGTTTGGCCTAGGGCTCTGAGGTGTGATTTACCCATCGCCAACATACTTTGGTTCCTTGGATCTCCAACATCACTTCAGGATCTCTAAGGCCTAAACCTCCCTGCTCCTTTGGCCTGTAAACATCCTCCCAACATACCAGAAAGAATTTATCTTTCTCCTCACGCCCCCCGACAAAAAATTGCGTTGTAATCTTCAAATTTCCTTGAGGATAGACTTGAGGGTGTCCAAGATTGAAAAGAGGTAAGCCAACATATCCTACATAATTGATTTGACCAAGATCAATCTAGTGGGGAAATTTAAGGGACACAACACCTAGCTTGAAAATTTTTGTTTCAATCTACCCAAAAGCTCCTGCCAAAACTCCTTTTACGGCCTTCCCAACCCTAGGGGAATCCCAAGGTATTTGGATGGAAAAACACCTCTCGAAAACGCTAGGATCCTTAAGATGTTCCTCCGAGTCACTGGAGGAGTGTTAACAAAGAATACCTGATACTTATTTGGGTTGATTACCAAGCCTGAGGCCCTTGCGAAGAGATCCAGGATATTCTTGAAGCTGAGTGATTCTTGGACTGAAGGGTGCCCCATGAGCATCGTGTCGTTAGCGAATTGTTGGTTTGTTTGAGGTGGCGCCCCCTCATGAGCCTTTACTCCCCTTATTTCTCCCCGGCCAGCCTGGGCCGCAATGAGACGACTCAGACCCTCAGCCATAAGGATGAAGAGGAACGGAGATAGAGGCTCACCTTGTCTAATACCACGAGAGTGTTGGAAAGTGTAGGTTGGGGATCCATTAAGGAGGATGTTGAAGAAGGGAGTTGTGACTAAACCCATGACCCACTCCACCCAACCTTGAGAGAAACCATAGGCCTCCAACATATTCTCCATGAATTTCCAGTTTAGTTTATCATATGCCTTTGCTATGTCAAGCTTAATCATCATACTTGGAACCCTCGTGATTCTAAGCGAGTGTAGCACCTCATGGACTAGAATAACCCCATCTAGGATATGTATTCCTTCCACAACACCTGACTGCTCCAGGCTAATAAGCTTCGGGAGAAGGGATTTGATCCAATTTGCAATGACCTTGGAGATAATTTTGTAAATGACATAGCATAATGTTATAGGTCTGAATTTGTCAGGAATGTCCATCCCTACCTCTTTGGGAATTAGAGTGAGGAAGGTAGCATTGAAGGCTTTAAGGGCTCCCTTCTTATTCCTGGATTCTTCCACAATACCCAACACGTCCTCCT
Source organism: Pseudotsuga menziesii (assembly GCA_001517045.1). Lineage (NCBI taxonomy): Eukaryota > Viridiplantae > Streptophyta > Pinopsida > Pinales > Pinaceae > Pseudotsuga > Pseudotsuga menziesii. The sequence continues at coordinate 35,777 of LPNX010623751.1, read as the reverse complement.
TGACAAGGTCCCAGAAGTGGTGAAAGAAGTTGGTTGTGAAGCCATCAAGTCCAGTGGCTTTTCCTAGAGCCATTTGGTTGATAGCTTCCTCCATTCTAGAACCATCCTGATAGTTCCATCCATTCTAGAACCATATTTCACATTTAATTCAAGTTTGGGTCATTATAAGTCTTAGAAAACTAGAACGCACCCTCATACGCGATTGTTTGCTAAACAACCACATATGTACGTGACTTTGAGACCTTTTTTCACGTACATCCAACCCTATACGTGGAAAAATCCTCAATTTCTGCATGGGCCATGGTGCATACTTTAGGGTGGCCTAGAAATAAAATTGGACCATGGAAAATTGAAAAATTTACATGAAAATGAAAGAGCATGGCATGGGAAATTACATGGAAAAAATTGTGTTGGATTCCACCGGCTGGATCTCCTGAAATTCGCATTTGAAGTTCTGAGCTCAATTGGGCAAAAATTTCAAATGTTATATAATGTTTTGAATTTTTTACTATTTATAGAAAATTTTCAAATTTTTGAAAATTTTTACCCCATTTTCTATAGTTTTGGACCGTTTCTGACCCTTTTGGACCGTTTTTTACTAATATATGATGTAGGAGACCGTTTTGAGCACTGTTTCAACCATTGTTTTGACTTGTTCGTGTCGATTTCAGGTATGATGTTTAAACTAGCATATAGGTTAGGTTTCACCTCCATTTGCATTTTGCATGACCTTATGACCATTTCATTATAACTGTAGGTATGAACCCATTCTATCTTGTCACAGAACCTTCTTGTTGTTTTAGAAGTGGAATGATTAGAATGGTAGAGCTTGACCTTACATGGGTACCCTAGTTAGCTCCTTATTTGCATTTGGTGCCCATGCTGACAGTTTGTCCTATAGGGTGTGGGAGTCTGTTGTATAGTATTGCCATGACATTTTGCAAGAGCCTCATACTCCTCTTGATCTTTTGCTGGCCAGTTTCCCCCAGAATCCCTTATGTCAAGTTGTAATTGCATTATCATGAGATTTTCCTTCCTCATTCAGCCTTATGTCGGCTTCCCTGACTTTGCGTATCAGCCATATAGCCCAAGCTTGTCTCTTGTCTAGCCACGCAAAGCCATTTTATATATCCTTTGCATCTTGATTCCCTATTCTTACCGGGAGGGGACTTTCCCCCGAGTGTCGCTATCCTACACATGTGTCCTTGCATTGAGCATAGGTATGTTCCACTACTTGGAACTAATTTGTTTTCCTATTTGACACTCATCTCCTCCTAGTCTGTAACTTTAAAACAATTTTATTCTTTTTCAAGCTTTTGAAATATTTTAAAAAGTCCAAAAAAATTAAAAAATCAAAATGCTGGATAGGAAAAGATGTTATCATTGGCAGCAGTCGAGTCATGTCGCCTTTGAATAGAGCACTGTATATCACATCCATTGGTTGGGTTAATAGTTTGAATTTAGGTGTTGTACTCATTTATCTAAGTTTATCTCCACCGACTAGTTAAGCTTCTAGTCCCTATGGAGCCTCTATTGATGCCTCTTGTTTCGTAGAGATGTCCCAGTTTTGCATATTGAGTCTATGTTACCTGCATTAAGTCACCATTCACCTTTATGCTCTTGTTCGAAGGAAGTTGAAACTTGAGTCGGCCATTCCTCAGTTATCTTGAATTTGCATGTCGACCATTCCCGATACAGTTACTGGTTCATGCACCTTATGATCGAGTCCTTCCACATTATACAACATTGTTGAGTACCTCATGTTGGGTGATGGGGGATGCCTTAATGCCCTCCTTCCAGCGGATTTCATCCCATCGAATTTAGATAATTTGTTCTTGGATATATTTATTCTGGTATAGGAATCTAGAGTCATTTTTGAGTGCCTTGAGACTTGCAGTCATCACTGGGAGGTTCTCTCGCCATCGACAGGTTTTTGGGAATACATCAATGTCCCCTGATCGATGGATTCTCTCAAGTGTTCAACCTCAACACATTTATTCACACTTGTTAGTTTGCACTCTAGTACCTTGATTCCCATTTTCATTATTGGTGGGTGATCTTGCATTTGTTAACGATATACATCAATGACCGGTAATTAGACAATGGACTACTATGTTTGACCTTGACAACTCTATTCACATAGTAGGACATGTAATCGTAGCGGTTTGTGTAGAAGACCTTCCAAACTAGTGGCATCTCTTGTATGCTACCTCCATGATTGTGCCAGTGTTCATGAGATTTCAGCTCTTGTGACTTGATTCCAGTATATGTCAGACATTTCTAGCCATTATGGAGATTTTGATCCATTATATATCTTCAGTATTCATGGAGATCATGATCCTTTGTATATCTTTATCATGGAGATTTTGATCTATTTATATTGTATGTGGTGATGGCCACATATGTCATATTGTATCATGCCTATACATGGCCATTGTACTCTTATGTATCCAGGACTGCTATATGTATTTGCAGTTATGTGCAGAGTTGTATCATTGTATAGTGCTGATTGAATGGCTGGTTCTTCCACTGGGTTCTTCATCACTTCACTTCTGAGATGCACTTATAATGTATTTCAGCCATCGTATGACCCCTCTGACCTCACACATTAGGGGGCCTCTATTATAGCTGATTTTACTACACATGGTGAATCACATTTTGATGGCCTTCCCTATCCCTCTGTAGACTCCTTAGACCCCATGGACCATTTTTGTTCCTTTGATGTTTCCAAGATCAACCCTAAAAACATGCAAAAATTGCCATACACGACTTTTAAACCCTTTCTCGCCTATATACACGGGCTTGACCCCTAAAACCACGTACATTGGGATGTGTGCAAAAGGCCAAATTCTATTGGAGTTTTCCCTGATGTGGATCTGACTTACTTGTCTCTTGGCCTTCCATATGCCTTGAGATCGCTTGGATTCAACCTTTCATTACCCCATTGAAGAGCTATATAAGGAACCCTTTGGATACATTGAAGGCATGAGGAATTGAGAGCAAGAGAACTATAGTCCATTGTTGTCGGAGCTTATACTTGAGTCTGCATCCCTTTGTTTGTTGGAGCACTTTTGTGTTCTTCCCAAGCTTTTCCTTTGCTTGTGAGCTTGCTATCGAGAGATGGAGGATTGAAGTGGTGGAGGCCCAAGTGGGGGACTCAGTTTCTCTGATTCATAGACGTGCTGACAGAGGTTGTCTCTATTGTAATATTTGTTTTATATTAATATAAATATATTTTCCTATCCAATAATGTGTATTTGAATGAATATTTGATCCATGGATGATTTCAAATGCTTATATGTTATTGATTATATATGCTAGAGTAGGTCTAACATAATTATATATAGCATGCTTTTCTTGTTTATTGAATGTTGAGGAAGCAATTTATCAATTTTAGTTGGAGTTGGAAAGCTCAACGGGGATCTACATCTACTATCCATAATAAGGTACGAATCGAGATCCTTTAGTGTTAGATATTTGGTTTCTCTTGCATATAGGAAATGATTGATTTCTGGAGTCAAGCTGTCTGTTGTGGTACCCCAAGCCATAGGAATTTCTCTATGTAACACTAGCCTCAAGCTGACGCATTAAGTCCTTTTATTTGAATTTCATGCCCTCATCCCAAACTACTTCCATACCTTGTTTATTAATGAGGTCCAGCTTGTTTAGCAGATTTTTTTTGTCCTCAAAGATGTTTCCAAATTCCTCCCTATTCCATGTGTGGATTTTGGCCTTCAGAGCCTTGAGTTTCTGCTGAAAGAGATACATAATGGTCCCTAGGGGGGGGGACCGACTCTTTCCACCATTGATTGACAAGGTCCTTGAAGTCTTTGTGTTCCATCCAGAAGTGTTTAAAGCAAAAAGGTTTGCCCATAGGAGAGCTAGACCAATCCCAAGAAAGGATGATGGACCAGTGGTTCAAGCCAGTTGCTGGGATAACGTCAACCATAATCTCCCCTATGTTGTGCATGATATTTTTAGACACCAAGAAGCAATCCAGGCATGATGCCACTAGATGTTCCCCCACTCTCTTGTTGTTCCAAGTGTACCAACCATTCCCTGTCTCTACATCAATGAGTGAGCTCAGGGATAGAAAATCGCAGAAATCTTCCTGGTATTTGTCCAGGAATCGTCTTCCTCCCTTCTTCTCTCCCGAATTGGGAATCAAGTTGAAATCCACACCAAGCATCCATGTTCCCCTCTCAGTTTTATCTTTGAACCAGCTAAGGAGATCCATGAAAGACTGCTTTTCAGGGAAATTACTGGGGACATAAACATTCCCCTGGGAGCCCTTCACCCCTGAATCTAGAAAGTAGAAGTCTTCCATGAGATCAAACTTGTTGGCTCACCAATCAGAGAGCTCCATAGTCCGAGGTTGCCAAAAGATTGCCACACCTCCAAATTGTCCAGCAGCATCCAGAGCCATGAGATGACTGCCTTTCCAAATTTTGTCCTTAATCTTCTCTAAACCCCCAAGGCCACACTTTTTTTCTTGAAGGAAAAGAATATTTGCGGTTTCCTGCCTAATTTTCGTGTTTAGCATTTTCCACTTCCTAGGGCTGCCACACCCCCTTATATTCCATGATATGATCTTCATTGACAACTCTTTTTAACTTCGAAGAAGGCCGCCCTGATTGTGGGGTATTGGCTGAATTCAATCAATCGAACTCCCACCGCTACTATGCACTGTTTATTCATCTTTCTTCCTCTTCGTAGCTCTTCTTCTGGGGATTTCCTCTTACTACCTTTCTGAGCATCTGGATCAATCCCGAGACTCTCATGGGCACCCATTTGAATGATTTCCTCCTGTAGGAGTTTGATCTGGCATCGTGAGACGTAACCTTGGCTCTTCTTCCCAGATTCTTCCTCAATTGCGTCCAGGTCTAGCTCTCCTAGTTCCATGTTGTCGCCTTCCTCCTCCTCCATCCCTTCCATCTGCTAGACCTCTTCTTCCTCTGGGGTTTTGTTGATATTTTCCTGTTGGTTAGTTACCAATTTCTCAGCTGGGACTCCTTCGTCCTCATTCATTGACCCTAAAGCCTCAAAGGGATTTTTGGGTCTATGCTCCTTTGTCACCAGCTCCTTTCTTGTATTGGGTTTTCCTCCACCTTTGCTTCTCCTTTTGTTCTTGACCTGAGTGAACCCATCCGATTTAGAGTCCTTATCTGGATAGGGTGCATACGGTTCATCCCCAGGTCTATGTTTGGGGTAGTTCTTTCCAAGATGGCCATAGTCATGATAGTGACAACATCTAAAGGGGAGTTTCTCATAGTCGATGGGCTGAATCCATTCTTCGTCTTCCTAGTTTAGACTAATTGCTTTTGGGAGCTCTCTGGAGAGATCCATATAGACACAGATCCACGTAAAGGAGGTATACCTTTGGATCTTGGTTTGTTCTGTTATTTTTATGAATTCCCCCATAGTGTTTCCTATGTCCCTCAGAGTCTCCATATCCCAGTACTCACTCGGAAGAGAGAAGAGGTGATTCCAGACCGATGCGACCATCATGTCCTCCATCTCTGGGTTAAAACGCTCCTTCCATGGGTGAAGGTATAACCCAGACGAGAAGAAGTATGTGCCTCCCTCCATGACTCTATCTCTATCTTCCTGGTTAAAAAAGATAATAGTGAAGAAACCCTTTGAGCCTAAATGAAGATCATAATGACCCTTAGGGTTCCACACACCATTTATCCATTTAATCAGGTCTTTCTCCTTTGGCCATATCCCACAAATTTCCCTATTAGGGATTTTTCCTTCCATGACTCAATCTTGCCTCTAACTGCCTCAGATCTGATTTGAATCGCTAGGATAGAGGCAGTCTTTAGCAAGAAACACCCCAATCCAGCCTTCTTACCTGACTTGGGGCTTGGGTGACTCCTGTCTCCCTTTCCTTCCCCAACTAACTTTTCCCATCCAAGCGCGGGATCCCTTCCTTCCGGGGAAATATCCCCCTGCCCCGATGCCGCCATGGCACACAACAGGAGGCCTAGGGCCATCGCCCGTAGGGAAAATCGTGCGGCCTGGCCGCCCCTCACTCTGCTACACCTGGGAAAAACCCTAGTCGCTGCCTCCATTGTCCGCCGGTTCCCACTGTCAAAATCCCTAGTTAATTATGTTTATTATTAGTTATTTAATTATTATTTTATGTTCGTTACATGTAATGAAATGCATATGCAAGTGTACTGATAGTCAGAAACTCCATCTCTTGTTGAATGTACAGGGATAAACCGCTGATGTACTTCAGGACAAGCAATTTCTCTTCTTCTTGGACGCCAATTCTATCCATGAGTTAGTAGAACTCGTTGGTGTAACTTTGTAAGGACTGGTCTTTCGATTTCCTTAGCTACTACCACTTCTTATACTACTGTTTAAGATACCTGCATGGGTAGAATTTCTTTTGGACATATTCAAAAAATTTTACCCATGTGTCTATGGGATCTCCATATCTTTCCATCTTTGTCAATAGATTCTCCCACCAACAGTGTACAGAGGTTGACATTTTTAAGGACGCAGTGGTAATCTTTTACACTTCAAAGATTTGATTAACTGGGTAGTAAGATTCCATTTGTTGTACCCAATTGTCGACGGATTCCACGTCAATCTTGCATTCAAGGTTTGGTATGTCCAGATTCATTTGCACTTTGAAGGGGATGCTTTTATCGAAGTGAGGTCGTTTTGAGGATTCCACAGAGTTCGAAGAGACTCGCACTAGAACCTTGCTGAACTGGCCGAACATTTCTGTCTGCTAGCGATCCAATGATTTTTCTATCAGTTGCTCTGTCTCGTCAGTTGCATGTCTATTGTATGCTTCTTCAGACATCTTTTCTGAAGTCGAAGGAAGTGTTTGCTTCAATTGTTGAGTTTGTGAGCGTGTTTGAACAGGCATAAGTTAAATAAATTCAACGGAAGTGCTTATTTAACTTAACCTCTAAACAAAATCTTCCTATGATACCTATGATCCAAGTCGTGTCCAAGTGCACGCTGGGGACAACAGTCGACTAAATGATTCAAGCATTGTTATGGAGGAAGCATATGATAAGAACAAGTAAAGCAAGAAATACACTTAGATCGACAGAAAGTATGTGCAGAGACAATATGGAAGAATTCAAACTAATTTATTACTTCTTCTCCATGAAATATGGAGGAATTAGAATGATTTATATTATATTAGTGTACATGCTTATATAGGATGCTAAGATGCTTGGGTAACTACCCGTTATGTTCAATTACAAAAGAATTTATAATGAATCAGAAGTTCAATCGTCCCAGACGACTAAAAGACAGAGGCATTTTGTTGATGTTCGACAATTGTCGATATTGACAAGACATGTTGGTATGCTATATGTCGAGGAGGACCTGCCAAGGCAAACCTGTCGAAGTGAACATGTTGAGGTGGACCTATCGAGGCGAACTTGTTGAAGCAATCAAAGTAGTCGAAGCAGTCAAAGTGCTAAACTTGTCGAATCTTGATAACCTAGCAAGCAGGGTATTTCTTAAGAANTATATATATATATATATATATATATATATATTATGTAAATATATGTGATATTAGACACTAAAAATGATGAAATAGAAAATTTATTTTTTGGAAAAAACCTAAAAAATAGCCAATTAACGAAATTTCGCCCTTAAAAATTACCTTGCTGCCAACTGTTAATTGAATCAGGTAAAGATTCATATCTTATAAAATCCACATATAATAATTAACACAAAACACTAACTAACTAAATGACGACATTACAATAACTTTATATTTTATTTTCTTTTCCATTTAAAGAGATGTTTATAAAGGGTAGTGACTTAATCTTATTAAGCGAAGAGATCAAAATAAAGACTGAGGAACTACAAATTAGAGCACTATGATAGCCTAACATTTTTTTTATATATAATAAAGATAATGCATCTTACATATCTAACTTATTATTAAGGCTAACAAGTAGTGCATTTAACTTGAAAGGTACACATCAGTTTTCATATTATTAATTAGTGCATTTAAGTGGAAAGAAAAATTAACATTCATATGTCCGTTTTTTGTTTTTTCTTATTTATTATTTATATTATCAATTAGTGCATTTGACTTGAAAGGTAAAAAAGATATGATAAGGACAAAGCATTTAACATAATTATCTCATTCAATTTTTATATTATGAATTAGTGTGGAAAAAATAATTAAGTAACAAAAATATGTTTTTCACACCTTTTTTGAATTAATTAGTGTACTTAAATAAAAAAAGACAATTCAGTAACATGGAGATGTCTTTTTTTTCTTCTATTTTTTTTATTTGTTGGAAACCTTACATATTAATGATGTTTTCAAAAGGACACCAAGTTGGTAGGTTAAGTTAATTCTTGTTAAAGCATTTTTTCTATTTTATTCTTGGTATAAACATATAGAGTGAAACATATGATTTTCTTATTATTTTAATAAATCAAAATTTACATTAAAATGTATGTTTTAACCTCTTAATTTAAATTATATCTTAAATTGAAGTTCAAAGCATTCAAAAAGTTGAAGCCAACAAGATACCAAATGTTTGAAAACATTGAATAGATGAGTAATAATGCATTCCAAGTGTGCTTATCTCTAGCATATATGACAAATGTATAGAATTTAATCTTGTTTCACCTCCCCCAATAAGATGAAGAATAATCAAACAAGTTCTTCCATGAGTGGAATATCTTTTACCAATTATTTTTCGGCATCGATTGAAATGGTGTTGCTAGAGAAAGATAAGGGATTAGAGAAGAAGGATTGCGGTGTGGAGCTAGAGAAAAATATTGCATTATTTTTCAGTGTTGATTGCAATGGTGTCGTTAGAGAAAGATAATGTATTAGAGAAGAAGGGAAGGGTCAGGATATTCAAAGAGGCAAAACTAGATTATAATAGATTTAGCTAAAAGGCCAATGATCAAAGAGAGCAAAAGGTATGGAGTATCAAAGCTTTAAAAGTGCTTTTTAAGGTGTAAACAAAATTGGATTATTAATAGTTTGAAATGTTTTAGTGTGAAAGATTTAAGGTTCAAAACAATTAAGGTTGGTTACAATAATAAAGTTTAAGGAGGTCACTTGAAAAATAAAAATAAAAATTAGATTACATTAGGTTAGCTCAGATTCTGCACTAAAGATTCATGGCATTTAATGGAGAAATGCACTGAGAAAAGTTAATGTCAACTTTTCTAGGAGGTGCATTTTGTTTGATCCTAGTTTTTAGGGTTTTTTATTTTATTATTTTATTTTTCAATTTTTATAACTTTTAATTTAATGATTACTTTAGATTATAAAAGCTAAGTAATTTATTTAATTTGATACTTAATTTTAATTTTAATAATAATTTAGTTTATTAATTCAATCATCAATTTTTAATTTTACTTATGTTTTTTTTTAATTTTTAATAATTACAATGAATTCTTATTTTTATTTTTAATTATATTTTATTTAATATAATTAATATAATTTCATTTTTAATTGTATTTTATTTAATATAATTAATATAATTTCATTTTTAATTGTATTTTATTTAATATAATTAATATAATTTCATTTTTAATTATATATTTTTTAAATTTTAATATTATTTAAATGCTAACCCTAGTTTAGTTTATTAGTTGGTTTGATATATTAGTTTAGTAAATTTGAGTTTATTAATTTCAAAATCAATTTTAATTTCAGTTAGGGTTTATTAATTTAATAATAACATTTAACTTTAATTTTAATTATATGTTTTTAATTCAATATCAATAATTTAATTAAATTTAACCCTAGTTTAATAATTATATTTAACTTTTACTTTTAATTATATTTTATTAAATGTTATTAATTTAATTTATTTTTAAACTTAGCTAGGTTTTTATTATTTAAGTTTAATTCTTAAGTTAAATTTTTAGGTAAGTTGGGTTGAATTGAATTTAATTATTATTTAGTTTGGTTAGGTTAGGAAACCAGGATTGGCTAATAGAAAGACCGTTATCTCTCTTTAGGCAATTAGGGTTCTTAACTATCTTGATTGCCTCTCTCATTCTTCTCCTTGACCAACTATCGACCTGCACTAGCACATGCATATCTTCGATTTTAATTGGGTGCTTCGTGTTATGAGAGTGCTCTGCTAAAGCTAACTTATGGGTTCTATTGAGACGGATGTGAGCACAGTGTTCTTTAATCCTAGTTCGAATGGACTATCATGTTTCTCCTATGTAGGTTTTCCCACATTCACACATAATCACATAAACTCCCTTTTTAATACTCGGGTCAGTCATATCTTTCACTGACCTAAGGAGCTTTCTGATCTTGTTTGGTGGTGAGAATACTGAATCAATGTTCTTGTTTTTCAGGTGTTTAGCTATTTTGTTTATGATCCCTTGAATGTAAGGGAGAAATGCCTTATGATCCCCTACTTTCTTCGCTTTGGACGAAACCTTTGTTCTATTGTCGTGGGTTTTTGTTATTTCGAGGGCTTTGTTGATTTAAGCTAGGTTATAACCATTGCTAAGGAAGACGTTGTGTAGGTGTTCTTTCTAAGAGTCTATGTGGTCATTATCAGAAACCCTTAGGGCTCTAGTGAAAAGAGTGCTAAGAACACTCATCTTATGGTTTGGGTAATGATGTGAGAGGGCATGAAGGTATTGCTCTATGTGGGTTTTCTTCTTGTAGACCTTGTGGGTTATGCCTCCATCCTGTTTCCTGATAACTAATGCATCAAGAAAGGGGAGTGCACTATTTTTCTCAAACTCTTTCGTGAATTTGATGGACTTAGTTTGCATGTTTAGATACTCAACAATTTTTTCTAGTTCTTCCTTCCCATGGGACCATATTAAGAAGGTATCATCAACAAATCTAGACCACCATTCTAGTTTTGGGTTAGCCAAGTTCAAGGGTTTTTGCTCAAAGTTCTCCATGAATAGGTTAGCTATAATGGGCGATAGGGAAAAACCCATTGCCACCTCATAGGTATGTTCATAAAGTTCACCCTTGAAACTAAAAAATGTGGAATTGAGACACAAGCCTACGAGTTTGGATGTTTCGGGATGAGTCAAGTCTTCTATGACTTTGATGGCTTCTTTGATGGGAATCATTGTGAAGAGGGACACTACATCCAAGCTCAAGAATATCTCATTCTCATCCATATGTCTGTGTTTTATTTTCTCGATAAAGTATGTTGAGTCTTTTATAAACGAGCTTGTATTACCTACTAACGGTTTCAAATTGTTTGCGAGGCGAGCCTGTAGGTCGGTGAGCCTATGGTGTCTACAATGGGTCGGATGGGGACCCTAGGTTTGTGGATCTTGGGAAGTCCATATATTCTTGGAACCAAGGGGTTAGAGATAATGAGTTTTTTCTTTATCTCTTTATCCATGGAGGATTCCTTTATGGATTTGGTAACTTCTTTTACAATCTGATTCAAAAGGTTCTTATTAAGTTTCTTATAACAACCACTAGAGTCCAAGAGTGCTTTCATCTTATCAATATAGTCCTTCTTGTTAAGAATAACCTTAGCTCCGTCTTTATCAGCCTCCAAGATAACAATATGATCATTCTTTTTGAGTTCCTTGAGGGCTTTGCTTTTTTCCCTAGTGATGTTGGGTTTGGGTGGTTTTACTCTTCTTAGGGTTACAACATAGTCCTTACCCTCTTCAGCTTCATTTTCTGGTAGGTTCCTAATGCTTTCTTCTATACCGCAAATGATGTCTTCAACCGGATTGTTTTTAGGGGCAATGGAAAAAATAAGACCTTTCTCAAGGATTCCTCTGGTGGGCTGGTTTAGTTCAAAAGTTGAGAGGTTGACCACCAGTCTATCAGAAACCTTGGTTTCGATTTGATGGTTAATGTTAACTTTTTCAATTCTGTAGTTACTCTTATTACTTTCTTCAATCGGATGGTCACCGTCCCTTGTAAGTGCGCTCTTGTGATGAAGTGTGATGGTGTCAAACTTGCCATCCATCAGCTGGTCTTCATACCTTGGGAGCCGGTCACTCTCTTCCTGTGTGTTGAGCGTGTTGCTCAAGCCAGCAGTCAACCAATCGTTGGTTCTTAGGGTTCCATCCATTTCCGTATCTTCACCACTCGCCCGATTAAGCGTTTCTTCCAAGGCTGCGTTAAGATCATTCCTTGGGTCACGATCCAACCAGACGTTGTCACTTGTGAGGATTTCCCCATTCGTTGCTGCGTTCCAGTTGAGCGTTTCCTCCAAGGTTGCGTTGGAATCATTCCTTGGGTCATGATCCAACCAAAGGTTGTCACTTGCGAGGATTTCTCCATTCGCTGTTGTGTTGGAAACATCACGCAGGCCAAGTGCTGCGTTGGAGCTTACTGTGGGAATTTCGTGTTTTTCAGTTGTTAGCAGGTCATTGTCATTCCCCAGATCGTCACTCAGGTCGTTTTCATTCGCCATATCGTCATGCTGGCCATTGCTCACTGCGTTGGGATATTGCAGGTCGTGCGAATTGCTCTCTTGCAGATCATGGGTGTCGCGGGAGCTATCTTGTTGTTCAAGTTTCACTAGTTTGGCATTTTGTTTAATCTTTAATTTTCTGTATATCGTATCCGCTCTCCCATTTGAGCAGCGATCCCATTAATCCCAAGTAATATTGTCCAATGAATTTGCTAGCTAGGTGTGTAACAACAGGCTACACACAAGAATGAGCTGGCGATCCAACTTTGCTAGCTGGATGTGTTACTCTTACATTGTTTTGCCACAAGAATGAGTGTTGGTTTGAATCAAAGAACTCAATAACAATAAAGTGTGACTTGCAAAATAAGAATAATAAAGTAGGTTACATTGTTTTGCCACAAGAATGTGTGTTGGTTTGAAGCAAAGAACTTAATAACAATATAAATGTGTCTCAGAACGAGTGTTTCCGTAGTTACTCATGAAAAATATTTCACCACTAATAGAAGTGTAGTCAACTTGGCATATTGGATTGACATAAAGAGAAACTAAACCTTAAAAGTTGCTCCAAGAAGATGTTGTTAAGGTCTAAATAAGACCCAAGTCTTTAAGGATAGACCCTTCTGCCTCTTTTTTTTCCCTTTTTCAATCTTGATTTTGCTTTCCCTTGATTATTTTGTTTTTGCAATTAACTATGTTGATAATGCACATTAAGAGTTTAATTTTTGCTTGATCTTAGGGTTTCTTTTAGACTTCACCACCTTTCATGTTTATAGCATTAATCATTTTCTAGTTCAAACATTTTGTATTTTTCTTGGGAGGTTTTCAAGAGCTTAAAGAGCTTGACATTTACAAAAAAAATTCATTTAATTTAATGTTTTACAACTCTTTCTATCTTCATTATGTTCAAGAACTTCAAACTTTTGGAGTTTGACTTTGAAGAACTAAATTTCTAACTCTTCATATTCTTTTATAAACTTGAGATGCGATCTGAACATCTTTCAGGTTTAGTTTCAAACACAATCTCATATTATTTTTTACTTTTTTCCAATGAGACTATCAAGTTCCGTTTACAACTACACATTAAATAATTTCTAAAACATATATGAAGAAATTTTAGGTTGGGCCCTCCATCCCTTTGGAAGTGATTTTATAGTCTTCATAAAAAAAAAATTATTACTAGTTCCTGTCCCCACCCAATGTGTGAGCTATAACTCTTCGTTGAGAGATTTTAGAGTAAAGTCCTAAACTTTAACCAAATAGAAGTTTGGATTGTTGTTGAAGATTCTTTTGGGTAAAATTTACTAATTCAGTTTGAAGTCTTTGTTGGAGATCTCTTAACTTTCTTTCCCGAAATCATGTGTCATATCAGTATCAAGAGTCTTTTGTCCCTAGACCAAAACATAATTACGAAACTTTGGCATATCCAAACCCAAGTTTTGAATTTGATTTGAAGCACATGATATTTACATTTATGGCTATAAATATTCATTTTATTTCACTTGATGCACAAAATTTTCATCATTTGAACTAGATCTATACACTTGTCTCTCTATAAAAAAAAACATAAACACTCGAGCCCTTGTCAAGCTGCATATCTTTGATAAGATTCATATCCTCACCACAATTCACATTGTAGTTGGAACTAAAGAATAAATTTTCCACAGTCAAAAAGAGATTATTCTTAGTTCACCAAGAGAATCAAAGTCAATTGTCCCAAATAACTACCAAATTAATCATAAATAAGTCTTTATTTTTCACTTATTTAATTAAGATCAAGAATAATACGCTTTTAGATTCATAGATCATGCTAACGTAAATATTATGTAACTATAACTAAGTTGTCACAACTATAAAAATTATATGCATTTTAGGGTTTATTTTGATCCCATTGAAGCTTAAAAGCCACCATATCATTTGAATATCATACGAACACTTAATTAGTAACATGTAGCATGAATCCAATTATCCCCATATCACTTGAACATCATAAGAACACTTAATTAGTAACATGTAACATGAATCCACATATCCTTTGTGAAGTCTTGAATGTGGTTTTTGTAACTAGATTTTAAATAAACTTCCATAAGATAAGAAACAAATCTTAAAGGATCAAAGGGATCCTGCCATTGAACTATCTTATGAATATCTCACTAACTCAAAGCTAAAATGACTTGTCTTGAATTTTCAATCTTTTATTCTATGCAAAGAATACCGTCATGTTTATATAAATATAGACAAGAGTACTAACCACAAACAAAATTGGTCTTTTCATTTTTACCAAAAAAATGAAACCAAATAAGATTAACTATGACAAAGGAATTACAACTTAAATTATTTACAAATCCTGTTATGTTAATTATAAAACTTGTCAAGCTAGTCATGGAGCCTATTGGACTAGTTTTTAGACATACATATCTTACCCCAAGATTGTCTCATTTCCTTGACCATTATGATATTTTCGTAAGATAAAGAGAGGAAGATTATCCATATGTTACACCATTAGCATTAGATGATTCAAATGATAGAGACTTTGATGGCTGTGTATCATCAAATATAAGAAAGTGTTATTTACATAATGTAATACCTAGAACAATAGTGCTCACTTATTCTAAAATAACTGAATGGATTAAATGGAACACTAATAAAGAAAATAACATTATTGTTAATGATCAAGGAATATGCATAGAATATTTTTTACCTTTAGAACTAGAGAAGTACTAGAAGTTCTAAAACCCAATTGTTTACAAGATCGCATAGAGATAAGGAATATAACAAATTAATAAGTAAGTGGTGGTAAAAAGGTAGAATATTTAATTACAAGACCGATGTCATTTAATCCACTATCAACTTAAGTGTGCCTTACATAAATGTAGTTTCCTTGATGGGTAGTCTCTTAGGGGAGCCAAATGTAACTTATTTTAAAGAAGCATGGATCCGATTGATTTACTATGTTATTATAAATGGCCCCATTTCTAATTGGGAAGAAATCCTACCCCATACTATGAACTGAGCATTACCTAAAGAAAAGGAGGACAACCTTAACTCCCCTTTCACATTCTACATGGAATCATATCTATTATACATTATATTTTTCAATAGTCCATTTCTAGGTATGGGATGAGCAAGGACCCTTGGGGGTTCACTCTATGAGCCTATGACATAGCACATGTGTTCGTAGGGTATTAAATAATACCTTTTAATTTAACTATATAGTAAATATTCCTTCAAAATCGTTTTGTCAAACTCCTTTCCCAATACTGCTTTACAATTTAGATAACCTTTACTTTCACTAAATAACCCAAGTATCCATTTTTTCCATGACCTTTTTAGTACCCATTTATAATTTTACCCTGAAAACTATTATAACCCCTAGAAACCTTGTAGAGTGAAATATGAAATCTTAGTGAAAGCAAACATTTCAAGATGGGGAACAACCCTCTAAACACAAATCGAGTTCATACACAATCATTGCATTCGATTTTACACAACATTCACTCACAAACCACACCACTCTGACTCCAAACACAATCAGGTTCACACCACCTTAACATAGATCATACTTATTCAAACATTAGTATGACTTCATTCATAATCAAAATCACACCAACTTTAGACAAGAAGCCAAATATTATCAAGCATCTTAGCAAGGAACCTCCTTCCCTTCCCATGCACACTTCAAATTATCGTCCATAGACCATAAGCCCACATAAAGTACTTATTCAAACTTTCTAATACCCTATTCTACCACCTATATACATAATTATAAACCCCACTAATATTTATACACTTTTAATATATTAAAAATATCCCTTGACCCTTATATACTTGGCAAAATATTGCTTCCGTGTTTTAGAGTACTAAATCCCCCTATATGAACTCACATGCTATAATATTTTCTACTTAGTAAAATCCCTGTTTATGGACCATTTTAGATATTCATGAGCATGTATATTCCCATAACATATGGGATGATAAATACAAGGGACAATATGCAAGCAACTATGACAATTTCCTTTTTCGAGTTTTCATGTTAATAGTATGAAAAAACTCTCCTACGTTATCTCATGAAGAAATGAAACTACTCAACAACATTGGGGATTGCTACATTGAGAAATAATATACTTAGATTAGAATATGTTGGGTTACTACAACTCCAAACCTATTGCAAAAAAATCTTCTAAATATTCTAGTGCTAAGAAAGCTTGCATATTACATAATTTTGCATGGTTTTAACTCATTGGCAATCAAGGATAAATTGAAAAATTTCGTACATTAATCTTAGTATATTCGACATTATGATATAAATAAATGTAGCTCCACAATGGAATATTGGGCTATTATATAATATGCAATGCCCAAAGGAAAATTTAAGAGGCATGATTCCATAGCGATGGTACACAAACATGCTACTCATTTGGATATATCATGATGCTACTCACATGAGCAATGGGATGATGAATAAGTATATATAATGGATACATCATGGGAACTGGTCCATGCAAAAATTAGGCAATGATATCAATTTATATTTCATTAACAAAAGAAGGAACTAGAAAAAAAAAGTGATGAAGCTAAAAGAAAAGAAAAAGAGGCTGCAAAATCCTAAAAGAAATAGGGATGTATTAAAGGGATAGAATAGAAGATGAACCAAAATATGGAAAATGAGTTGATAGGAGGAATTAAGTTGAAGATGGATGAATCTTATAGAAAGAAACCAAAGGAATATAATATAAATCAAGATGAACTTTAATGAAAAAAACTAGCAAAATGCAAAGGCTAGAGTAGTAGTTGAAGCATAGGAAAAAAATATGAAGATGCTACAAAACTAAAATAGGAAAATGAAACAAGTTAGATCCAAATTCATAATTATAATAAAAATGAGGAGATTCATCCTATAATTATACATAGGACTCTAAGATGACTAATGATGATGAAAAATTCAAATCGAATATAAAAAAAATGTAGATACTAGCATAAACATCAAGGTGTTGGATCAAATACAGGGAGGCCTAGGTTCACTAGAAAAAGACCAACAAATCCCAAGCTAATATCCCTTTTGACATCATTTGCAAGGAAGTGAAGTCTCACTTGAAGTAATTATGGGTAGTATAGGAACCATGTTTCTATAGTAGCAAAGGGGATGGAAATTTGTTCTGCTAATAAACCCATTAACAAGACCTTGACATGCATCAATTAAACTACAGAGAACAACATAGTGCATACAATTAACTACACAAAAATAATATAACTTAGATCAAACAGATATTAATCATTGTAATTGATGAGTACTAAGCATGTATGTATGTATCGATGTACATACATACATACATACATACATACATATATATAACACAAGCACACATTGATAGGTCACCAAATATTTTATGTGGAAACCAAAAATGGGAGAAAACCATAGAAATGATTTGTATTCATATATATTTTTACATTAAGAATTTCAATTTGGATTCGTACACTTAGCCTACAGATCCATCAATCTTTCTTAGTGCAGTCCAATCCTGTGCACTTAGTCTATAAATCTAACTCTCTCTATTACAAAATAGATCCTCATCAACAAGATGATTATCGATAGTAATAAAAAAATACATCATTGGTTCATCAAAATATTATCAAAATTATTCTACCATTCTTGTTACATATATATATATCCAATTCCATAATCCCTCGCGCCCACTAAGTGTTGATGTATTTGTAACTTCGGAATGTATTCATCTATGTATCTTATGTGCTGTAACCCGATGTTTATTCCGGGATGTATCTGTTATGTATTTGAGTGATGTTGTCATGCCCCGATGTTCCGATCGGGAGAAAAAATAATGTAAACAAGTCATGTCAAGTCATAGTGGGTAACCCTCTGATTGTGTAAGGTTTAAAGTCCCCGCAGTTCCGGGGCACTAGGGTTATTAGAATCTCTAAGTAGAGGTCGGCCCTAGTAGGGTTTTAGTCATGTTGGGATTAGTATAAATAGAGATCCGGGATCTCTATTTAGCATAAATCACTTACACACTCAAGTGTAGCGCATAATTGAGGAAGGAAAGACACTAGGGCTAGACAAGAAGAAGACTACTATTGTCGGGAGTGCATCTTACTATTTTGGGGTTTTACATCTTGTGTTGAATCTATCTCTGAGGAAGTTGTGGGGTTTTCTCCATTTATGGTTTCCCCTATCAAAAACACTATGTTCATTGTCTCTTGTGTTTTATTGCTGTACTTGTTATTCTCTCAGTAAACATCCTAACATAATGCTATCTTAATGTTGAAAAACTAACATGGTATCAGAGCTAACCTGAGAAGAAGACACTATGCAGCTGCGGGAATTAGGGATTCCTAGTTTTTGGATCTTCCTCCACATATTTTCAGCAAAAGTAAGGTGGAACAACTCTCCTCCTTAGGGTGCATCTTTCCGTCGAAGCAGAATCCAATTATGAGGTTTTTCAGTTTTGGACCTGTCACTACTGTCGAAAATTAGGGCTTTTCACAAAAGAGGAATTTTTCAGTGAGCCCAGGCCTAGATTGATCTCCTCCCCAAAATCGAAGATAGGGACAAATTTCAAGGCATTTGGGTGGATAGAACTTCAGAAAAGAAAAACCCTAATTTGCTCCTAAACCAGCTCTGTAGGATTTCAGCTCAAGTTTTAGATCCAACATCTTGAACCTGGTAAGATATAAAATCTTTTGTATTTCCATTTGAGGTTCTCATTTAAGATGTCTCATCATACCAAGCTTGATGAAAATCTTGAGGGAGTTGAAAACTTCCGAGCCTGGAAGTATAGAATCTCCTTGGTCCTGGAAGAAAATGAATTAGACTCCTACATTCATGAGGAGGTTCAAGTTCCAGAGGGAGATGAGGAAAAGGCCTTACATAAGAAGAATATGGTTATGGCAAAGAGGATCATTGCTGATTCTATTAAGGATCACCGTATCCCACAGGTGTCCTCTCTCAAGATACCTAAAGCTATGTTTGATGCCCTAACCAAATTGTTTGAAGGGAAGAACATCAATCGGAAGATGACCTTGAGAAACCAACTGAAGAATGTGAAGATTCAGAATGCAGAAACAATCAAGTCTTACTTCACAAGAGTTTCTCAAATCAAAGAGAAACTAGAAGCAGTTGATGAAGAAGTGGAAAATGCAGAGATTGTAATGACTACATTGAATGGCCTTCCTAGGTCATGCGATTCTTTCATCCAAGGAATCTGTGCTAGGAAGAAGTTAGTCAAGTTCAGTAGACTATGGGAAGAGTGCTCTCAAGAAGAAGCTTGGATAGCATCTCGAGAAGAGAAGATGGGAAGTGAAGACCAAGCCCTTACAGTACACTCCAAGTCTCACTCCAAGTCAAGCAAAAGAAGACCTCATGGCTCTAGAGGTAAGCACTCTCATAGAGATAATACTAGAAGAGATGTATCTAGGATCATATGCTATACTTGTGATGAAGCAGGACACTATGCAAGGAATTGTCCTAACAAAAATAGTAAAGAAGAACAACAAAAGAAGACATCATGCTCATGCTGCAGAGGATGATGAACCATCCAGAAAGAGATCCAGATATGAAAGTGAAGATTCTTCAAGCGAGGATGAATATGTTCTGATTTCAGCTCTCACAGGTAACATTACTCATGGTAGTGATGATTGGCTTATAGACAGTGGGGCTTCCAAACATATGACTATATTCAAGGAATCCTTTTTAAGACTGTCAGAACATGAATCACCTCATAAGGACTCAAGAAGAACCTTCTCTCCATATCATCATTAGATGAAAAAGGATTGTGGGTTGCATTCATAGATGGTCAAGTCATCATGTGGAAAAAAGGAAAGACTATCGATGATGCGGTAGTAATTGGAGAACAAGAAGGAGGATTATACAAACTGAAGGGCCATCTAGAACAAGCCTTGGTCCATGACATAGTAGAGCGAAGTGAACTTTGGCGTAGAAGGCTTGCACATGTGCATTACAGAGCACTACCTATTGCAAGCAAAGCTGTCGAAGGTGTTCTAGAAATTCAAGCACAACATGATGGGGTCTGCAAAGGATGTGTGAAAGGAAAGAATACAAAGAAGACATTTCCAAGTAGTGAAAGCAAAGCAAAGGGAATCTTGGAAATCATCCACTCCGATGTATGCGGTCCTATGTCATCAAACTCTCTAAGCGGGTATGTATATTATGTTTCTTTCATTGATGATTTCTCTAGGAAGACATGGGTTTACTTTATGAAGAACAAAGATGAAGTATTCAGCAAGTTTAAAGAATTCAAAGCCTTGATCGAAAACCATACTGAAAAGAAGATCAAGACCATTCGATTAGATAATGGTGGAGAATTCACTTCAAATGAATTCAAAGAGCTATGCAAAGAATCAGGGATTAAGAGGGAGTTTTCCACTCCTTATAATCCACAACAGAATGGGGTTGCGGAATGGAAGAACATAACTATCATGGAAGCTGCAAAAGCAATGCTTCATGATCAAGACCTTCCTATGCATCTTTGGGCAGAAGCTGCTAGAACAACGGTGTATGTACAGAACCATACTCTACATAGAGTACTTGAGAACATGACTCCTGAAGAAGTCTTCTCCAACAAGAAACTAGAATTCAGCCATCTGAGAGTATTCAGTTGTCCTGTGTACATCCACATTCCAAAAGAGAAGAGGACTAAATTAGATCCTTCAGGAAAGAAGGGTATATTTGTGGGATGCTCTGAAAGCTGAAAGGCTTACATAATATATTTCCTAGGATATAAGAAGATTGACATCAGCAGGGATGTGACATTTGATGAAGATACAGCTTACAACAAATCCAGAAAGAGACCTGCTGAAGAACCTGAAGAAACAGAAGCACCTAGAATTCATGATACAACCATGAATGAAGAAACTCGAGAAGAAGATCGAGAATTTGAAGAACCACAAAGACCTGTAGATCCACCTCTGGAGAAGAATCCTCATAAGAGGAAACCTCCTTGGGTACGAGAACTTATCCAAGGTGTGGAAAGATATGGGGCTCTAGAAGAGAATCACAGAGAAAGAAAGAGGACCAGATCCAATTTCGAGTATGTAGCTTTACTATGTGATGTCATTGATAAAGAACCTTCTAGTTATGAAGAAGTGGCAGAACAGAAATAATGGAAGGATGCTATGATCGAAGAGTACCAATCTATCATGAACAATGATGTTTGGGATGTTGTCCCAAGACCAGACAGGAAGTCTGTTGTAACTTCCAAATGGATCTACAAGATCAAGCATGCCACAGATGGTAGCATTGAAAAGTATAAGGAAAGATTTGTAGCTCGAGGTTTCTCTCAAAAAGAGGGAATAGACTATGAAGAGACCTGTGCACCTATAGCCAGATACACTTCCATCAGATTAGTACTTGCTCTGGCTACAGTGATGAAATGGAAGATACACCAAATGGATGTCAAGATCGCCTTCTTGAATGGTGTAGTAGAAGAGGAAGTGTATGTAGAACAACCACTTAGTTTTGAGACACATGATAGGGAGTCTCATGTATGCAGATTGAAGAAAGCCCTGTATGATTTAAAACAGGCACCCAAGACATGGTACGGCAGAATTGATAGCTTTCTATCCAGTTTGGGTTTTTCCAAGAGTAAAGCAGATTCCAACCTTTACTACAACGTTGACGATGGCAACCCAGTGATGCTTCTACTATATGTAGATGATCTGTTCATGACAGGAATGGATGGGTTGATTACTGATACGAAGAGAAATCTTGCTACCGAGTATGAGATGAAGGACTTGGGTATGATGCATTACTTCCTAGGTATGGAGGTGTGGTAGAGTGTGGATGGAATCTTCCTTGGACAATGGAAGTATGCAGTAGAGATCCTGAAGAGGTTTGGGATGATGGACTGCAAGACACTAGTAGAAAATGAGAAATTAATGACTAAAAAAATGACTAAAATCAGGCTATAAATGACTATTTTTGAGTCGGTGACTAATAGTAGCAAATTACCACTATCTTATAGCTAGTCGTATTTCACTAGTCATTAATAGCTTGACTTGGTAGTCAGTGATTTAGTCATTGATTTAGTCATTGATAGACAATGCTTTAGTCATTGATAGTCAATAATTTAGTCATTGTTTTAGTCATTGACAGTTAATGATTTATTCACAGATTTAGTCATTGATTTAGTCACCGAGTTAATCATTGATTTAGTCGTTGATTTAGTCACTAATTGCAACCATTAATGACCAAATATACGACTAAATAAACTACTAGATGTTAACATATTAATGACTAAACTAAATACGACTAAGATACGAGAAATTAGCTACTAATAGTCGTATATATGTGAATTTAGTCGTTTTTGTAGTCACAAATTTATGATAGGGCATGGAGGAATCGAACCACCAACCTCCTGCCTATAATTAGGCAGGCGCTCTACCATTGAGCTAGCACCCTTTAAGAAGTTGTTATTGCTTGACAATGATGATATTCAAACAAATTTATGATAGATATCAATCTACAAACTACATAATTATTACTATTACAACTTACCAGTAACTAGTATTTATGAAAGTAGTCTTTTACGTAGTGGAGAATTGTAAATAAGAAGGAGCTGCGTTGGATGATTTCGCAAAACTCGACGTTTCGATCCCTACTATGGGAAGGGTAAGGAAGCTGTTGTGTTTCCATTACACCAATCATAGCAGCCA
>LPNX010623726.1:0-27664 GCA_001517045.1 Pseudotsuga menziesii | reverse complement strand
GGAGTTCCATGAGCTGAGATTGGGACAGCAGACCATGGAAGAGTATGCTAATAAGTTTTTGGAGCTATTGAGGTATGTACGGTACATCAGAGATGAAAAAGTGAAGGTCCAGCGTTTTCTGAGTGGATTACCTCAATCTTACAAAGATAGGATTGAGTTTTATGAGCCTAGAACTCTTGAAGAAGCAATAAGAAAGACTAAGTATTGCTATGAGCAAAGCAAAGGTAAACCTGATTACCATAAGGCATGGAAGGACAAGAAGAACGAGAAGTTTGACCAAAGAAAGAAAGGTTTCAAACCTTCCAGCTTCAGGAATCAGCAGAAGCAGCCATCTCAAGCTGCAAGTAAACCAGTTGGAGTGACAGGAGAAAAGCCTAAAGATCCACAACAGAATAGAGGGCCACTTCAATGTTGGAAATGTGGAGGACCCCACATGCGTAGGAATTGTCCACTCAAGAATGAGAGTGCAAGGCCAGCTTATAACGTTCAAGAAGCAGAAACAGTGGGTCAAGTAGCAAGGGCAATCCCTAGGATTTATGCAGCACTGGAGGACCGCCAGGAAGATCACCAGTCAGCTGTGGTTGAAGTAGCAGGTAAGATTGTTGAGCAATCTGTTTCTATTTTGATTGACCCTGGCTCTACTCACAGTTACATTACTCCTAGAGTAGTGGATATTTGTGCCTTTAAGAAAGTAAAGCATAGGAAGTCTTGGTTAGTCCAGCTAGCCACCGGAACCAAGAGGAAGGTCAGTGAATTGGTAGAGAAATGTCCGTTGGTCATGAATGGATTGGTCACATGTGTAGATCTGAATGTTCTACCACTTGGTTCCTATGATGTTCTCATTGGAATGGATTGGTTAGAAGCTCACAAGGTGAAGCTTGATTGCTACAATAAAACTTTCGAATGCACGAACGAAGAAGGGAACCTCGTAGTCGTGAAAGGTATTCCAAAGGTGATTTCAGTACGGCAAGTTTCAGTAATGCAGATAAAGAAGTTATGTAGGAAGGGTTTCCAGTTGTATGCAGCTCATATTTTGGAGGAAACGAGAGATGAAACTCCAAGGTTGGAGGACTATCGGGTGTTACAGGAATTCAGGGATGTGTTTCCTGATGAGATTCCAGGGATTCCTCCAAAACGGGACATTGATTTCACTATTGAACTTGTGCCAGGAGCAGCACCAGTGTCCAAGGCACCCTACAGGATGAGTACACTGGAGATGCTAGAGTTGAAGATGCAACTGCAAGAGTTGTTGGAAAAGAAGTATATTCGACCGAGTGTATCTCCTTGGGGAGCACCGGTTCTATTTGTAAAGAAGAAAGATGGTACACTCAGGTTATGTATTGATTACAGGCAATTCAACAAGGTTACTGTGAAGAATAAGTATCATTTTCCTAGGATTGATGACCTCTTTGATCAAATGAGAGGAGCAAAGGTATTTTCCAAGATTGACTTGAGGTCTGGTTACCATCAGGTAAGGATCAAGGATGAAGACATTCATAAGATAGCCTTCAGGACAAGGTATGGACATTATGATTTTGTAGTGGTTACACCATTTGGCCTCACAAATGCATCAGCTACGTTTATGTGCCTTATGAATAGTGTCTTCAGCAGGTATTTGGATAAGTTTGTTCTTGTTTTCCTTGATGACATTCTTGTTTATTCTAAGAATGAGGAAGAACATAAATAACATTTGAGGTTGACATTGAAATTGCTCAGAGAGCATCAGTTGTATGCAAAACTGAGCAAGTGTGACTTCTATAGAGATAGAATTCAGTATTTGGGTCACATTATCTCAGAGGAGGGTATCTCTGTGGACCCTGAAAAGATTGAAGCCATTATGAATTGGCCTACTCCAAGAAATGTGACAGATGTAAGATCTTTCATGGGACTTGCAGGATACTACAGGAGATTCATTGAGGGATTCTCCAAAGTTGCACATGCTATCACTTCTTTGCAAAAGAAGGGGATGAAGTTCGAATGGACATCGAGGTGTGAAGAAAGCTTCCAGCGGTTGAAGAACCTTCTCACCAGTGCACCAATACTGAAAGTTGCAAATCCAGAGAAAGATTTTGTGGTGTGTACCGATGCATGTGGACAAGGGCTTGGAGGAGTCCTTATGCAGGACAACCATGTGATATGTTATGAGTCAAGAAAGTTGAAGGAGCATGAGAAGAACTATGCCACTCATGATCTAGAGCTTGCAGCCATAGTACATGCTCTCAAGATGTGGAGACATTACTTGATGGGTAGAAGATTTGAGCTCAAAACAGATCATTTTGGACTGAAGTATTTGTTTGATCAGCCTACTCTGAATGCTAGACAAGCAAGATGGCTGGAATTTTTATGTGAGTTTGATTTTGAAATCAAGCACATAAAGGGAAAAGAGAATAAGGTAGCTGATGCACTCAGCAGGAAGATGCAGGAAATGCATGTGGCATCCATTAGTGTTTGCCAATCAGATTTGAGACAGCAGATTGTTAATCATGTTGCCGAAGATGAATTGTATGAGCAAGTAAAAGGCAAATTGCAACAGCAAAGTCTTGAGAAAAGGTATGCGGGATATAAATTGGAAGAATATGGACTTCTCACGTTTAAAGGCAGAGTTTATATTCCAAATGTAGCAGATTTGAGGAGATTTGTTATGGATGAAATCCATCAAGCTCCGTATTCTGGTCACCCAGGATATCAGAAGACAATTGCTATAGCTAGAAAGCAGTACTTTTGGCCAGGAATGAAAAAGGATATGGCCGAGTACATTTCAAGGTGTATGAAATGTCAATAGGTAAAGGTTGAGCATCAACATCCAGCAAGTTTGTTGCAGCCTTTGCCAGTTCCGGAATGGAAATGGGAAGTTATTTCCATGGATTTTATTACAGGATTGCCGATGACTTGGAGACAACATGATTCTATCATGGTTGTGGTGGACAAGTTGGCTAAGGCAGCACATTTTATACCAGTTAAGTCTACGTACGAGACTGGCGACATTGCAAAGATCTTCATGAAGGAGATTTTCAAATTGCATGGATTGCCTAAGGCAATAGTCTCTGACAGAGATGTCAAGTTTACTTCCAACTTTTGGAAGGGGTTGTTTGCAGATTTGGGTAGAAAGCTAAACTTCAGCACTGCATACCATCCTCAGACAGATGGGCAGACCGAGAGAGTTAATCAGGTGCTTGAAGACATGCTTCGCATGTATGTGATGGACAAACCAACCAAGTGGGAGGATTACTTACACTTGGTAGAGTTTGCTTATAACAATGGACATCAAGCATCCTTGGGGATGAGTCCGTATGAAGCTTTGTATGGAAGAAGGTGTAGGACACCAGTGACTTGGGATAATCCAGTGAATAGGATTGTGCTTGGACCGGAATTGCTTAAGGAAATGGAGCAAGAGGTCGTAAATATCAGGCAGAAGCTGAAAGCAGCACAGGACAGACAAAAAAGCTATGCAGATAAGCATAGGGTGAACAGGGAGTTCAATGTTGGGGATCATGTCTACCTCAGAGTGAGGGCAAGGAAAAGTTCCTTAAAGCTTGGAAGTTGTGCCAAGTTGTCACCTAGATATTGTGGCCCGTTTGAAGTGCTCGAAAGGATAGGGCCAGTTGCATATAGACTTGCATTGCCTGCTAGCACTAGGGCTCATAATGTTTTTCATGTTTCTTTGCTTAAAAGATACGTACATGATCCTAACCATGTGATAAATTGGGATGTGATTCAGGTGGAACCCGAGGGAGATTTCCGAATCGAGCCAATGCGCATCCTCGACAGGAAAGTCACAATGCTCCAGAACCGAGCCATAGGGCAGGTAAAGGTGCAATGGGAGCACTACGGGCTTGAAGAGGCTACATGGGAGCGAGAGGATTCCATGCGATTGGCACATCCATTTTTGTTCAATTCTGCGGAACAATGAGGCGATACCAGTGTATCATTTTGTTCAATGTTGTAAGCACTGAGGACAGTGCTATTGAAGGGGAAGGGGAATGTAATGTCCCAGTTTTGACCCCGTTACATTAGATGTGTATATTGTAAATGATCACGGTGTGGAACTAAAGGCCAAGGCCCCACCATTGATCAGTGATGCTATGTTTGGTTTTAAATTGTTGCCGATGGTAAATCGGGGCATGTGACATATATTATGTTGGTCATCATGTAAATATGCATCTATAATTAAAATGAACACAACCAGCTACGTTCACGGCAACTAAATCGAATGGGGCATGATTTTCCCAAGGATAAGGATGTGGTGGGGAAATTTGTCAAACCTTGAGCCAAAAGGGGGAAAACCCATGTGTCATCTTCTTTTGTTTTATTCCAACTACCTCCATTTAATAATTTCTGCTGGCAACTGGGAAAAGTTATGGCAGTTAATTGTTTTGGGAGTGGGGTGGCAGTACTGTCAGTCCATGCCTCCACGCACACTCCACCCACAACAGTTGACTTCAGAATGGAAGGAAAAACCTTCACGCAGATTTTTCTTCCTCTCAGCTGTTGTTGTTCACCCACACACTGAAATTTCGCGTCCTTTCCATTGTTGCTCATCTTCACGCAGGGAATTTGTTGTTGTTACTCATGCACATCAAATTTCGCGTCCTCTCAGCTGTTGTTGTTCATCCACGCGCCCAGGAAGAGCTGTTAGTTCCTCACGGGGTCTGATTGTTCCTCTCACGCACAGGAATTTCTGGGTTTTACCACGTCATTCTTTCTCTGTGTGGTCCTTATGTGTTTTCTTAGTGGTTCTGTTGCCCAGGACAAGCTGTATTTCTCCACATTTGCTGTAAGCTGTACTCCCGGATACTTTTCGGCACTGCTTTCCCACGTTGTTGGCTGTGTTGCCGTGGTCTTCCTTACATCTTTGGGGCTGTTGTAATTTCGTTTGAAGAGTCATTTTGGCCACGATAGGGCCAAGAATGACTCAGAATTCGTTTTTCCCTGTCTAAGCTGTGACAGCTAAATCAATTGCCTGAGTGCAATGGTTGGTCTTCGGACTGTGAGAGGAGCAGGGATGTTGGCTTAGATTTGCTTGATAAACCTGGTGGCTGGAAACCACACAGACAGAGTTAGAGGGCTGGCCTTTTTCTCCATCACCCCTGAATAGCACTGGAAGGGAATGCAGGGCCTGAGGGACTATGTAGCAGAGAAGGAACTGATTCCTTGTGTTGGGTGTGTTTGGGTGTCTTAGAGGTCAGGCTAGCTCTGGTGTAGGTGTTCTTGGCTCTGTAATGAGCTCACCGGCTTAGCAATTTTCCTTCTCCAACTCCTTAATGGCCTGATAAACCCAACTATGTTGGCTTGGCTGTGTGTTTGTATATCCCTGGCTATGTGTAAGCTTGCTAGTTCCTTTATTCCTTGGAGAATCATGCCCAGCTCGGGGGTGGCAGCGTTGCTGAGAGATTAAGGAGCACGCTGGCCTACGCTTGGGTGGAACGTTGCAGCGACGTAGCTAGTTGCGGATCGAGTTCATCATAAGATAAGTGATCTTGTATACTTTACCTCTGCAATTCTATATTTACTGTTAATTAAAATGAAATGAACATGTTGAAAGAATGCATGTATGAATGTTGTTGGTTTCCGCTGTGTATGAGGATTAAATTGCATCTGTGCATGATAAACAATCCTGTGTGCATATTTTAGTTCAATTTTAGTTTAAGCATTCTGTTTCAGCAATTCTTGTGAATTTTCATGTTCATGGGCTCGTAGCCGCTGTGCTAGTGTAGTTGGGTCGCGTCCTCTTCGCCGGCCGGAGGCATGGGGACGTGACACACATTACATTGAAAGTGAATCATTTGAATCTTAATCGATATATGCATGCCATCATTATTTGTTGAGCACTAGGTATGCATCTCAAGGCCATGGACATGGTCAGGGGAGGAAATTATGGCCTTGGGCCCTAACTAAAGCTTCTAGGCATCTAGGGATAGTAAGTATGCCTTAAAAAATCAAAATGGCATCTCATAGATATATTTGGACTATGAATATGGATGTTACTAGAATTTGGTGGTTTTGAGAAGAAGGTATGGGACCTCTGAGACATGATTGAGGGAATATGTTTATTTCTTAGGGGTGATTCCATGAAAGTGGGTAACACTTTTTGGCCAAATTTGGCGATGAAAACTTGATTTTTTACTCATGTGCTAGATAGAAGCCCTCGAAACACATATATTCCATGTCAATTTCAACTTGCAGTGTAAAAAAAAATTGTAGAATATTATGTTGTCTTCCCAATCATATATTTTTTTTAAATATTACAATGTCATTTAATGTGCGAAATTTTGCATATAATGAACTGTGTGACCTTAAAATTTTGAAGAAGTTGATAAGTGGCTTGTGTCCAACCCAAATAATTCAATCTTACATTAATAATTTAAAATATATATATATATTCTTTGAGTTGCTTCGAAGTTATTGGTAGGTTTTCTAAGTGTAAATTTTAGAACTAATTTTAAAAAAAATCCAGATAAATGCCAAAACGCATGCATGATACCTCAATGGATAGAGGATTCAGTGATGAATCTAGCGATATGAACTCCGCTCAGTTATGTGCCATGAATGGCAAGGTTTACACCCCTAGAAGACACAGAGAAACAATGATTTTCCTGTAAGAGGGCTAATTCTGTATTTTTCAAGCCCTCGATCGAGGTATTGAGCACGATCGAGGTATTAACATCCCTTGATCGAGGTTTTTAAATAAGCTCGATCGAGGGTTTTTTAGACCCTTGATCAAGGGTCTAATAAACCCTCGATCGAGCTACCATTAAAACCTCTTTTTATAATTTTTTTTACACAAGGACCTCGATCGCGGTCTTAAAACCTCGATTAAGGTTTTCTTAAAACCTAGATCAAGGTATTAAAACCTAAATCGAGGTCTTCTTAAAGCCTAGATTAAGGTCTTAAAACCTACATCGAGGTTTTCTTAAAACCTAGATCGAGGTTTTCTTAAAACCTAGATCGAGGTTTGATAAACCCTCGATCGAGGTTAACCTTGATCGAGCGTTTGTTAAACCCTCGATCGAGGTGTTATGACCTTGATCGAGGGTTTAAAAATTGCTCAGGTACGTTTTTATGTTTTTTCCTGAAATCGCCTTGCCAAAAGGTGTAACCCAGCTCCATGGATGCACCCTTAGGCCATAATGGAATATTTGAGGCACCCATGTTTATGAACAATTGCTTAAGGCACCACAAGTGACCAACTCAAGGTATGCTTGGTCTCCAAGAAAATATGTGCATGCCTTTAAGAGGTTTTGAGCATTAGATATGGGTATTAAGGCCTCAACATGGTCAAGGGAGGAAATCCAAGACTCGATCCCTAAATAATATTTTCGGCATCTATGGATACACATATGCCTTACTCACTATCCCTCTATGCCTTACTCATTGTCCCTCCCTACCTTTGTATTTCCATCTCTCACTATATCTATGTGTATGTGTGTCTGTCTTTCCCCCTTCTCTCTCTATATATGTGTGTGTCTGTCTTTCCCCCTTCTCTCTCTCTCTATGTGTGTGTCCCTCCCTCACTCCCCATCTCTCAAAACCTCTATCCACCTTATTTATACCTCCCTCACTATCCCTCCCTACATCACTCTCTCTCTCTCTATATGTGTGTGTGTGTGTCCCTCCCTCATGCCCCCTCTCTCATAACCTCTCTCCACCTTCACTATACCTCCCTCACTATCCCTCCCTCCACCACTCTCTCTCTATCACTCACCCCCCCTCTCTCTATATATATCAAATTGTATCCCTCCTCCCTATCTCTTTTCACCCTCCCTGTCCATGTTTGTCTCTTTCGCAACCTCCCTCTCTCTCCATATATCAACCCTCCATCATTTGTATTTCACACCATATCTCTCTCTCTCTACATGTGTGAACCTTCCCCTTTCTCTCCTTGTGTCTATCCCCCAGTCACCCCTCACACACACACCTTCTATCACTCCCTAAATATCTCTTTCCTTCACTCTATCTCCATGCCTCCCTCACCCACCCTCCTCCCTCTCTATCATATTCTCTCTCACACTCTCTCCACGTCATCTCTCTATATGTGTGTGTTCTTCTATGTGTTCAACTCATCCCTTCTCCTCAACCTTCTACCTCATTATGAACCATATTCTTTGTTTTATTGCATCTCATTATCATCTCTTCAATTTTTCCCTCCTTCACCTCTCTCCTCCAATACATCCTATTCATCTTCTAATACTTCATATCCACCTTTCCATTCACCAATCCTCTCTCTCATCAAACCATCACCCACTTCCTCCCCTCCACCTTATCCCCCTTCGTCACTCAAGTCTTGTGTACTAATTCTAACCCTATACGTCTTCAACACCTCTTCTCCTCCTAATATTTCTCTCAATCCTCACTCCCCTTCACCCTTGTAACCCATAATGTTCCCATTCCATTCATATTTCTCCACTTGAATTTACAGCATCCTCCTAGGACCTTGAACCTTCCCCACCCCCTCTCAACTATTAACCATCCCCACTTGAATTTCCAACATCTTCCTATGCCCTTGATCCTTCCCCACCCCCTCTCAACTATTAACCATCCCCACCTGAACTTCCAACCTCCTCCTAGGCCCTTAATCCTTCCACACCCCTTCTAACTATTATCCATACATTTGATATACTACATATAGTGCTAGATTTTTACCTCTACAAAACGCGTTCACGTTATAGAACTACAAAACATGCGTGCATTTTGTAGTTCTATAATGCGCAGACATTTTGTAGTTCTATAACATGCACGCATTTTTTAGTTCTATAATGCGCACGCGTTTTCCAGTTCTACAAGGGTGGGAGAAGTAATTTGAATTTAAACATGCCAATTCACTTACTTGCATGTCACCAATAGTCCTATGTGTATGGTTCGGAGTTTGCTTCGGTAATACTAAACATGTGTTATGGTATATGATAAACCATAGCTAATTGGGCATTTCTTCCATTTTATGAAGAAGTCCTAGTTTATGCACTCGTTACAGTATGCTACAGACAATCATTTTTTACGAAATCTTAAACATAAAAAGCATTTTACCTGCAAATTCTAAATATGTAATTTTTATTAAAAAATATTATATTTTCCTATTATTTTCAATTTCTATTGTGTCCTAGCTCCTTAACTCAAAAAACATGTTGCTAGTGTTTTTTCCATAACTTTTTCAATTCTTAACTGTTTTAAAAATAAATTATATGGTGCACTAGAAGACACTAACCTCTACTTTTTATAAAAAAAACTCATTTCATTATTATTTCATTAAGACCTTCAAAGGCTGCACCCACAAAAGACCTACCATTTTCAAGGAATTATCACTTAGATAATTATAAAAAAAAAAAATTACTAATTTTATTTTCGAAAAATAGTGTTGCACTAGCGCTATATGTTCTCTACATGCCTGCAAATTTTTGTATCCTGAAAGCATAATTTAGCCCTCAAATGTTGCACCCACAAAAACATATACCTTATCATTTGCCTAAAAAATAAAAAGTGTCTATTAGAAAAAATGAAACTTGACATAGTTATAAAAAATTTTAATACATAAACCTTATATATTTGGAAATGTGATTCAATTTCCTACATTTAATCTTATTTATTCAAAGCAAGATATTTTGTGTAAGTATCTCAAAAAATAGAATTAAGTTGAGGGATGCCTGATTTTTCAGTTTTCTATTGCATCTAACGTCCCAAAAGTGACCCTCATTAGCTTGCACTCACCCAACACTTATTTTTTATTGTCTTTAATGGCTTAAAATCCACCGTATATAACTTGTATGTTGTTGTGGGTCGTATTTCTTAATAAAGGTGGGATTATAGAGGTATTTGTAGAGTATGATGGGGTGAAGGAAACCAAACATGTTCACACTACAACTAATCAACAATTGTGTATACAAGAGACACCATTACCTGGGGTGAAGGAAACCAAACATATTCACACTACAACCAATCAACAATTATGTATATAAGACACCAGTACCTTGTAAGTACCTTAATTAAAATAAATATTGTGGCATATTGGAGCCCAAACTATTTCTGATTAGATTATCATTTTTATGTTTTAATAAAGACATTTATAATTTAAAATTAAAATTAAAATACACCTATCTATAATATATACTAAATATTTCAATTTTGGAGTAAGAGTTATGGCCATGAGCTTGTCTTTCTTAACCATAAAGGGCATGTAGCATGATTGGAAGTCACTGAGTTTGAAGAGAATGACTAGAATCATTTTTAAGAGTTTGTTAGGTTCAAGGTATTTGGAAACATCATAATAACACCTAATTTTTGGGTTGGAAGATGGTGAGAATTCCTGTGAGGTAAGAGTCACTATGCATTTTCTTGAATTTTCTTTAGATAGACTTATGAGATAATGACCCAATAGACTTTTTGGATAATGATGTCAAAGAAAGGTAAGCTCCTATAATCCTCCAACTTTATTGTGTACTTTATGCTTTCAAATTAGTAGTTTAGATGATAAAAAACTCTTCATACTCTCTCTACCATGCAACCAATTTACATAAATATCATTTACCCATCTTTTCTAAATTTTAAGTTTGAGTGAAAAATGCTAGTCACAATTGGTGATAGAGTGGATGCCATCTATTGTCTCGTCTTCCAGTTTTACTAAGTTATGATAAGTTTTACCATCTTCTAAGTTATGATAGGTTTTAACATTTTTACTTAAATTATAATATTGTGTTAATTTAATTATTATTAATGTTACAAATTTTATTATTAAAGATAGAGTAAAGTTACATTAATTAACATTTTAAACTTATTATTTGATAAAAATCAAAATTTATTTACGAGGGCCGAGATGGATCAAATCTCCCGAGGTGCAAACCTCTTCTTAGGTATTGCACTCGAGGAGCTATTCTAGGGGATTTGCACCTCGGGATATTTGATCCCTCTCGGCACTTGATAGAGCCTAGGATTTGGATCTAGGCTGGTTTCATTTATGGGCAATGACACAAAACTAGAGTTTGATCAACATTGTAAGGAATATGTTAAGTTGAAAACATAGATAGAATTATGAGGATTATCTCAATGTAAGTAATAAGTAATAATGATTTAATAAATTGTTAAACTGGAAAATAGAGACAAGAATTTTGTAATGATTAAATAAATGAAAATATGGTTCACATCATTATCATTCTCGATCTATCTTCTTCATCTTTTCTTATCTTAACACCTGGTAGTTTTGACATCTTCTCATAACGATCATATGAGAATGGAGGTTGAAATCGTAGACCTGCCAAATCTTTAACTCGAGATATTTCTATAAATGTCATATCCTGCCTCTCTTGCTTTCCAATATTAATCTTAGCTTTGTCCAATGTCAATCCTTGTGACTTATGGATTGTTAAACCTCATGCAAGTTTCAATGGAAGTTGTTTTTATTACCTCTTTTGATAGATGTAATAGGAACAACTTGAGGAAATGATGAACATCCCATGGTACCCCCACATAATTATCAAATTTTATTAAAACATACATGAGTGGTCTTGGAGGCAAACTTCCAGGGTTATATACAATTTGTTGTATAACTCCAAGAGCACCATTGACGAGTCCTGCATCAGTCCAGAGGTTTGATTTCAACATTACCCTCGCTCTTCTAGCTATCAGTGATTCAAGTTCCAACCCTTCTTCATCTCCTTCTGTAGAATAGTTGCTTCCTACATATGTAGCAATAGTAGTCGCAATGGGACAATTTATGCCTCTTATTAAACGTTTGTTATGACAGTTTACATCATCATTTGTCGCAAACAAATGTATCGCCTTATCAAATGAATATTTCATTGAAGCATCCAAGGAAGTATATGTAGGAGTCATCAATAATTTCCAATCCTCTAATGTTGGAACTGCATCTCTAATATTCATTAATAAATTATGAAAAGATATTTGTTCATTTCTTTGTCCATTCTGTCGAAACACAGTGTCGAGGGTCACAACTGTTGTGAATGTGTTCCACAATTCTTTTGCAATACCTTCTGATGCATATACATATTTATCCATGACAGGTGGCAATTGTCCCAAATCACCAACCAATATAATTAATCTCACCAAAAGGTATATTATCATTTTCTAGGAAGGCTTGGCGAAGTCTTGAATCTATTCTTATTAATAGATTTTTTCCAATAAAACTCAATCTATTCTTATTAATAGGATTTTTCCAATAAAACTCATTTTATCGATCAAAATATATTTAACATTCCTCAACTCTTCTTGTAAGTTCATTAAACTTGGTCCTTGTAAAGGATTAATTTCTTTGATCGGTATATGAAGTGCAGAATGAACTGTTGTTGCGGATATGTTGAAAGTTGTCACCCCTGTAAGAGCTAGTCTAAGAAGTAATGGACTTTTCCCTGGATGCGAGATATTTTCAAGTGTATTTTTAATGGCTCCAATCAAATACGACTTTCCTGTACCAGCAGTTCCTTGTATTATCATGTTAAGTGGATCAACTCATGTTCTATAATGCTAAAGGATAACATTGTATGCAATTCTTTGCTTATCCCCCAAGCTATCAATTGAGTAAGACTTTGCATGTTGATTAGCAGAAATCTTTTTCAATTTTCGCATTTCAAAGATGAAATGAATTGCACGTCTGGAGGTCTCCTCATCTACAAAAGCAGTGTTCCAATCATTCATACAATCAATATCCCTATGTCCAAGCATCTCAAACTCATTATAATTTATAAATTGATTTTTGTATAATCCACATATGATCTCACATTCATGTCGCCTGGAATCTCTTTGTGGATTTGAATGTTCTTCTTATTCGTTGGATTCAACTCAGGCATTTGTAGGCACAGGTTTTCGATCAACATGCCAAAGTATATATCGCAAATCCTAGGCTCTATCAAGTGCCAAGAGGGATCAAATCTCCCGAGGTTATATAAAATTGCTTTTAATTTTGCGGTTAGATGTTATAAAACGCTTCTAGATTTGCTCAATCTTTCTCCAAATATTCTCTAGAGATGGTGCAACCCCAAACCTCACATCCATACAAGATTACACGAGTGACTAAAGTTTCAAACAAGAACTTCTTTTTATCTCACATCACAAAGTTTGATACTTTACAATAAATTTAAATTATTTATCATAATTTAAATTTATGTAAAATATATATCATAATTCCCTTTCATTTAATCAAATTCTCAATTCATTGAAGTTGCTATCTGAATGTATTTGGATTTTTTTCCAATTTATCTAAAAATATATATATATATAATTGTTTGTAACTGAAATCAAATTTTTTCAATTGTTTTAGATAAACCCAAATTCTCAATTATGTTTATATTTTAGATTTTTATTATATTTAAAAGTTTAAAATATAATATTTGGAGTGAAAACTTCATCCATCCAAAATCTATTTTATCGAAAATAAAAATCAGCTTAACATTTTCCAAACGAGAGTCTGCTATGAAAATCCTGCACGAATGGCGGTCAACGAAGGAAGGGACAAGATGAATACAACAACATATCTGAATAAACAAAGTAGTTTTTTGTTGTATCTGATTAGAAGGGATGTACAGTTTCTGTTGTCTAGTGTATTGAGAAACAGAACCCATCTGAATTTTGACAAATACATTACTAAGATTCAAACAAAAATGAAAGAATGATATCTGATATTATCAGAAAAAGAGGTCCTACTGTTAAAAAACAAAGCAGATTTGATGGGAAAGAAACGTAAATCATGCCCATCGTGCTGACTAAAATGTTGGATTTTATATATAAAAACCAAATTTGGTATTTGTAGATGAACAAAACAAAACAAAATGCTACTGATGAAGATTCAAGCCACTTATGAATCGGATAAGGGACCGTTTTTGTTTACATCTGAAGACACCTGTTAACGGATAACCGTAATAACCGTTAAAAAAAAAGTCTCGCTGAAAACGGATACAGAAAAACTGGATAAAGTTTGAACGTATTTCTGTCTTTAGAGGAATCTCAGCTTAATTCAATGAATAAGAATTAAAACGAATTAACACCCTCCATCCGTTTTGCAGTTTCTGTATCTGCCCGCGTCATTCACTGTACATAATGCAAAAATAAGCATCATTTCAAACAATAATATATGTAAACAGTTGGATCTAACTTCATTATTTTCGGGAAAATGGTTTTATGAAAAAAAAAATTGAAGGGAGTCAAAACGATGAAGTCACGATTGGAACGTTCTGTGTATTTTTCAGCTGCTCAATCACCTACTCTTGGTGACTTTTTATCGTAAAGCTCTCTCTCTCTCAGATATATATATATTGTGTATATGTTTTTATATATATGTCGACATACACGTCAACAAACAGGAACAGAAGGAAACGAGTATGAGTATTGCTGAAGGTTTCCAGTGAAAGCCGATAAGAATATTACATGTAGAATTATTCAAAGAAAACAGCATATTCTGCTACATAAACGCGTGGATGACGATGGTGTGTTGATTTATATGTATTAACAACCACGCCATAATATAATCAGACATAGCAATCCCATCTGAAGAAACAATAATTGAAGGGAAGGAATAAGGGTTAACAGCGTGAGCAAGGCAGATGATAAAGCATGGCGTGTGATAGGGATCCACTAGTTCACAATTATTGGGAAACAAACGGATATACCAGTATAAACTAAACTATTCACCACATACGTGTGTATATGTCCATCTTGAAAAGAGAATGGAGAAAACAAACAAAGCAGTAAAGTATTCTGATTGAATGGAGAAAACAAACAAAGCAGTAAAGTATTCTGATTGCAATCAATGGAATTTGCATTATTCTAGATGTCAATTTGAGTCATAAACTGGCCATGAAAAGAGAAGGAGTTTTGTATTTACCCAATGGAAAAAAAATGTCTGAAGTGGTCAATGACTGATACAAACACAATAGTATATACTAAGAGAATATAGTCAATATAAACAGCTGATGCTGTGTATATATCAATCAATACAATGTATACAACACATGAATTTCATAATCACCAAACCAGAATACAGTGAATTTTCAGTGAATGAATATGTGCAGGCCTAAATAAGTGAATTTGTTAAATCGGTGAGACTAATATTTGGATCAGCTGTGTGTGTGTTATACATGTCCATCAGAAGTAAGGCCACTTGTTTCTGAATCCTTCATAGGGAGGGCTTCTATGTACAGATTGTTCTATAAAAGAAAAAACAGCACTGAATTGCTTGAACCTTTTTATGAAAGGGAATTCCATAAGGACTCCATGTCTGTGCCCTCTTCATGATATTGCTGGCTCGGTTGACTGGAAACTACAGATGACATGTCTGCGTTTATTTCAGAGCTAAGGCCAGTTTCCTGTGAGAGGCTTACCATGGCTGGATTCTGCATTTGCTGCTGTGGGACTCCATACTTTGGCTCCAGATTATCTTGATTTTGTTGTTGATATCCACCGCTAGTGCTAATCCACTGGCTTGAACCTGGTTGCACTGGCAAGTTCTTGAGTGTTCCAGATGCATTAAATGGAGAAGGAGGCTCCATCTTGCATTGCTTAAATCTTTCGTTGGCAATGTCAGATTGAGCCTTGAGGATATAAGAATTTGGATGGCTGCCACTGGGGTAATGGGGATTAGAATATATAGGGAAGTTAGAATTAGGGCCCATGGAATAGGTGGGAAGTTGAGGATAATTAGGCATCTGTGGTTGCATCTGTGTAGGGCTGCTATTAGCATTCATACCCATTAGCATATTTTGTATATATTGAAAGTCCACCGTGTCAGAAGAAATTGAACCCAAGTTTTGCAGAGCCTGATTTGGGGGCATCCTGAAACCTTGGTTATCGTTGGTGTAACCTTGAATGGAGAAGCAGTTCACGGGCTGCTGTGAATCCATGGCAGATCCTGCTGATTCGCTTTCAAAAGATAACCCACCCCCCATACTGTTGGGGATGTAAGGAGAGTCTGAAAGTGGAGGCAAATTTGGTGAGTCCAAATCATTGAGAAAACTGGAGCTTCTCCCAAGCCCTAGTGGACCCTTTTTAGCTCCAGAAGATTTCTGAAATATTCTAGCTACAATCCACTCATCCTACAACACACATACAAAGTCATCGTCATCAATAACAATTTACAGTTACTTTAGCTGTAGCAAATCAAGCAGCTGTCACAATTTCTCCTTTAGACATGTCATAATTTTTAGCCCCACATATGTATCTAGAATAGCTGGTAAACCTAGGAAAAATTAAAAGCCATGTACCAGAAAACACAACAAGCATCTACCTTTGCAGTCTTAGGAAGATCATAATATAAAAACTTGCCCTCCAGACGATACTCATGCATTACCCAGCTGGTCTTTTCTCCTTTGGGTGCTCTCCCCTTGTAAAAAACAAGAGTTTTCTTCATGCCAACCAGTATATTAGTTTTTCCTCGGTAAATCTCTCTGTCTTTCCCAGTTGCTTTCCAGTATCCAGCCTCTGTGGCTCGATTGGTGCGTGTACCAGTTGGATACTTGCGGTCTCGCAGGCTGAAGAAATACCATTCTTTTTCACCCATTTTAGCCT
This sequence comes from Pseudotsuga menziesii, assembly GCA_001517045.1. Taxonomy (NCBI): domain Eukaryota; kingdom Viridiplantae; phylum Streptophyta; class Pinopsida; order Pinales; family Pinaceae; genus Pseudotsuga; species Pseudotsuga menziesii. The sequence continues at coordinate 11,167 of LPNX010623726.1, read as the reverse complement.
TCCCTGCAAATCCAATACACACAATCAGACCATATATTTCACAAAGCCATAAACCATAATGCAAATACACACTATAAACCTTGAACCTTTACAACAAGATCACAATCACAATTCTTACAAAAAAACGTAAAGAAATTTGATAACAGGACTGTTGAAAGACTCATTTCACTTGGTCTGGGACTTTTGGAAGTTCAAAGCCAATTTGAATACAGATTGAAACCACTGGAGAATCTTCTATCATAGAACTTAGCCACTATGACTTGAATTTGAAAACAGATTGAAACCACTAGAGAATCTTCTATCATAGAACTTAGCCACTATGACTTGAATTTGAATACAGATTGAAACCACTAGAGAATCTTCTATCATAGAACTTTCACAGGGACTTATGAATCCAACAGAAATTCAAATTCTCTCTATTACAATCACGTGAAGGGTGCAATAACTTTACAATAAAGGAAGGCCCTAATAAAGAGAGCTTCTAATATAACGTAACAATGAACCCGGTAATAACGTTCCAATGAACTTTGAACCCCATAAAGCCCTTCTGAACACAACATACCTGGTAAATCCCAGGGCTCGCACTTGTTCAAATCAACCTCAGCAACAGCTCTGCAATTGAAGCTGCTATCAAGAACCTTCTGGGTAAGGTAATAGGTCACCAATTCTTCATCCATGGGATGGAACCTGAAACCTGGAGGCAGAATTTCATCATCCATTTTATTCATCTGCTGCTTGCTGTTAACGTTCGCTTCTTCCATATTTTCAGACACACACGAGAGGATACCTAGCTAGCTAGTGCTACCCAATTAGCAGAGGGGGATTAACTATGGTGTCAGAAACGAAGCTATGGGGTATTGACAGAGGCAGTAAAGAGTATATATATATATATACACACAAATGGTATTAGAAAACCAGGCAAACTTCAGATAATCCAAGAAACCCACATCTATTTCTTGTCAGGAAAGTCCTTTTTTTCCACAGACAAAGGCCCAGAATCATAGACAGGCAGGCAAACAGACAGAGATAGCCCCTTATATAAGCAACTTCCAGGCACAATCTTCTCTCTTCCTTCGCTTCGCTCCTAAACCTTAGAACTGTTATTAAAGTCTCTACAAACAAGAATCATCCATATATACAGCGAAGAACAGGATTATTAGAGTCTCAGAGAAGCCCCGTAATTACGTACTCCACAAGGCACTTAATGAGCTCGCCCCTCCCTATCTACCAAAACTACTCTCCCCGTTAATATTGATTCTAATCGAACCAACTTTCTCCTAACCCCCCCCCAACCCACCCTAAGTCGTGCCCCAATCCCATTTCTAAGCCCGACCCATTTCAAAAAACACCCACTTTACCCATACCCACCAGGTCAGCTCCAGCACTCAGTCTTGATTCACACACATTTTCCCCGAGCAACCCTTCCAAGAATCAATTGTTTTTTCTAGTTCTTAGCGGCGCGGCTTGCGCCCGCAACTCCACCAAATCGGGAAAGGTCCCCATCGACGGCTTCAAATCATCCACGTAACTATAAAAGGTCAACGTCGGCCAAGCCGCCACGTGGTGGGCCCATACCTACTCTTTAATTAATTATTCACCTCCTCCTACTAAGAAGATTAACCGCGTTCCGGCGTCCCTGTCACGGTCACGGTCACGCTCCCCCTATTTTTAATTTCACGGGACTTCTTTCCCCGAATTATTATTAATTAAATATTATATTTGACTTCTCCTCAACGGCACAGATTACTTGCTGAGTCGGATCAAAACCAACGGTGATAAGAGTTCCCCAGCCCCTTGGAGTTCATTTTCACCGTCGGATGTGAGCCGGCACGGGTTGGATAAGCTCCACTGCCATCTTACCTGCCAGGAAGCAGATGACGGCATCTTTGACGTCATCGTCAGGACAATTGATAATGGCGAGACGGCGCCTCGAGTTTCGGGTATTCGCTTTTGGCCGCTTGCCGGGTGACAGCTCGTCGGCCCCAGGCCGGGTATCAGTAGCGCCGCAACCCGTTGTTCGATCACATGAGAGCCACCTCGCGCTATTTTCTTTAACTTATTTAAAATACATTATTTTTGGGGTCTAGAGATCTGATCTCCCCACCCACCGTACAACGTTGTGATTTTATTTTGGTTAGCTAGCAATTGAGCTCAAAACATGGGAACTCATATAGCCCTCATATGAAACCATTTTTTTCCAATTTTGGTGGATTATATAATTGGGAATCTCCTAAGGATGGAATCTCATTTATGAAGTGTGAACCCTGAAATATTCAGGTTTCATAAAGAATTGAAAACAAAACATACATGCTGAAGATCCTTAAGTTTATGAAGATCCTTGTGACTGAGAATAAATTCAACAAAGTAGATGGAAGATCATTTGTGAGTTGAAAGAAAATTCAACAAAACTGCATATTATGTTCTTCTTTAATATACTTGTCTTTCTTTTTTACAAATTTGATACTTTCAATAGATTGTTTTATTTCAATAATGCCATCATTCATGGCAATCCCGTAAACATGGATCCACTTCTATGAAGACTCAAACTTAGAAGTTGAGGCTCCTATCTGTGGACTCCCATATTCTTTGCCTATTCTTTTGGATGGGGTTAAATTTGAGATTTCTTCTTGAAAAAAGAAATCTCAAACTTAGAATTTCAAAAAACATAACATGCATCTTTCTTAATGAAGATGCTTAAGTTTATGAAGATCCTTGTGACTGAGAATAAATTCAACAAAGTTGACGGAAGATCATTGTGAGTTGAGAGTAAATTCAACAAAAGTGCATATTATCTTCTTCTTTAATATACTTGTCTTTCTTTTTTACAAATTTGATACTCTTAATAGATTGTTTTATCTCAATAATGCCATCATTCATGGCAATCCCATGGATTCCCATCTATGAAGTCTCAAACTTAGAAGTTGAGGCTCCTATCTATGGACTCCCATATTCTTTGCCTATTCTTTTGGATGGGGTTAAATTTGAGATTTCTTCTCAAAAAAAGAAATCTCAAACTTAGAATTTCAAAAAACATAACATGCATGTTTTCTTTCTTTATGAATATATAATTATTAGAATCACAAAAATATAGATATATAATTATGTCGATAGGCATTTAGATATTATCTTAGATTTTGGACTTGCTTGAGCACATCAACAAGATTAACCCAAGTGCAACAAGTGTACACGAGGGATTCATTTCATGGTTGTCGTATTTTGTTATGCTTAAATGTATCTTGATTAAGATTTAAATAAGGTGGTTAAAGAAATGGGTAACAATTTGTTTTTGTTTTTTCATATGAGTTTTTGTTTTTTTTGTTTATTACATAATATTTGTTTTGTGTATGAATAAAGGATATAAAATTATATATTTTGTTTTTGTTTAAGAGCTATTTATCTTCACAAAACTAAGTGGTTGGTTGTGCCTATAGGCATTCACGAGCCACTTTACTTGTGGCTATGCTAGTCATTAGAATCACAAAAATGTCGTTGGATTTAGAACACTCCTACAAAATAGCGAATTTGTTTACTTTCCACTATAATTTAGTTTATATGGTGGAAAGATGAAAATTGCCCTTTCAATAGTTTAGAAAATGATATTGCTACCATAAGAAACAGTGGCAATATCTTCGTAATGGATGACTTTAATGTTCGTACTTTGAGTAACCAAGTTATTCTTCTAAGCACTTACTCCAACCCTAATCCTCTTTGGATACACGGAGAACCTACTCTTGACAATCAATACAAAAGAAGTTATGAAGACCTAGGTGAAAATTTGTTTGGCTTTGAGTTAGCCAAGCTCTGTAGTGCTCGAGACCTTATAATTTGTAATGGCCTGGCCAAATTCTAACCGAACGGCTTGCATTCATGGGCTCGATAGTAGTGTGGTAGATAATGTCATATCTAATATCCCTTTATATAACAGCATGATAAATCTATTCATTCTTCTCGACCATGAGCCTGACTCAAATCATAGAATTCTAGTTGTTACACTCGATTTTGGCATGCATAGAGATCTCACATAAGACAATCCTCACAGTAAAAAACATCTAATATATGACATAAATAAGGATGATATTTTCATAAACGATTTTAAAAATTATTTGTTTAACTATTTCTAGTACGGACAATGTAGAAGCTCTCCATCATAATTTCACTACAGTCCTTTCTTCTTCTATTCACAAGTTCTCCATCGAGATTTTGGGTAGAAAGAATAATGGGAGAACCAACCCCTGGTATGACAATGAATGCCAAAATGTGAGAAGAGCCATCAAGGAAGCAACTATGGAGTCTCTAAAAATTGACAAGATAAATACTTACAAAGCTCTAATTAAAAGAAAAAAGATGCAGTTTACAATGGAAAAACATGAAAACCTTTTACACCTCTCTAAGGTGGCCTCTAAGAAATCATGGAGACAATTTTGACTAGTAAAACTAAAGCGAATAATTAGATCACTTTGAACGATTGTGATTCCTATCTTAAAAATCTCTATGAATCCCTAAATGCCATTAGTAACACTCGAAACCCTTTTACAAAGAAATAGGTTTTCTTGTTAGAAGACCGTTGAATTTGGGGTCAAGCATCTTGCAAATGGGAAATATAAAGATATTGAAGGATATAAAGCATAAATCCTGAAAATTGGAGGAATTGTTCTCATCCCTCACATTCACAAGATTTTCAAATCTAGTGGTCATGCAAGGTTTCCCTATTCCCTGGACTCAAAGCCTCATTATTAGACCATTATTATTAGCCCTCTCTTAGCCAAGCTATACGATATCATTTTAGAAAGGAAAATTAGTGTATGGCTTGAAAGTGAAGGTAAACGGGCTAAAGGCCAAGCAAGATTTAGAAGACGTCACTCTACGACGAAACACCTCATTACGCTTAGGATAATTGTGGAGGAATGTCGTAATATTAAATACAAACTCTTATGTTGCTTTGTGGAATTTATGAAAGTTTTTAATATGACGCCTACAAATAACTTGTGGAATAGGTTAGAAGAGTTAAACGTTCCTTTAGAATTGAGAGTTGTCATGATAAGATTGTATGAGAAAGTCATTGCCAAAGTTAAGAGCACTGAGGGATGGTTGGAATATATTAATTGTAATATTGGATTTAAACAAGGATGCCCTCTCTACCCTACCCTTTTTGGCATATAGACTGGTAAGCTAGAAACTTGGTTAGAAGAAGCACGTTGTGCTAGAAAGACCTTAGCTGGAATTGTCGCCATCCTCCTTCTCTATGTTGATGATATTGTTCTACTAGCAAGGTGCCCCTCTGGCCTTTATAAACAATTAAGGATTCTCAAATATTTATGCTCTAACATTGGTATGCATGTTAACACAGACAAAACTAAAGTTATTATTGTCAAGTCCATGAAAGACACTTATGCTAATTTTGATTATGATAATAACGACTTAGAGGAAGTGGCCTCTTACAAATACCTCAGAATTCATATCCATCACAAGCTCAATTGGAACTATAGCATTGAGAAAGGGAATAATGGAGGGTGGAAAGCTTATTTTGACTGAAAACAATTGCAAATCGACATACTTGGTGATATGGGTTAAAAAGAAGTTCATTTTTCGAAACTCTCGTCACTTCCGTTATTTTATATGGGTGTGACGTTTGGGGTTGCAACATCTCTCGAGAATATTGGAGAAAGATTGAGAAAATTCAAAAACGTCTTATCATGTATAACCTCAAGATTAAAACAATATGCCCTATCATATTCTCCTTATAGAAGTGAGTCTCCCCCCATCGAAAGCATCGCTATGACTAGGTACCTAATGTACAAGAACATGATAAAAAACATGGAAGACAATAGACTCCCTAAAATTGCTTTAAATTCTAGTCAAAACCAACTACAGCTTAACAAATGAAGGTATCAAGACACCATGGTTTGTTTCAATCATTGGGGAATTGATGAAAGTGTCACTTTGCAAAATATCATCAACCTAAAAAATACTATCACATTTAAGTTTAAAGAGAAAATGTGGGATGAGAAAGTGTTAGAGGTTAAAAGAAAATTAAGATATTACAAGCAAGTCATTAAACCTAATCTAAAATATCAAAGTATCTCTCTATCTTAATCAGTTCGAAGAAAAAAATTAATATAGCCAAGATAGGAACGAACTCTCATCAACTTCATAGTGAAACACGGCACTGGGCAATTCCTAAAACACCATGGGTGAAAAGGATTTGCCAACTCTGTGAGTCTATGAGAGTTGAGGATGAAGGTGAATTTCTTTTAGAGTGCTCTACCTACACCCACATTCGATTGCAATTTCCTAATCTTTGCTACACTTCTAACCTACATGATCTTCTAACTTGTCAAAACTATGGTGACCTAGGAACACTTCTTTATAAGCTTTTTTATTATAGGAATATAATTTTACAACAATCCAATTAATTCCTTTCTCTTTTCTTAAGGTCAAATAGACCAAATGGGTCTCAGTGAACGCTAATCCTCATCATCATTATCATCAAAGCCCTTATAAATGGTACTCCTTGAATATTTAAATGCACTCTCACCATGATTTAAGGGTTTATTAACGTATACTCCTAACTTTGTGTTATCAAACCTTCACATTTAAAATTTTACTTTTATATTTAAAAATGTTCTTTAAAATTTTATTTTTATATTTAAAAACCATTTTTAAATAATTATAATTTTGTTTAATTACAAAATTAAAAAAATCAATTTCTAAACAAATATTTTAAAATTGAAATCTAATTAAATTAAATACATGTCCACCCTTCTTTGAAAATTCCTTTCATATTATAATTGTTTATAATCAATAGAGTTAAGTTGACAAATTATACATATCCACCGTTATTTAAAAATTCCATTCACATTATAATAATTTATAATAATCAAGCGAATTATAATCATTTATAATAATCAAGTTAATTTGACAAATTTTCCTAATAATTTATGAATGTACAAACTTTCAAATTTCCAATATTCATTTGCACTCTATTTTGTTTTGGCATGTTCTTTTATGTTTTGAGTAACACGATTTTTACTTTTTTACTTCATATTTTATTTTATTTCATGTTTTTGAGTAAATGGGGTTTTGCTTATTTTATTATAGATTATTGTACAAGGATGAATGATTTCAACTTTACATGTTTTGACATGTGTTTTACTGTACCATATTTTATTTAGTTTATTGTATATTGTATAAAGAAAGAATTGTGTGCACTTTATTGTATGGATGGTTGAAACGTGTCAAATTAACATAATATATCTTAATCTTAACTTTTTAATATTGAAAAGTTGAAAGGTTTATGTGAGAGCTTTTTTTCTTCCTCCTATATTAATGTGTCTATATTAATAACGATTTAAGTATAGGAAATTGATTATACCATTCAATTTTATTCACTTTCTTTTAGAAAAGGTAAACGAGGTATTTATTTCATTAAATTATGTTTAATATTTACTTTTAGGCTATACTTAAGTTAGACATTAATTTAGTGTATGAGATTTTTTTATATTTGTAAAATAAGGAATTCTTTCTCTTTGTTGTGAGATAAGGGATTCCCTCCATAAAGTGATTTGACTACTAAAGCCTATGAATGTGTACATATCCTACACCCTTTTGAACTTGAATTTATAATCTCCTAGAAAGAAACACAAGTTCTTAACTTCAAGACCCACTTTGAATGGCACTTGTATCTAGCTTCGAGTACCAAGCAATCTCAATCGTTGTTGGATGTGCTCACATGCATCTACAAGGGTAAGCACAAGCATGAGCATGCCACTTGATATGGCTTGAATATTGGTGAAGGTTGTTTAGATACTTACATTCACAATATGTAAGAAGCTTGAGTTGACAATACAATTACTTATTTTACTTTAGAATCATGATAAATAATTAAATTGTTTTCAACCTTTTTTCAATTTAAATATAATAATTTGATTTTGCATTACTAGAATGCCAAAATGGATTGATTAGTTTTGAATAGAAGAAGGTTAAACATTCTACATTTAGGACCTTTTGAAGCTTTCCTTCACCAAAATCCAACAAGTTAATCTTTATCAAAATTGCAATTTTGGATTGATGAAATTGTTGCTCTTAATGCGAAAATGGATTCATCACCTTCGAATTCCCCTAATGCAACATGATAGTGCAATGTTAACATTTCATATCTAAATTTTAAGTTTTAAGTGTAGAGGTATAGCTCGAATGGTTGGGAGGCCAATATTGCATTCTCCTCATTTGGGTTCAATCTCTAGGAAGGCATTGAGTTGTTGTGCCTTAAGCTAAAAGGGTAGTCACCCCTATGTGGGATATCTCTTCCCAAGGTTCCTATTAAGCGTGGCATGTAGGCTAATTACACCTAGCAAAATATTTATGGCACCAGCCAACCGAATTTGAATTGATTAATGATCAATCTATAATATATTTAGATTACATTATTTTAATTATTACATTGCTCTAGAGTTTTTCTTTTTTTTCATAAAAAAAAACAATACTCAATATTCGTATTTGAATCAAAGTATACATAGAATATGTAACCATAAAATATATTATCTTAACTAACTCAAGTTGTTGAGCTCAAAACATGGGAACTCATATAGCCCTCATATGAGACCATTTTTTCCAATTTTGGTGATTATATAATTGGGAATCTCCTAAGGATGGAATCTCATTTATGAAGTGTGAACCCTGAAATATTCAGGTTTCATAAAGAATTGAAAACAAAACATACATGCTGAAGATCCTTAAGTTTATGAAGATCCTTGTGACTGAGAATAAATTCAACAAAGTAGATGGAAGATCATTGTGAGTTGAGAGTAAATTCAACAAAAATGCATATTATGTTCTTCTTTAATATACTTGTCTTTCTTTTTTACAAATTTGATACTTTTAATAGATTGTTTTATTTCAATAATGCCATCATTCATGGCAATCCCGTAAACAAGGATTCACATCTATGAAGTCTCAAACTTAAAAGTTGAGGCTCTTATCTGTGGCCTCCCATATTCTTTGCCTATTCTTTTGGATGGGGTTAGATTTGAGATTTCTTCTTGAAAAAAGAAATCTCAAACTTAGAATTTCAAAAAACATAACATGCATCTTTCTTTATGAAGATCCTTGTGACTGAGAATAAATTCAACAAAGTTGATGGAAGATCATTGTGAGTTGAGAGTAAATTCAACAAAAATGCATATTATCTTCTTCTTTAATATACTTGTCTTTATTTTTTACAAATTTGATACTTTTAATATTTGATACGCTTAATAGATTGTTTTATCTCAATAATGCCATCATTCATGGCAATCCCATGGATTCCCATCTATGAAGTCTCAAACTTAGAAGTTGAGGCTCCTATCTATGGACTCCCATATTCTTTGCCTATTCTTTTGGATGGGATTAAATTTGAGATTTCTTCTCGAAAAAAGAAATCTCAAACTTAGAATTTCAAAAAACATAACATGCATGTTTTCTTTCTTTATGAATATATAATTATTAGAATCACAAAAATATAGATATATAATTATGTCGATAGGCATTTAGATATTATCTTAGATTTTGGACTTGCTTGAGCACATCAACAAGATTAACCCAAGTGCAACAAGTGTACACGAGGGATTCATTTCATGGTACTTGTCGTATTTTGTTATGCTTAAATGTATCTTGATTAAGATTTAAATAAGGTGGTTAAAGAAATGGGTAACAATCTGTTTTTGTTTTTTCATATGAGTTTTAGTTTTTTTTGTTTATTAAATAGTATTTGTTTTGTGGATGAATAATGGATATAAAATTATATATTTTAGCTTTTGTTTAAGAGCTAGTTATCTTCACAAAACTAAGTGGTTGGTTGTGCCTATAGGCATTCACCAACCACTTTACTTCAGGCTATGCTAGTTATTAGAATCACAAAAATGTGGCTGGCTTTAGAACACTCCTCCAAAATAGTGAATTTGTTTACTTTTCACTATAATTTAGTTTATATGGTGGAAAGATGAAAACTATCGTTTCAATAGTTTAGAAAATGATATTGCTACCATAAGAAACAATGGCAATATCTTCGTAATGGATGACTTTAATGTTCGTACTTTGAGTAGCCAAGTTATTCTTCTAAGCAGTTACTCCAACCCTAATACTCTTTGGATCCACGGAGAACCTACTCTTGAAAATCAATACAAAAGAAGTTATGAAGACCTAGGTGAAAATTTGTTTGGTTCTAAGTTAGCCAAGCTCTATAGTGCTCGAGACCTTATAATTTGTAATGGCCTAGCCAAATTCTAACCGAACGACTTGCATTCATGGGCTCGATAGTAGTGTGGTAGATAATGTCATATCTAATATCCCTTTATATAACAGTATGATAAATCTATCCATTCTTCTCGGCCATGAGCCTGACTCAAATCATAGATTTCTAGTTGTTACACTCGATTTTGGCATGCATAGAGATCTCACATAAGACAATCCTCACAATAAAAAACATCTAATATATGACATAAATAAGGATGATATTTTCATAAACGATTTTAAAAAGTATTTGTTTAACTATTTCTAGTACGGACAATGTAGAAGCTCTCCATCATAATTTCACTACAGTCCTTTCTTCTTCTATTCACAAGTTCTCCATCGAGATTTTGGGTAGAAAGAATAATGGGAGAACAAACCCTTGGTATGACAATGAATGCCAAAATGTGAGAAGAGCCATCAAGGAAGCAACTGTGGAGTCTCTAAAAATTGACAAGATAAATACTTACAAAGCTCTAATTAAAAGAAAAAAGATGTAGTTTACAATGGAAAAACATGAAAACCTTTTACACCTCTCTAAGGTGGCCTCTAAGAAATCATGGAGACAAATTTTAACTAGTAAAACTAAAGCAAATAATCAGATCACTTTGAAAGATTGTGATTCCTATCTTAAAAAGCTCTATGAATCCCTAAATGCCATTAGTGACACTCGAAACCCTTTTACAAAGAAAGAGGTCATTAGAGGAATTTTGGGGTCTAAAATGGGCCTCCTAAGGAAAATAATAAAATAATAGTTAAAATAATAAAATAATAGTTAAAATAATAAAATAATATTAATTAATTATGGAGGAAGAAAGAAAAAAACTACTTTTTGTGTTCGTATTTTCGACATATCTCCCTGTGTTTTTACTCAAATTTCGATCGGGAGAGCTCGTTGGATGCG
>LPNX010623688.1:129963-181325 GCA_001517045.1 Pseudotsuga menziesii | reverse complement strand
TTTATTAATTTTATTTATAGTCAATTTAGAAAAGTAACTCAACCATGGTTATTTATATTGTGCATAAAAAGTAATGTAGGAGGTGAGTTGTCATATATAACTACCCCATAAAACCCCTAACTCATAATATTTTAATATTTCTTATATTTTTGTAGTACATCTCTTAGGAGGCCCATTTTTTACCTCAAACTCTCTCTAATGCTAGCTAACCTTTTACAATACAAAATATATCCCTTTATAGGAGGCCCGAAGGTCTCGCCATTACAACACTGTGGGCCTATCCCAACAGTAACCCAAACCCTAACTAGTGACAGTCGACATATATGTACTTGGGGTAGCCGCTTTCCGTCACACCACTGCTCTCTGCAGTCTTCCATGCTTCCCAGCACTGACCATGGGTACTATGCAATGCTTCCCGTCTTCTGTCCTTCGTCTTTAATACCTCGGCCTCGTCGCTCATTTTCCTTTATGAGGGAAGCTGAGCCCTCCTGTCTTCGTCGCTGCCTTCAATGCAGTGGTTGAGCTCTCTCTTCTCGGCCGCTCAGGTACTGTCGTCTTCCTTGACTTATCTGTTCCAACAGTCACGGTTTCCGGCTCTCCTCTGTAGCTAGAAACATGCTACGGTGTCGTAGCTTTACCTTATCTCCTCGTCTTCGCCAAAATTGTCTATCCGCCAAAATGGCAGCTTCTCCTGTAGCTGCGGGACCCTGCTCCAACAGTACCCTAACACTAACTTGTGGCTCATCCCCGAGCCACTACCGACAGGCTTTTCCTGCTGTAGCTTCTCCTTGGCTTCTTACGAAGTGCGGTGAAGCTTGTCCCAAAGTCCCGCGACTTCGTTCTGCATAGCTGCGACACCCTCTTGTGCCGAGTCAAGCATAGCTTGACTTATACTGGAGTCTTCTGCTGCATCAATTTCATTTCTGGTGGCAGTGAACTCCCCAACTTTCTGCTCAACCGCATCGACTAGCTCTGTGATCTGTTCCTGATATGGTTGAAGCAGGTCATTGATGTGTATCTCCTTTGCTCTCAACCGCTGCGCTTCCTGCTGCAAGTGGTTCATCTCCGTCGTCTTTCTCATCTTCTGAAGAGCTGTTAAGCTCTTGATTTCCTCCTTCATTGCTGTTGTGGTATTCTCTATCTGCTTAATACTTTGCTGGATTTCTACTTTCTCGGGAGGCTCATCTAGCTCTGACCATGTGTTCGCCGCATCAGCTAGCACCTACAGTGCATCGTCTATGCGAGTTTTCATCTGCGCAGAAGTGAGTCGAAAGGCCTCTACTCTAGCTTCTTTGTCTGCCTGGGGGGTGCCTTATGGTCTAGCCTCAAGCTCAGCAATCTGCGCTTTGTGGTCTTCCTCCATTTTGGTCACTGTTTCTTCCATCCTGATTACTGTTTCCTCCAGAGCCTTTGCTCTGTCTACAACTCGTTTTACCTTCTGCGGGATAGGCAAGGAGAACTCAATATTACATTGGGGTAACTCCAATGCGATGCTCTGTAAGACTTGAGAGAGATCCTGTTCTCTTTCTTCATATGTTCTTAGCTCGTCTGTCTTTTTCTGATAGCTGGTGGCGAGTGCGGCATTCTATTGTTTCAGCTGTGTGTTCTGCTTATAAGTCACGAGCTCTCTACCTCTGAGCTCTGTGCTTAGCTGCTGTTGGATCATCTGTAACTGGTCAATGTGGAACTCTGCGAGGTTAACCTCGATGGGTTGCCTAATCTGTATTGGTGCATCCATCATTGACGCAGGGAACCGGATGCTCCCTGGTGGTATCAAGACTCTGTTCATGCGATCCGTTGCCAAGATTTCCTCGCGGGAAATCGACTGTGTTGAGCTTTCTCCTGCGGTCGCCCTTACCGACGGAATCTGTATCATGGCAGTCTTCTCAGTAATTGCTTTTAAGTCCAGAAGCTGCTTTTCTACCGTGCTCTCTATTTTTGCCTGTGATGTCTACATCGCCTCAAATGAGTCCTTCAACGTGTCATGCATTATTGTTGCAATGAGTTCATAATCATCCTCTGTCAATGCAGTCTTCAAAGGTGGCTTTGTGACTTTCTACTTTTTCTTCTTCGGTGCCTCTGGTATCTCTTCTTCTCCATCCTTTGTCGTCTGTCCCTCTGGTGGCACTTGCTATGAATCTTTCCTCTTTTCTCCTGGTAGTGGCACTTATGTTGTTTCTTGCGTCTGGGTCTCCACCTTGTCTTTGCCTTTGTCCGATGGGTCTGTCTGTGCAGTACCTGATAGTAGGGGTGTGGTATCTTCTAACGCTTGCTTCCAATCATCACCAAATTATTTGATGACGTCCTAGACATCCTTCACTGTCATCCTGAACCAACCATTAGCCCAATCGTCCCTGTTTTCCCTTTTTGGTCTCAGGTAAATTCTATGGCGGTCCACCATAAAATCAAGTCGATCATCATATGTGTCCACGATCTCCTTGCTGATCCGTGGTGTTTCTTCGAGGACGTTCCTCAGCATCCTATAGTATTCATAGAATACGATCGCATTGACCTTTTTCTTGGCTGTGCTGCTAGTCTCCCATAAGTTTGTGTAGCGCACACCTCTAGGCTCGCCACTCGCTAGCTGTCGAAATTGGGTATGGGGAGGCTCCTTCCACCCGACGAATGCACAGAGTATCAGCAACCATGAGAAATGGAAAGGGTGGCTTGCCTCATCCTGAGCTTGCAAACAATCTTGCTGAAACATATTTAACAAAAATAAAGACCAATTGAACTGTACCCCCTCTGCAACTTGTATGGCCAGGTTAATTACTGATCCTATGACTTCCTTTGGGCGAACCTTGGTTAACAGTCTGCCTGCAAGTAGACTAGCTGTAAATCTAAGTGTATTTTCTGTTAAACTTGCAATGTCATAAGTCCGGCCTCCTCTTTGTAGTTTATACCTAGCGACTAGGGCTGGTGGTAGCTTGGAATCCTTGGTCTTTCCTATTATATCTATCTTGGGGTCTTTTCCATTCTTGGACAGCCCGGTGATTCGGTGTATCAGGTCGATGTTCAGGTCGATCTTGTGACCAAGCCAGAGGTAACCCCCATGTACGCGTGAAAGTAGAATGTGCACCACGGCATTAACCTCTGCGCCTTGTCCAAAATGTGGTATTCTTAATAGATTGAGCAGGCTTGAGCGCTCAAGAATCTGGACATGTTCCATGGGAACATATTCATCTGCACCTGTTCTTGGGTTCTTCTGAATCGTAAGACACTGATCTGGCTGGAACTGGGGATATGTCTTACTATCACCCAGGTTATAATCGACAAATTTAACAACAGCAGCATATCCTAATAGATCTCCATCTTCCTTTACTCGAGAATCAATCTGTGGTATTGGAACAGGAAACTTACCACTCTTGGGAATTTTTACCTCTGGTGCACCGTCAACTCTTGGCATGATGTAGTATGCTGCATTATGAAATTATTTGTCCAGCTCCGGGCTAGATTCTTCTCTTATGTGAACTTGGCTCCTCATTCCTGGTCGTTGTCTGGTCTGTGATGAACTTGGCGTGACACCCTTAGATGGCGTTATCATAACACCTGCAAGTCCAGTACGTTCAAACCTTTCCAAAATCGCTTCTAGAGGTTCCTCCTCGGACAGAACCCACTCACTGTTATACTTTGGATTGGAAATGGCTGCAAACTCTAGAAATCACAGCACTCTGTAACTGAAATTAGCTCTACATAGGGAAAACTTAACAATGCACTCTATAGCTCTCGGCTCTTTGCAAATGTAACCCTCCCGAATGAATAATTTCTGCTTTTATGCTGAACGCAATAATCCTGGATGCAACGGTCATCTAGACTGAACCCGTCAGTCGTATTAATTGCTTGGATGAGACCACACCCATCATCCGATCCTCAATAAATTCTGAAATCCAATCAATTTCCCTTAAAGCGTGTGTATGCAGGCGCCGGTCTCGTCGGAGATTTGCCAAATCTGGAAAAATTGATTATACTGTTGGCAAATCTACGATAAGGTATACTGGTCATTTCTTCATTAACTGCCTGTCAGAAGGCGACTTGACTAGCCCTCCGTCTTGTTGCAAAAACTGGGTACGTGGCACGGAGAAACATCGTGCTGCTGCGATGCCTCACTGCATCTCTTGCTCAAACAAACTTAAGCATTTTTTTTTTGGGACCAAAATGAACCATCATTATGCGATTTCTGCTTACTTAGAATACCTGGCGGTGTAGACTAATTCCCAGTGCGATGCCTCCTTTCAACTACACTGGACATCTGCACATCTTGCGACTCTGAGTTAGGACTGAGAGGTGGAGTGGCTGTCACTATAGATCTTAATCCTACTGCCATTGATCATCATGGGAAGAAGCTCCCCATTCAGTTTGCTGAGCTGAACGGCTCCTCCCTCTGTGACTTGCTGTATCTGATATGGCCCCAACCAATGCGTTTTGAACTTCCCTGGAAACTTAATAAATTTACTGTCATAGAGGAGTACTAGGTCTCCGATCTGAAGAGTCTTACTCTTAATGTGTCTGTCATGCCAAGCTTTTTCTCGTACCTTCTGCACTTTCTGATGGAATCTAGCGATGAATCTATCTTCCTCTAAGGCAAGCAGCTGTGCTAGCCTTTCCTGCACCATGTCTGTATCAGCCATTCCAGTGATCTGAGCAATTCTTAAACTGGGAAGAATATACTCCATAGGCATAACAGTCTCCTTTCCATACACCAAGCTGAAAGGTGTGTGTCCGGTAAGTTTCTTGCATGTAGTCCTATACGCCCATAATACAGCGTTAACCCTGAGGTCCCAATCATTCATTTGGCTGTTACAAATCTTAGTAAGAGCGTTCTCTAAAATCTTGTTAAAGGCCTCCATCGTACCATTAGCTTGCGGGTGGTAGGGAGTGCTCTTATGGTGTCGTGTCTGGAATTCTTCCGTCAAGACCTCAATGGTGCGGTTCAAGAAGTGTGTGCCTTGATCGCTCATCAAAATTACTGGGCATCCGAATCTAGTGATGATATTTTCAAAAATGAACTATGCAGCTGTAGCAGCATCACAATTTCTTACTGCTTTGGCCTCTGCCCACCTGGTGAGGTACTCTGTTCCTGTGATGATATATCTCACACCAATTCATTTTCCTGGTGGGTTGATAGGACCCACAAAATCTATAGCCCACTTGTCAAATGTACGCAACGTAACCTGCGGTCGCAGCGGCATTTCATCTCGTCGTGAAGGTTTTCCTACCCTCTGGCAGATATCTCAGCATCTGCAAAAGTCCTTAGTGTCCTTGTGTAACATAGGCCACCATAATCCTGCGGTCAGGATTTTCTGCGCAGTCGGCTTTCCTGCGAAATGACCTCCTGCAGTACCTGAATGTGCTTCTCTGATAATAGCCTCTTTTTCATGCGGCATCACACATCTGCGTAGGACTTCATCTGGACCTAACTTGTATAACTGTCCTGCGATCAGGGTGAAGTCTGCTGCTTTAACAACCAACTGCCTCTTTTGATGCTTGGTAAACTCCTCAGGTTCCCTTCCTGTAGTGAGAAAGTGAATAATATCAGTGTAGTACTCATCTGCGATCTGGATAGAAAACAATTGCGCATCTGGAAAATTGTCCTCTAGATTACTTGGCTCTTCTCCTGAGTCTATTCACGACAGATGATTAGGTCCGGCGTTCAATCTTCCTGGTTTGACAATGATTTCAAAATCATACTCCTGAAAGAGCAGTAACCATCTGCATATTCTTCCCCCAAACACTGGCTTATTGACCAGATACTTCAATGCGGAATGGTCAGTAAACATTTTGAACGAGGCACCCAACAGGTAGTGCCTGAACTTCTGTAGCGCGTACACCATAGCTAAGCCTTCTCTTTCTGTGGTGGTGTAGTTCTTTTCTGTTGTTGATAGCTTTTTGCTGGAGTATGCGACAGGGTGATCAATACCTCCTTCTCCTGGTTGCGTTAAAACAACCCCTAGTGCGATGCCAGATGCATCCACATGTACATGAAACGGCTTAGTCCAGTCTGGAAATACTAAGATGGGAGCTGTAACCATATTTTCTTTAAGTGTGTTTAGACTCTGCTGGCATTCCTCATTCCATATGAATTTTACATCTTTCTTTAACAGTTTTTCCATCGGTGCTGTAATCTTTGCATATCCCTTGATGAATTTTCTGTAGTACCCGGTATGACCAAGTACTGTCCTCAATTGTTTGACTGAGTTGGGTGCTGGGAGATTTACAATGATGGCAATATTTGTGGGATCTACCATCAAGCCTTGCCTACACACAATATGACCCAACAAAATACCGAATGGCGCACAGAATATACATTTTTTCAAGTTTAGAGAAATCTGGTATTGCCTACATTTCTCTAACATCAGTCTTAAATCTCCTATGTGCTTGTCAATTAATCCAAATACAGTCCAATCATCAAAATAAACTTCTAGGAATTTATGGATGTATTCTTTAAATACAGCAACTACTACTCTAGAAAAGATAGCTGGTGCATTCTTAAGACCAAAGGGCATTACCGTATACTGGAATGAGCCCCATTCTGTTGCAAACGTGGTCTTATGGCGATCTTCTGGGTGGATTCTGATCTGGTGATAGCCTGAAAAGCCATCAGTGAAGGAGTAGACCTCCTGTCCTCCCACATTGTCTAGTACTTCATCAGTGAAAGGTGTTGGAAATGGATCATGAAGCGATGCGTCATTGAGTTTACGCAAGTCGACACAGATCCTGATGTCTCCTTTGGTTTTCTTTTCTTGCACGACCATGGGACTAACCCATTCTCTTTCTTCTACTAGCTCAATGATGCCTGCTGCTAGCATATTATCGATCTCATCCTTAAATTTTTCTTTGTAGCGCGGATTTAATCTATATGGACGCTGCTTGACTGGTCTAGCATCTTCTTTCAATGGTATCCTCATTACTCCCAGGTCTCCGACTATTCCCTTCATCTCTGTGAACTTGGTGGGAAATAGGTCCTCATAGTCATGTAGCAAGTCTGCAATCTGTCCAACTATTTCATCAGTCCAATAGTCTCCAATAGAGGCAAACTTTGGTTCTGTGTCTGTGCCAATATTGATCTTTTTAATCTTGATCAGCTCTGTAGTTGCTGGAATCTGTAGCTTCAGTCCATCAACATCGTGAGTCCCTTATAACTCCGGAATGTTGATGTTGCGAGGATCCTCATCTTCCTCCTCTGGTTCTGCTTCGAAGTTATAGCACTCTAGCGCATCTTCTAACTTGATGGCCCACTCAGGTTGAGCTTGTACTAATAGGGCACAATCCTCAAATATCTTAATCTTTATTACATCTAGGGCATGATCAACATTTGGATACTCAGATTCAAAAGCGAAGGTAAGTAGAAAGCTGTCTATTAGAAGTGGCCATGTAGTCATTCCCTTGTGCAATTCAGTTTCTGTGTACCAGTTCCTTGGAACTGGGTCCAAAGTGTGAATGAATCGGTGAACCCATTCATCCTCGGGAATGTCCGACCAATTCTCTTCACATGTCTGAAAATGTGACCTGGGGTCACTTTCTCCTGTGTATCTCTGCTGGACATACTCTCTGTCAGTAGAGAATCTGATCGCCATCAATCTCTTAAGATCATCCCATGATGCGATATTCTCTTTATGTGCATACCACCATCTTGCAAGTGTGGCTCGTACTGCAAGGTCCATAGCTGCGATCCTTTGCTCGTGAGGAATTTGTTGTTCAAACTACATGAGAAAGTCTTGGATATCTGTTAGACCATGAAATGATGGAATCTCGTTGATCTCTGTGCCAATCCATCGCAGTGACTTAGTCATGTACGCACATCTGCGCGCTGAGACTTCTTAAAGTCTGTTCTGCCAGTTCTCTAGACCAACATCCGAATCCGATGCGCATGAGTTGCCACATCGCCAACTAATGTTCCCTTCTGCGGTTGGATTAATGTAGTCGCTCTGGTTCACAGTCATCTGATAAAGAATGTCCATGTTACGTGCCTCTTCCTCTGCTCGGATAGGTTCAATGTATCTAGGACCCTGAAGAGGATCCAACGGTGCGATGACCCAGATCTGCGCATCCTCAAAGGTCATTTGTCTTCTCTTTAAGTCAATAACAGCCATGTTACTGATCGCCCAATTAATGCCTAGTAGTGCTAGATATGGTCTACTATCACCCATGATTTCTATAACTTCAAAGTCCGCAGAGCTGCGAACTCCATCAATGTCAACTGGCACCTGTGATAATCGACCCAGGGGTGATACCCTTTGTTGATTAGCTAATCTGAGATGGATAGGCGATCTGACTAACTTAGGGCTACCCATATGTTCCCATGTCTGCTTAGTCAGAACATTTACCTCTGATCCTAGATCTAGGATTACCTCGTCCATTTCAAATTCTCCGACCTGTGCTGTGAGGTGCATCTCTCTTCCTGTTCTGGTATGTCCCATAATACTATGAACAGCACGCCGTGCGTTGCTCACGGAAGAAGATGGCTGAAACTGATCTATGATACGCTGAAGTTCTTCGATAGCTTGCTCATTTCTCATGAGTTTTAAACAACTCCGCAGGAAGGATTGTACACTTCCTGCCAACTCATCCTCATCGCCTGTGCCCGATGTGGTAGCCTGTGGTATCTGTACAGGGCTAACGCCACAAGGTGCTTGCTATGGTACACCCCTAGATGGCGGTACCTGTGATCCTGATTGCATAGGGTCATCAAATAAAGTCTTAGCTTCCTGAAATGTCTGTTTATTCTTCTGTAGGTCAAGTGGTGTTGCTTTGTTAGTAGCTCTGTGCACCCACTCTTGACCTGTGGTCTTTTCTGTAACCTGTGATGTCCCATTGGTGGAAGCACTGCTGCGAGTCACAATGTTGACTCTTGGCTCTGGTTCTTTCGGCTCAGCAGCAATAAGCTGGATGTTCTGGTGTACTGCTGGCTTAGGTTCTCTGATCTTAGCTATCAAGGTAGGGCAGTTTTCTATAGCGTGATCATAAGATTTGCAATAGTTACATGTGGTGGTAGGGCTCTGACAGTTCCTAGCATAATGTCCTATAACTCCATAGTTGTAACAAGCAACTGGTCCGCGACCACGGCCAAAGCCTCTGAATCCTCCTCGTCCTCGGAATCCTCCTCCACGGCCACCATAAGCCGGATCATGCTGTGGTCCTGCTGCTGGATCCTGTGTTTCTGATTGGACTCTGTACAAGTCTTGCTTGCTCCCGACCATGAGATCATAGGCTCGGCAATCGTGTTCATCATGGCCTACGAACTTACAGAAGACGTAGTATAAGTTCTTAGGTGTCTGCACGTACTTCTGAAGTAGAGGGCACTGGTGAGGTAGATGTCCTCTTGTTTTACATATTTCACACCACGGTCCATGGGTCTGTGGTAAGGGGTTAGGAGCCCCGGTTGCTAGATATTCTACAAAAACTAGACAATTATCTTTAGTATGGCCATGTGCTTTACACTTTACGCACCATATTTCTTGCGCAACCTATTTCCCTTTCTTAAGCTCATGCATCTGTATCATGAGATTAGCCAACTGGTTTTGCATATTTGTCATACCTGTGCTGGTTTCAGCTAGAGGTGAAGCCTCTAGTTTCATCGCCATCTCCAACGCGTCGTCCTGCGTCTGGAGTTTCTGCTGCATTAATGGTAGTCTGATGTGAGGGAGAAGCGCTGCAATATACCATTCCTTATGTTGTTTTGGCGCAAACTCAAAGTTGACTTGGTCTATAAGGTCTTTAAATTTCTGATCAAAGTCCCACACTGACTCTGTAGGTAACTGTTTGATGTCTTTAAGCTCTGTAATGCACTGTGACTCTAACTTAGGTTTCTTAAACTCTTTAATCATGGCGATCCTGACTTGGACAAGTGTTCTGGGTACCGCTGAGGTATACTTCATGTACCATGTTAAGGCTCGTTCTCTCAGTGTGGTGACCAACTGTACAAGTTTACTATTATCATCATTGATTGCTTTAATGGTCCACACAGCTTCACATAGAAACCAATGCTGCTCTGGGTCTTCTGCCCCTGTACCCTTAAATATAGGTAGCTTCATATCATTCCCCATTCTATTTCTACGTGGTGGATGTTGATTTGCTATGTTACTACCACTCGGTGGTGTAGGTGGAGGTGATGTAGCGGTAGTATGTACTGTCTGCGAGCTACTGGATGGAGTTCCTATGGGATTGTTCTGAGTCTTGATCTGTTTTTGTGGAGTATAAGGGTGGTAAGGGATACCCCCTTCTATTATGTCTGTGTGGTTATGACTTTGTTGTCTGGTACTATCTGAACTGTCTTCAAATATGGGAGATCTGAAATCTACTTTGTATTTCTTTCCACTACGTGTACGTCCAATGTCATCAAAATCACTTTCAAACTCTTGTGACATTACTATCTTTACTTATTCATCTGAAACTAGATCCATTCTTCCTTTTTCATATAATAACATCTTAATGGACAATTTTAAAGATTTTAGGTACTTACCACGATATCCTTTGAAGAAGTACCGCTTAGCCTCGCTGAAGCTTTTTCTCTGGTCAACTGCAAACTATGTGACGAAGCCTTCTAGCACACTCGCGAGCCAGAAGTCTACTGTCCTCGTAATGGGATTATCAAGGTTCTTAATGGTCTGAATCAGCTCCGGTGTCCAGACAACGTTTCTTTTCTTCTTGAATATGTTCTTGTCAATCAACTTTGATAACCAGTCGTAAAGCTTGTTTCCAAAGGTCACAAAAAATATCGCATGTAGGTCTGTAACGATATGTTTTTGTAACCAGTCCTCTGTACTCAGTCTAGGACTCTTGTTCTCTCGTTCAACAAACTATTTCTCATTAGACCAAACCCACTCGTTGAGTTCTTATCTAGTAGGATATCAACAGAACATCAGTGCTCAGTTTGTTCAAAACCCGCAACAGAACCATTTGTTGGTTGTTGGGCAGACCCGGGTTTACTATAATGAACCAACAACACCCCTAACTCACTGGCCCTTTCGGTGACAGACCACGGAGCGGCCTGAAGTCTCACCCGAAGTGATCCTAATGGGTTGGCCATAGACTCAAGTGTCTCGGCCAGGTTCTGTTTGGCGTCCTGCTGCGTCTCGCAGCTCTCCTTAGCCTGCGAGATGTCTCTCTCTTCTCTGCGATGCACAGTTTCCTCTTGGCGGTGCGCAGTTTCCTCTTACTCGCGATGATCCCAACCCTTATCGCATCGCCTCATCCTGGGAAACACGTAACTCTCTCCTACACTCGATCCTTAACCACAGCTCCTCTGCTGGTGCGATGTCGCCTCCCTGTGATATCCTACCGCCGCGACTCAGCGTACTTATCGTTACTCGTGTTCAACTTACATGACTCAACATACAAGGCTATTTTATACTGCGACTCTTAACTGTCTTGAGTGAGACTTAGACAACTCTTATATAGAATACTTAAATACTTTAACTTGCATTTATCCTTCTATAATGCTGTAAACTGAATAACACATACATACATTCACTGTAAGCAAAGTTCATGTAATGAATGATAGATATAACAAGTAAATACAATCACATGAATCAAACACATAACACTCGGATTTTACGTGGTTCACTTCCAGGGTAGAAGCTACGTCCACAGAACTGTGTTTCTATATTATAACTTGAGAGAGGTACACAGTTCTGCTGCACCGCATATGCAGCTAGAGATCTTCTGGGTAACTCCGCACACAACCTGGAGCCCTTCTCTCTTAGATCTCTTCTCTACATTGCCTTCTTACAATATACTCTCTTCCTCTCTCTCTCTGTCAATCCCTGCGGATTGTTACATACGTGCTCAATGAGCTAGCTACTAGTTACAGTAAGACACTATAGACTGAATACAGAACCAGAGCTCAACTCTATTACAATACAAGGTAACTATGAGCTAACAGACTCAATGGCTAACTAGCTAACCTTTTACAATACAAAATATATCCCTTTATAGGCAGCCCAAAGGTCTCGCCATTACAACACTGTGGGCCTATCCCAACAGTAACCAAAACCCTAACTAGTGACAGTCGGCATATCTGTACTTGGGGTAGCCTCTTTTCGTCACACCACTGCTCTCTGCAGTCTTCCATGCTTCCCAGCACTGACCATGGGTACTATGCACCGCTTCCCGTCTTCTATCCTTCGTCTTTAATACCTTGGCCTTGTCGCTCCTTTTCCTTTATGAGGGTAGCTGAGCCCTACTGTCTTCGTCGCTGCTTTCAATGCAGTGGTTGAGCTCTCTTTTCTTGGCCGCTCAGGTACTGTCGTCTTCCTTGACTTCTCTGTTCCAACAGTCATGGTTTCCGGCTCTGCTCTGCAACTAGAAACATGCTACGACGTCGTAGCTTTACCTTATCTCCTCGTCTTTTCCAAAACTGTCTATCCGCCAAAATGGCAGCTTCTCCTATAGCTGCGGGACCCTTCTCCAACAAGTGGATAGTCATTCTCCAAGAGTTTGACTGGGATTTTCAGTCCGCTAAGTCTAAAAAGTCCTGAGTTTTTGCTGAGCTTATAGCAGAATTTCCTACTGAAGAATATGTAGTCGTTGAAGATGACTCATTCCCAGATGAGCATATCTTCCTGATATCCACCTCTAATCCTTGGTACGGAGATATACTTATATATCTCTAGATTTTGAAGTATCATGCAGCTTCCTCACGGGAGGAACAATGTAAATTATTCCTTCATGCTAAGAACTACCTCATCATAGGAGATACGTTATATCGAAGAGGGGTAGATTCCATTTTGCGTCGATGTCTTACCCATGAGGAAGTGGAGATTGTCCTGAATGATTCCCATAGTGGAGTGTGTGGTGGTCATTTATCTGGGTTAGCTACGGCCCAAAAGATACTACGTGCTGGTTATTTCTGGCCCACAATATTCAAAGATTGTGTAGAAGCAGTGAAGCGTTTTCATCCTTGTCAGCTTTACACCAGGAAAATGCGGTCACATCCTGCTCTGTTGTTTCTCGTTGTCTTGGTAGGCCCCTTCATGAAATGGGGGATTGATTACATGACATGCAACCCAGCCTCGACTGGAGGGCATAAATATATTATTGTCGCTGTTGACTATTTTACGAAATGGGTAGAGGCAATGCCTACTTTTAAAGCCGACGGGGAAACCATGAATTTCTTTGTATTTAATCATATTATAGCATGGTTTGGTATACCTAGAGTGATTGTCACTGACCATGGCAGTCATTTTCAAAATAACATGATGACGGAACTGACCACTATGCTTGGATTCAGACAAGAACATTCATCTTCGTACTATCCACAAGCAAATGGTTAGGTTGAGGCTATAAACAAGACTTTGAAGACCATCCTAAAATGTACAATTGATGTAGCCCATTCTAACTAGCATATCATGCTATACCTTGCTCTTTGGGCGTACCGAACTAATGTAAAAACTGTTACGGGTTTCCCCCCCTTCCAATTCATTCATGGAGTGGAAGCCATTACTCTGGTTGAATGTGAAATCCCGTCTTTGAAAATAGCTATTCATGTGTTACCCGATACGATAGAGCTTGAAGAATGTTTGGTACATTTAGAACACCTTAATGAAGAGCGTATAGATGCACTGACTGCTAATCAAGCTCACAAGAACAGGGTCAAAAACCAATATGATAAGTCGGTCAAACCTCAGATTTTCTCTAAGGGGGAACTTGTTTTGCTTTGGGACCAAGACAAAGAACCCTTGGGGGCAGGAAAATTCAAGGCCATGTGGTTAGGGCCTTATGTCGTGTTTAAATTCTTAAGGAAGGGCGCATATGAGTTAATTGATTTTGATGGGAATAAGCTGCCTGAGCCTAGAAATGGGCTCTACCTGAAAAAGTACTATGCTTAGGCTTAGCGCTTTTTCTTGTATTTTATGTATTTTTATGTACATTAGTACATTAGTTTGTCAGTTTTGTTTTTTTATACCATCTGCTGGTTGTTGCAGATGTCTTTTAGAGAGGTATATAGGTTTCGCTGATGGCACCAGCTGCCACACTTGTAATCTAGATTCAGCAGCATGGATCATTTACTCTCCCTTAGGACAGCTAGTTGCCTCAGGAGGTGCTTTCTTAGGTCCTGCTTCTAATAATGTTGCTAAGTATAGGGCTATAATTGAGCTTCTATGGGATGCTTTGTCACATGGTATCACCCAGCTGGAAGTCTGCCTGGACTTTCAATTGGTGGTTTCCCAGCTCAATCGAGCTTATCAGGTGTGGAACCCTATTCTATTACGTTATTTCATGCAAGTTAGGTTATTAGAAAGAAATTTTGAATTTATTATATTCAATCACATTCCAAGAAATCAGAATTCATTGAGTGAAGCATATGCTAATTACATTTTGGATTGGCATCTAACACACATTTCATAAAAATACACAACATGCACATAAAAAACACTTGTAAATATACCGACAACAATATATATATGTGTGTGTGTGTGTGTGTGTGTGTGTGTGTGTGAATATCTGTCTATAGATAGGTCGAGTATGATCCTCATATCTAGTCATAAACTGTATAATATACAAAAATATACAAAATCTGGATCGCAGTCCATCAAAATGTCCTAGATCTAAGCAGGACCACCTTGGTCCCCATGGTCTCTCTATACTCTGGCTTCCTCAGCCTCTTTGGCTTCAACAACCTCCACAACATCTATGTACACTAGAATTGCTCTGGCCACTCACCTTAAAAGGCGTAACCAGACAGGTGGAACTCCAACCACAAACTCCTGCATGATGGTCGGGATATGTCCTATCCACAAAGTGGGCATTCTCTGGGTAATCCTGGCCAGCTTCCCCTCCAGAACCCTAATAAGCCCCGGGTCTTCGCCTAAGATAGGACGAACAAACATACGTGGATGCCCTTTAGGGCAGACCGGTCCAATATCTGCATTTTGACATGTTTATAGGATTAGGACTCTTATACATATGTATATATCTATATATATTAAAATTCATAAAAAAATTTAAAAAAATTTAAAATTTAAAAATTACCTATCTCTCTCCATGCTCCTCCTGGAGGGAGGACAAGGTCTGGATCACCTCTAAAATCCATCCCGGCATACGGAAACAGCTCTAGTTCCAATAGTTGCCGCTCCCACCAGAAGTAGAAGTCATCATCGTACACACTCTGTACTGAGCCACCTCCTCCTTGGCGAAGGAAGATGTCTCCCCGTCTACTCAGCCTAGGCTGACGTGGAGATTGGACTGGTAGGGGTATGGTAAGGCTCAACCCTAGCACTCTCGAAGAAGAAGAAGGCAACCAATATGCTAGAATACCCAAATTTCTTCCGCCTTCCTCTCTTGCAGTCAGAGAGTTTTTTTCTCAAAATTGGGACAACTCCTGAACACCAATCATACAGGGCACCCTGCATACAATCCACCACCAACCTCATTTGGTTCCGTGTAGCTAGATGTAGTGAAGATGATCCCACAACCCTCACTATGGTGTTGGTCAGTACCTGTACTGGAAGATCATGTATATATGTAATGGGGATGCAACTCCCTCTCTTTTGGGTACCAGGTGTGCGGTACACATCAATGTAGTTCTGGACACTTAAAGGATCACTGCCCCTGTCGGTGCCCTCTAAGTTGACCGGTGCTTCTCGTCGTGACAGACCGGAAATAAAATATATTTCCTCGGAAGTAATTTCCAAGGTTTCACCTTGTAGGTCAAACATCCCTAAATCATGGTCCCAGTAGTTTATCATGAACTCTAGCAAGCGGACATTGGCCCGCATAGGTGATGAGCAAAAGAATTTCAATAACCCACTCATTCGTAAAACATGTACGGTGGGCACACTTTGGAGTGCTTCCCAGTCCATATCCTCATGCTCCCATTCCCTCCATTCCAACACCATCTTCACACCTAGCAAAACAAACATTATGAATCTTTAGTATCATATAAATTTTCAAAATTTTTTACTCAACATATCTTTTTCTCCTTCACGCAGTACACACGACTGCCTAGTTAGACATGTCGCATACTGTACGAACTGTCCCTCAGGGAAACCCGCTTATAGAATGCGTGTACGTGAGTTTCAATGTAGTGAACCCGCGTACACAGTGTCACCTACTTTAGGATGCTTAAAAACATAAAATTGGGACTCAAAATTGAAAATTTCTAGGATCAAATTGAAGAGCTCGGGGTGTAGGCTTACCTGCAACTTGTGGAATTGGATTTCGTCCACTGGATTGTCCACACCGATCGAATGAAGGTAGAGGTAAAAACTTGTTTTTTATGGCTAAAATTCAAAATGGTAAGTTTTATTTTAATTTTTGAACTATTTATAGAAATTATATTTCTAAAAGTGGGTTTTTTCCTATAGTTCAAAATGTATTTAACTAATACCATATCTCTTTTTGCCTTGTACCAGGTTTTTCATCATTATGAAGTGTTTTTGCTCCTATAGGGTGGTTTTTGTCATTTCCAATGCCTTTTTGCATCTATACTTAATCCACGTTAAACTTAGCAATCAACATTTTTCCACGGACTATGGTATTTTAAAACCATTAGCTCCCCGTCTCTGCCGTTGTTCTTCCATGGATAGGACCTTCCTCTCATCAGTATCCTCATTTAGAACCTGTGTTGTCTTTTGATACTCATGCTGCAGTTGTTTCAGGTACAGGGTTATCCTCTTAGCTATTTTTCACGGCAAATAGAGCCTCTTTTTGGTCTCTTTTTACAAGCTATGCCTTTATAGGACTCCCCGCCCTTATGGAGTTTCTTTAGGCCCGGGTCTGACTCCTTAAAAATAGACTTGACTGCCGAGTTAACTTGTCCGTTCAAGCTCGTTAAGAATATGTGAATGGGCATCCGCATTGGTGGTAGGTTATCTCTTTCTCGGACCTTGCGGAATAATCCTAGAAATGATCACTCTCTTTTCTACTGAATTGAGAAGAGTATTCTCAGGCATAGGTTTATCACTTTTCCGAACCTGACGGACTAAATTTATGGAAAAGGAACTCCCGGTATGAGCTTAGTTTTCTCTTTTTCGTGCTCTGGACCTAAACATGAAAAATATTATGAGTGTACTTTATGTCTTTGTCATGCTTGTTAAACATTAAAGAACAAAGCATCGAGTTTATTGTTGTAAGCCCCATTTCTCGTACTCAAATGGATATTTTTGAGTGATCTTGCTTTCGTTCACACTCGTAAAACTCAAGCTATATGTTAGTTTCGAAGGAGCCTTGGTTAGGTGGTAATTTAACCTTTTTCGGACCTCCCTGACTAAGTACGAAAAATGTTCACCTTTTCTTCTGCGGAAGTTAAGAGAGTTCTTCTGTGGTATGTTTTATACTTTTCTGGCCTCAGGAGACTAAATTGGATGAAAAAAGACCCCCCTGGAGTCTTCTTTGGAGTTTTCAGACTCTCTAAATGTGAAAACACCAACTGAGCATGTACTAGTTCGAGCTCATTAAATCCATGAATCAGTGACACTATCAAGCATTATTTTCTCTTCTCTTCAAGCTTGTTAAAAAATGAAGAGAGATCTGAGTTGACCTTCCTAGAATCGTTAAAATTTAACAGGGAAGGTAAAGAAGAAGTTTTTTCTTGTTTTTAGTTAGTGGCAGCATGTCATCCTTGAACATAGTACTCTCTGTTTTTTTCGATACCCATGTCTCAGTGTTCACTTTCAGTTCAGCTATTATTTTGAGTTTACTACTCCTCCTCTTGTCCATTATACATGGGGAATCTGATCATGTCTCCTACATGACAGATAAGTCTAGTTGTTCTATCTATAAAGTTAAAAGCTGCCTTGGGTCATCTCTGTGTTATGCTCACTGTTCAAGGACTCAACTCAATGTATGTTCTCTATCCTGATCCCATCATTGCCGTATCTATTATCATTTGTGTCTACCTTCTTTCACCCAGTTCCTAGTCACTCTTGTGATCCGTTGGAGGATCTATTGTCTTCCGTATCACAACATGGTTCCACATCAGTACTTCCTGACGACGAAGACCTAGAGTTTTGACGAACGTACCTCAGGATTCACTTTCATCATTAGTGAACTCCTTTGCTTCAGTTGTTGATTATCACCTATTGATTGACAAACTGTTGAATCCACTCTATGTTCGACTTCAACCTACATTTATTCACATGGCTTGGATTGTACTGGATCTTTGGGATTTTTTATGAAGACCTTAGTTCCTCATTTATGGACTAAGTTGTGCAAGATTATGTTCCACTTATGTACACAGCTTTCAGATCTTTGAAGACTCATCATTATTGTATATTGTGGCTTTGATCCACCTTTGTAATAGACGTGGTCTTGTACCCGTATCGTATGATGTACTCAAATATTGTAAAGGAGCTAGTGTTCCAGTATATTGAACATAGCATCCTCAGATATGACTTTGTATATGACATTATTATGTATTTGTTTCAGGTACTACCTCTGCTCCATTGGATTTCTAAGTTCTCCAAAGATAAAGATTATAATGTATTTCGGCCATCGCTTCCCTCTGACCTCACACATTAGGGGGCATCTGTTATCAACCCAAATGGCACTTCTCCGTCCGAGTGCCAACATTTCATATTTTCACACAAAAGGACATTTATGGATTGAAGGTTTCCTAAAACACTATAGATGGGCATGTTATGAAATACATTGACTATCCATCTAGCTTTCCATTTTTTACCTTTTCATATGTCAATTGATGTACACGAATTTTCCTATAGCATATCGCGTACTGTACGCAAGTATTGTCATTGCGAGTTTCCTTTATAGCAACTCGCGTATTATACGCGGGTTGCCAGTATCAATACTCGCATACGCCTTCCTTTGACATTAAAAATAATAAATCGTGATTAATGGAGATGTGTTTAGCCCTAATCAATAACTATCTTAACTGTCTCAACCTTCGAAATTGCTCTATTTTCCTAAGTATAAATAGAGGCCTTAGGGAGGGCATTGATCAATGATACTTGGAGAGCAAAGTTATGCTAGTGGTATCTATTCAGAAGTCCTTGGAGTAGCAGAACTCATAATCCTTTGGTTGCAGAGGAGTCCTTTTTTCAGGCGTTGGGTTGTAACCTTATCTCATTCACTATTGTTAATAAAGAGAATCCTTATTCCAAATGTGTGTTGAATATATTTCATGTATCATGGTTTTATGAATATTTATGATTAAGCACTATATATATTATTTATCTAACTTGTCCTATATACATGTATAAGTTTGCACTTGGAGGATTTGAAGGAGGTGCATCCCTGAAATCTTTGGAGGAGAAGCAGAGCGGGAGAAGACAAAGCTTGGATCAACCATCGTTAATCGGGTGAGTATAGTCTATCTTCCTATTTCCTTTTTGTAATTTAAAGATGATTGTCTGCAAGTTTTAAGAGTACGTTGGTAACCCTAGACCTTCGGTTATAAGGTGTTTATTCCTGAACAACACATGGGAATATCCTATTGATTTCAGGGTAGTAGAATCAAAGGGTCCTTCTAAAAGAAATCCTATTATATTAGGAAGACCATGGCTGGTTACTGCCAATGCCTTCATAGGATGTAGGGATGGGGAAATGACCATTTCAAATGGGTTGTCCACACAAAAACTGACTTTATATCCCCTAGCACAACCTATAACTGAAACCTTGTGGTGGTTAGATTGCCCCTTTGGGGATGAAAATATTGAGGATCTCTTATTTCCTAGTGACTACTCTTGGGCACTTTAGGAACATACTACTGAGAATGTGTTAAACCAATTTATCTCTTCAACAACTTGTATAGATTTTCCCGAGTCGTTTGCTCACTTCGATCAAATTTTTGGAGATGAGTTTCAAGAAAATATGGCTCTCTCAACATTCGTAGAAACACCTTGTGTCTTTGCAATTGAAGAGCACATAGGTATTATACTATGCCTTGTGAGGTTAGCCCTAGAAAAATTTAACACATAATGCAGGGTTAATCGAGAGTCAACAAGAACAATTACTTAACGTCCTTAAAATCCAGTTTGGAGCATTTGCATGGGAATACACTGAAATGAAATGTATACACCTTGACCCTTGTATTCACCATATTTAAATGGATTCCAGCATATCCCCTACAAGTCAACCTCAAAGGAGGATAAACCCTGCTTTGAAAGATATAGTGAAAGAGGAGTTACAAAAACTTCTCAATGCTGGTTTCATCTATCCTATTTCTGACAGTAAATGTGTATCTCCTGTAGTGGTAGTCCCAAAGAAAGTCACAGGGAAATGGCATATTTGCGTTTATTTTAGAGATTTGAATAAGGCCACTCTTAAAGACTGCTTCCCTTTGCTATTTATTGATCAAGTGTCTGAGATACTCTGTCTGGTAAGCAATATTTTTCCTTTCTTGACGGGTATAGTGGATACAATCAGATTTTAATAGCACCCTAGGATCAAGATAAGACCACTTTTACATGCCCTTGGGGAACATACACCTATAGAGTTTTTCCATTTGTCTTATGTAATGCACCTGCCATTTTTCAGTGAGCAATCTTAGGGATTTTTTCTGATCTTATACTTGACTGTGTAGAGGTGTACATGGATGATTTTACAACATATGGTAATACCTTTCAAGAGGCCCTTGATAACCTTGATAAGGTCTTGATTTGATGTCAAAAAACAAACCTAGCCCTTAGTCCTGAGTAATGTAAAATGTTATTAACAAAAGGTATAGTTTTGGGGCATCATGTTTCTTCCCAAGGAATCAAGGTAGACCCTGCTAAAATAGAAGTAATTGTTGGTCTTCCCTCTCTGAAAACTCAAAAAGAGGTAAGGATCTTTCTTGGCCATGCAGGCTATTATCATCGTTTTATTGAAAATTTCACTAAAATAGCTGCACCAATGTTTAATCTGCTTACAAAGGATGTATAATTCCAATGGACTGAATCTTGTCAAAGTGCTTTTGAAGTTTTAAAAGATAAATTATCAGTGGCACCAATACTTAGGGGTCCTGACTGGTCCCTTCCTTTTCATATATCCACTGATGCTTTTGATATGGCCTTAGGAGGAGTCCTAGGCCAAAAATAAGGCCAATCATCTTATGCCATTTACTTTGTTAGCAAGAATTTATCTCCTGCTAAACTCAATTACATTGTCACTGAAAAAGAATTCTTGGCGGTATTCTATTTCATTTTTAAATTTTCTCATTATATTACAGGATATGAATTTTTCGTGCATACAGATGATTCTTTCATCATATTTTTTATGAATAAACCAATTACCAATGGTGGAGTGACTCGAGGGCTTCTTCTATTACAAGAATTTAATATAACTGTCATTGATCAACCTGGTAGAGAAAAATTGGTAGCATATTTCCTCTCTCGTATTCAACGTGGTGACGATGTTAAGCCCATTGACGATACTTTTCTTGATGAACGTCTATTTTCTGTGTCTATTCAAACCCCTTGGTTTGCAGACATTGCCAATTATTTATCAACTAGGAAAATACCAAATCATCTTTCCCCACACAAGAAACGTCGCATTATAGTCCAGAGATATAACTATTCCTGGGTTGATAATGACCTCTTTCGCACCAATCCAGATCTTATTATTAGACAATGTGTACGAGAGGAAGAGATGACAGAAATTCTCTGTGCATGCCATGATAGGCCATGTGGGGGAAATTTATCTGATAAGCGGACGACATACAAAGTATTGCATTCTGGTTATTACTGGCCAAATATTTTTAAGGATGCTACCAGATATGTTAGAGGATGTGATATTTTCCAAAGAATGGGTAGACCTACGTCATCTGACGAGATGCCTCTACAGCCTCAGGTCATGATTGAGGAGTGGGCTCTTGATTTTGTAGGACAAATTTCTCCCATGTCTCATAAGAAGAAATATATCCTGGTTTGCACAGACTACATTACGAAATGGGTAGAAGCTAAAGCTTTGTTTAGGGCCACAAAGAAATCTGTGGTAGAATTCATATATGAATAAATACTCACTCGATTTGGTGTGCCTAGAGAAATCGCCACTGACCAAGGTTCGCAATTCACCTCTAAATTAATGAAAGATATTACCATGAAATATGGTATACGGCATTAAAAATCCTCACCTTACCATCCACAAGCCAATGGCTAGGTAGAATCAACCAATAAAGATTTTTTTAATCTATCTCAAGTAAAACTATTCAGCTAAATCATAAGGATTGGGCAGATAGACTTCCATAGGCCTTGTAGGCATATAGGATAACATGGAGAAACACTGCTGGTCATATGCCCTATGATTTAGTATATGGAAATCAAGTCCTTTTACCTATCAAGTTTCAAGTTAAGTCCTTTTGTATGGCTGCATAGTTAGGCATGGATTTGGATGAGGCACAAAAACAACGAGTTTTATAGATTAACAAGTTAGATGAAATTAGATAGGATGCACTCCAAAGAAAAATGTTAATACATAATCAACGAAAGAAATGGCATGATAAATTTATTAAGAAAAAGCAATTTAATACTGGGGATTGGGCATTACTATTCAACTCAATGTACAAAAATTTTAAAGGAAAATTAAGTACCCGTTGGATGGGCCCATATGAAGTAGTTACAGCTTTCAATAATGGGTCAGTAGAAATTAATACAATTGATGGTTCGCAAGTTTCCTTTGTAGTAGATCTACACAGACTTATACTTTACCACCAACCAATATCTAAACAGGATTTTGTGCAAAATTTCTTGCAGTAGAAGGAGATGGAATTGGTTCAAGAAGAAATTATTCCTCCTCCTCCTGATCCTTAAAATTATTTTGGGTTGTCATTACTTGTATATATGTAAATATGTTTGTGTTTTTTCGAATAAATAAGAGTCATTTCTAACAAATTAACTACATTTATATAGAGGATTCATTCCCATGATCACCTGTTGCAGTCTTGTCAATTAAAACAGGAAGACTGTTTTCCTTTTTCTCATTTTTATGAACGCTTTTTGAATAAATATGAATCATCTAAGTGATTTTGTAGCTGATTACAAATACTTTATCTCTATAAGTAGCTCATGAGGTATAATCTAAAAAGGGAAGTGCACTTAAAGATTCATAATGTATCTTTACTCTCTTTGGGTTCTTTCGAAAATTGAAGTTTATACTGAAAATTAAAAGAATTCTCTATATATAATTTTCTCTATGATTCGTTATGATTTTATATATGGTATTTTGATTCAGACATGTACATTTTTTATTTATTTCAAAATTTGCTTGAAAAACCTACTTTAATCATCATTTTCTTCAGATTCTCATCTTACAACTATGGACTACTAGTTCATCCTATACTTATTATCAAAACTTGTATCTTAAGCATTTTTGTGGTAACTCGAGAGTAAGTGCAATTTCTGCTTGTGGGGAACATTATTGATCTTTTATGAAGAAGATAGACTAAGAGGTCAAGGTACAACTTTAAGTTATTCTCTTTTGACATGACCTATGGTTTTGGCCATTATAAAAGTTACTTATAAGGTTTGTTCTAGAAAGATGAATTATGTGTTTAGTAGGCTTAACACGATCTAGTACCAATCAAATCCCATATATTTAAAATCATTATACGAAGAAAACCCGCCGGGGTACTAAATAGGTCTGCTGGCAGCGGGTCAATGCTAAGTAACATCTTAAAACAAGGGAGCTCGGTAAATGCAAGTAAACATGTTTGGGTACTAAATAGTCCTGCTGGCAGTGGGGCAATATTGGGTAAAAGAGATATGGTTAATGCATCACTATGCACATGGTTTGTAAAAAATGGTAATATATATAATAATAAAAAACCAGAATATAAATACATGTTTAGGCAAATTGTTTGTGATGTTATTAGAGAATGGTTGTAAGTTGGGCTCGGACTCAGCCATCTAATTCAACCAATACCTAGGATATGATTATCCTAGAAATGGGACCCATAGCTATAAAATCTCACAAAATCCATAGGGTAAACTCAAAATATTCTTGAGATGACAAGAAATCCTTACAATGAGGCATGGATGACTAGCTTTTCCTATGGCATTTTTTTTCCGAGTTCTACTATCATTATTCATTTGGTTTTCCTAAGCAGTGTTATTTTTATGATGAATGTACATATATGAATCATTTCCATTTATTTTTTTGTTAGTCTTTATTTTTCTTTCCAAATAATCATAGCATGATAGAACTCTATATTAAATTATTTTGCAATTACTTAGTTTTTCTCTCATGGCTTGAGGACACGCCGTATTTTTGGTTTGGGGGAGGAAGATTATACTGTCTTTATTTTTCTCACTATTCATAAAAGGTTTATTTATCTCTGACAAAAGATAAGTGTTTTCAAGATAATGCAAGTAGCAGGACCTGGTCCTAATCTTGGATGAATAAGGAAACAACGCAATTGAAGATTCAATAGATTTGTTCCATATGATCCTCTTGTGGGCTGGCAGCCTACAAAAATTCACTACATGATTAGTAGCAACCCGATCCAGCAAAGCATATTTTTTACAGAAAATCCATATGAAGGATCTTATGCAGGACCATATGAAGGATTGAATGTTGATCCGAATGGAATGCCAAAGGATGATTTGAAGAAAAAAAATGGTGATATTATAGCACCAATGGTTAAGTGTGTTATGGTGTTAGTTTAATTCTGTTTTTTGGAAAAACATTAAGTTAGCTGAGCTATACCCATAATTACTAAGTCACATCTACATGCTTATAAGAGCATTATGACTTTATTAAGATTAATTTTGATCTATGAGTTTGTACGGTTTTTGCATGATACGATCTTGTTTAAGCCCCATACGGATGTGATATGACCTTAGGAACTTTTCAGTCATCATTATACTACCAATACACTTATCCTCTTATCTCATTCCATGCCTAAACCATAAAGTGATCGATCCTTGTGTTAATTCAAGTTATTATGGTTGTGAATGTGGTTTATGAAATCACATTGATTAATATGTTCAACATGTCCAAAGTTTTACTTTGGCTATGGTTGAATTGATCAAAACCTTACGAATTCATCAACGCTTGTGTCCTTTGGCATCACAGGACTCAAGATTCTCCTTGATGGCATGATCATCTAAGCGTTCCAAATGTCTATTGTGATTGTTCAATCGCTCGTATGGAGCACATTTTAAACTCACCTTCTCACGGCTTTCTTTCCATTATGTCGCCCTCACTTACCGTTGTCCCTGCAGAGTGGTTTCAGTCACCATCTTCATATACCCTCTACAATCTTTGCATCGTTGCCACTGTCTAAACAATGTTGAACCGTCTTGAGCTCGAGAATTATTAGGGTCTGCTCTAGATGCCAGAATTTTGAGAATGTAGGGAGATTTTCTTTCGGGCTGGGTGGAACCCATTTCTTCACTCATTGCAGGGGTGTGACGAAGAAATATCGCTTCTTTTTGTGATGGGTTTTGATAGTAAGTTGGCCATTGTTGGTCATCTTATTTTCCAGGTAACCGAGGAGACTATCACTGTCATGACAAAGCTCCCAAGAGAAGGAAATCGCTGGCACAAACACTAGTTTCTCCCTCGTTCATCTCACAACTTCGCTCTCAGCCAGAGTTTCAGCATGTTATAGGCGTCAAAGGATTCCATCGAGAATGGATTAAGCCTGAATATCTTAACCCTCTATTCGTCATCATCCGCCTTATCACTTCCAAGGGTAAGTTCAGTGTTTTCAAAGATTTCTATCTTCATTTACTGGCGCATTTTGTTAATCGACAGTTTCTCAATTTTCCATTTTATTTCCTAAAGAGCTTGGAGAAAATGTCAGGAAAAGTTAGAAAAAATACCATTAATCCTAGGGGCAGTTTGTATCACCATAGTTTGATAATGCTTCTAATCTTGCATCAACTCAAAATGAGGATTCGGACTTGGGGTACTTTTGTGTTCAAAGTCCTAAAGCCTCACCTCAATATCTGAAAGTGCCCTAGGCATCTTCGTAATCGTGAATCTAGTCAAACCCCATATGCAGAGAAGAAAATCCCCAACATTGTGCATATTGATGAAGATACATTAGAAGCCAGTCCATTTGCCGATTCTACCCCTGTTAGTCCTGTGTCTGCTGAGTTTTTACCTTTTCCACGAATTCATACCAAGGATCAAAAGATGAAGTTTTCCCAGTCCATTGTTCGACCCATCATCCAGACCACGGTTCAGCCCGATATTCAGACTGACCATCCAGACAACATGGCCGAGCCAGATAAACCTGACCCAGACTCACCCCTATTCACATTGGCTAGTGTCTCAACTGAATTGCTCAAAGATGCTGCTTGTGAGACTGTCCGTACACCTGCTCAGGGCATGATTCCTGAAAAGAAAATTCCCTCTGTCGACCTCGAGATACCATCTAGGGAATTGAGTCTGCCTATAGAACCCAAGAAACCTAAAGAACAATTCACTCCTAATCATCCAAAAGTAGGCCAATTGACTCAAGAATTGGCACAGTCAGCGTGTCGAAATGAAGAATACGCCAAGTTAATCGCAGACCTTCGACAAGAGAATAAGGATTTGCATCTGCAATTTAAGGCTATTGAATACCTCAAAAATGCTATCAATTTGTCACATATCACTTGATAGGAGAGGCATTCTGTTTTAAAATATCAAGCCAAGAAATTGTAGCTTAAATCCCTTGTTTCATCTACTAAGTCGAAGGCAGCTGCTAACGCAGCTCAGCCTTCTTCCTGACTCATTTTTTGTTTTTCTCAGTGGTACCTGGCATCTCACTGGTTTGGGGGAATGTCGATCCCATTTTTGTTACTATTTTTGAATGATAAATTACTCTTTTGACATCTATTTTGTCTCCTTTTCAGCATATTTCTGTCATAAAACCTATCATTAGCCTCAGGTACGAATGCACTTGAAACTTCATTTCGTGATTTTCTTAAGCAAATTCAGTTATAATTGGAAGTATGTCTGGTATTTTTGCTTCATATTCTTTACGTAATCCAACGATGGACATGCATTCATTCTAGAGATGCGTAGAGCACATCGAGTTCATCATCGAACCTCCTGATAAGCCCGCGCATGGTTAATCAGCATATTCCTAAATGGTTAAAGCGCTGAATGGTTTTAACTGTTCTGTTGTCCATGCGTTGGATTTTTGAATGACCTTTTCTCTATAAGGCTTTCCATCCTACCTTCTCCATCTGACACCGAGATCTAAGTCCACGCCAAAGAGGAGCCACACGCCAGAACACACGCACGGAAGAACCGGCGTGGGAGGAAGAAGGAGAATAATTATGCGTTGTCATATGGTTTTTTATTCGCCATAATGGTTGAATATTTTAGGAGCGGTCGACCACTAAAAGGGTCATCCTGCTCATACTTATAAACACTATATATACCTTCCTCCAAGAGAGAGCATAGTTAGCTAATTTTTAATCTTTCAGTCGACTCTGTAGAAACTCTGTTCCGCATATTAATATAAGTTTTATGTTCGTTGCGTCTACATGTTCCTGTTCCTATGAGTGATTGATTAGCATACCACCCTGATTGATGAGAGGGTCCCTCAACAACCCCTGACCTCTCCATTTCCATGTGTATTTTCATGATTCATTTCTTGTATTTAGCATAGTTTCATTTCCATTCTGCTTATGTAATTGAGTTTCCTGTAATTGTTTGTTTCATTATTTCCTGTAGCATGTGTTTTGTTGTTAATATAGTTTCATTTCCAGCATTATACAACTGATGGTGCGCATCGTTAGTTTTATTTCCAATCATTTTACAGCTTGTTGTTTTCAATTATGGATTGATATTACATAGATTTGAATTAATTTATATCTTATATTTAGTTCTATTAACTCTTTCTTTATTATAAATTTGCTTTGGTTACACTTTCGATTTTTTTTATAATGCAATAAACAATAGTTTCTTTATAATCATGAATTAGTATAAGTCTTTTTGTTGTTAGTTTAGTTACTGAATAAGTTTATTTACTGTCCTTTATGCATATTGTTTCCATATGCACAAAATCAGCTGATAATTAGATCATTTAGGCGACTTTCCACTGTTTTATGTGTATAGACTGCCATTCAGACCACCTGTTCAGTCTTTCATTCAGACCATCCATTCAGTATGTTATCCAGTCTTTCATTCAGTCTTCGATGTTCCTTTTTTGTTTT
Organism: Pseudotsuga menziesii; assembly: GCA_001517045.1. NCBI lineage: Eukaryota > Viridiplantae > Streptophyta > Pinopsida > Pinales > Pinaceae > Pseudotsuga > Pseudotsuga menziesii. Next base: position 153,294 of record LPNX010623688.1, on the reverse strand, counting down.
AAGCTTGTTTAAAGGTTCTGTTTCTTTAGCTTTTCAATTATGTTATGTCTTTGTAATTAGATCATGGTTATATTTACCATTGGAATCTTAGATTAGGCTATTCAAAGTATTTATCAATTTCCATCCTTATCTTTCACCTCTTCTTACCTTGGTATACCTCGAATTATACTTTGTTATGTTTCTTTTGTTTATGATCTTCTCGCCTATTACTGTTATAACTCTAGTCTAGTTTACCTTTGTGTTTAGAGGAGTTTCATAATTTAGTTTTCTTTATTAAGTTTTCTACTTGCTTCTTTCATTAGGTTTTTACTTGTTTATAAGTTATATTTTCCCTTACATATGTTTCATATAGGAATTGTTTATTTATAAAATTAATCTTTAAAAATAATCTTGCTTCTTAATATTATTAGTTGTTCATAACATCTTCCTTAGTTAAGAGTCATTTTCTTATGGAATAAATCACCATGTTTACCATCACCTGTAATTGGATATTCGTTAGTTTGCACATATTTGTATAAGTTAAATTATATTTAGTCCCATTTAGTTTCTTTACTTCTTTTGAAAGCCATTTTGACACTACTCCTTATCCAGTTCCGATTACAATGAATGGATATCCTCAGGACAACCAAGGAGAGTGGAACTAGATGATTTGGTTTAACCGTTATGTACATTTGTTAGTTGCATGTATAGTTTAATTGTTGAAGATTGTAAAGTATATCAAGTTGTAGCAATCTTGTTTCCAATATTTTTTTTAACAGAAACTGAAAATTTTTATAAATTTTAAAAAAGGCTGTAGCCCAGCCAGGCGTACAAGAGGAATTTCTGAGAAAGAATGCTAATGTCCTCAACTAGAACAAATAGCCTTCTTAAAAGTGCTATGAGAAATGATTCCCAAATGTTCCTGAAGCTATTTCGAGAAAGAAACTGTTTACAAGAGTAGACTCTCACAAATTGTGAGCAGAGAAAAATACAGAAGCAAAGCATTAAACAGGAAATGAGGAGGGTATGGAGGGTCCCTTAATGAAAGGATCCAGTTTCTTCTGAGAGCCCGCGCTGATGTTTGAGGCTGCTTCCTTTTCCCTACGTTCTCTATTTGTCTTGCGTCCTCTGGTGAGGGGAGGAGAAGGAGCTGAAAAACCTTCTGAGTCGGAGGTTTCCTCTGATGAAGGAACCAGGGATGCCAGTCCAACCTGTGATGAGGTCTCGCCACCCAAATCTATGGGATCTTTCTTCGAGCCAGAGGAGGCAGGTTTTGAAGAAACTGCCTCCAAGGCGCTGGAGGGATCAAGGATGCCATGCTCCTGTACAGCTGCTACTTCAGGTTCTTCATCTTCCTGGAGAACTGCAAAACTATTTTTGTTTTCTGGCCGTGGAGAAGCTGCACGAGGATCTTGGGAGGCCTTCTGCTGAGCCACTTGAGGCTCCTTTCGCTTTGGAGGAGATTCTTCTGCAGTGGGCACCTCTGAGTTGGAGTCCTTTCTCCGGGGAGCCCTTCGCCTGTTAGCAACTGGCTGGAAGTCTGTCCCAGTGGCCGGGGGAGGAGCCGCCGTCACCGGGGTTTTGGGGCAACTTTTCGCAAAATGACCATAAACATGGCAACGGAGGCATTTGAATGGAATGTGCTCATAGTCCAGCTCTTGAATGTGACTCCAATCACCTAACGTGAGATGAAGGGCTTCCGGGAGCCCTTTCTCGAGATTGACCTCTACACAAATGCGTGCACAGGTGTACTGATCCCCTTTAGGCTCCGCGCTATCCAGGAAACGACCGAGCTTGTTTCCTATATCAGAAAGGGAGATTTTCCCCCAGAGATGAAGGGGAAGATGGGGGAGCCGGACCCAAACCGGGGCAGCAGAGATCTCTGCTTCAGGATTGAAATCCAGAGACCAAGGAGCTAAGAACAACCCCCTCGATCCCATGAAGTATGGCCCAGATCTGAAGATTAGATCCCGCTCTTCTTTTCTCGCAAAGATAAACACAAAATATCCTCTTCCTGCAGCACATAAAGAGATATGGGAGGGCACCAAGGAGCTCCAGTGTTCTGCTATCCATTGATCCACTGCTTTGGGGCTGGGCCACAGCCCAGTGAACTTGCCTATGAGGGATTTTTCTGATAGCGTAAGGGCCATGCGGCATGGGTCAGATGGGGAGAGCTCCAATGAAGGGATCTCATCCATCTTTTTAACAAACTTGGCAGGAGGGGTGGCCTTTGCCCTAGGGCCTACAGATTTAACTAGCTCTTTGAAAGCCTCCAACGAATCCATGACCCGTCCACTGGAGAAGAGCGGCCACGGCGGAGGAAGAAAACAGAAAACGCAGCTTCAATGCTTCTCCAAAACGAGCCCCCAAAACACTGCTTAATGCAAACCAGGGAAGACTGCATCAAATGGACGGGCCTGCACGCGGCCTGGAGGAGACGCAGGGGCGAATGCAGCTTGGAGAAATCGCCGGCGGCTAGGGTTTGGCCCTAGCCGTGAGAGAGCCGTCTCGACTCGCCTTCATTTCCCATTCCAGAGTAATCTTGTTTCCAATATTATAATGCCTTGTATAGTTAGTTTCTGAAGTTGTTTATGAAGCTTTCGAATTCTTAAATTAATAAGTCGAATAGTTGAGAAATAAGAAGTTTACTTTCTTAGAATAGCATTGTTTACATCTTTACTTTTCAGTATTTTTTTATAGAGTAGAATAGTATAGGTTGATACTGCTCTAGTCTAATACTCTTTTCTAGTTTAATAACCTTAATAGTTGAATTTCTAGGAGTTTGACTCGATTTTTCATTTTGAAAGATCTTTTGATCTTTTCTTTGTTAAAATATTTCCACGGCACCATAGGAACCCTCTACCTTCCCATATATTTTGTGTCAACTCTAAGTTTACCAACCTTGATCGATAATTAAATATTTGGCGAATTAATTAAGACATTATAATACCCAACATTTTTGGCGCCGTTGCGAGGGAGTTGTTCTGTAAGGTAAAATAGATAGAATTTCCTTATGAAATTTTGTAATAGGCTAGTGGTGGGGGAGCAGTAAGATGAGAGGTAAGAACCTACGCATCTATTATAACAGGCGCCCCCATATCCAGCAGTAGTAGTAGCATAGTTTTTCCTTGAGTTTAGTTTTTCATGAACAGACCTAGATATTTTAAGGGTAGATACAGTAAAATGAGTTCTCAAAATCTTATTAAAATTCCTACTAACCTTTATGGGGGACGAAATACCCCAACCACTAATTCAACAGAAAGGTATCGAAGAACCCACATAGGAAGTAGTTCTACTTGGAGACCTAAGGACTTTATAGGAGAAACCATAGACAATGAAGAAATCCTGGCGGGAAATCCTAAGGACCCCATCTCTAAAGAAGTCCAGGAGGGTCAGCCTTTGGAAATCCTTAATCCTCGACTAGTACAGAAACCGAAAAATAAAACTTTCTCATTAGTAGGGGATCCTAACTTTGTTAATTTTATTGATCCTGCCCAGGTACAAGCTCTCTTTGGCATCTCAACAGACAGTTATTTCACAAATTGAATCCTCCACAGCAGTACCTACCATCCCTATAGGACCTAATAAGAGTACGGTTGATCAAAGGAAGATCTCCCCTGAAAAAGAACGTTGGGATGGCCCATTATCTCCTCGAAAGGATCCTCCTAGGTATACACTCTTTAGGAATCAAACCTACATGGAGAGACAGGGAGAGAATGAAGATCATGACGAGGTTATAAATGATGAAGGAGAAGGAGAAAATCGAACTGAGACTACCTTTGGGTTCCCTATTTTAGACACTGCACAAAATGTAAACATGAAGAACATCCCTCCTTCCTCTTTAACTACTTTTTACGAAAAAGGTAATGAAGACCCGGACACATTTTTGTTCGAGTTTGACATCCTCTGTAGAATTTATAACTATCTACAAGATGCCCACGAGTTAAAACTTTTTCCTGCTACACTAAAAGACTCCGCTTTAAGATGGTTCATGGGATTAGGAGAATCTAGTATCAGGACTTGGGAAGATATGAAAAATACATTCTTACAGAAATACCAAGAGTATTGCAAACCCATAGACTCTTGAAATGATATTTTTAAGATACAACAACTCGAAGACGAGAGCTTGGAAGACTATCTCAAAAGATTTATTTATACACTACATAAATCTAAACATAATGATCTTCGAGAATATGCAGTACGAACACTATTCCTTAATGGAATCTCAGAAGACCTATTAGAAATCCTTATTCTCATGGAATCTGGGGACGTCTCCCACAAATATTTCGCACAAATTGGGGAGATGTGTAGGAATTACTCCAGACGTAGGGGGAAAGTTGGGAGGAATATTCGGGAACCTTAGAATAGGAATCTAAAAGGAAATACTCCCAGTTCAGGAGGAGTCACAAGGATAGAGTTAGGAAACTTATTGGAAAATTTCAAGACTGATATTTTAGGAGTAATCGGTTCCCAACTAGATGCGCTACAATCTAAGCAAAGAGAAGATAAGGAACGTGCAGCGATGGGAATTGTCTGTCCAAGATGCAGAACTAAACATCCCCAATGAGAATTACCATTAAATAACATCTCCGTATGTCATATCTATATGGAATATCATCCAACAGACGATTTCCCATCATTACCGGGGTTACAAGCCATATACAAGAGTGGTGATGTTGGTAAAATATCTAGGAGGCCTCCTTGGCAACCAAGGGACCCACCTTTGTATCATAATTTGTCACCACAACCCCCACCTTTTTATCAACCCTACCAACCACCTCAACAGTGGAACACTACAAGTTGGTAGCATTGGCCACCCCAGTATCCTCCTCCTCCTCAATTTAGTCAGCAATAGTATTGGCCACAAGGGTGGACAGGACAATTGTATCCCTAGTGAACTCCTGTCTCTACTCATCCTTATCCTCAACATTTATCCAATACCCATCCATTGTTACCATGATTTGTGCCTCCAGTCCCCCTTATTACATAACAACCTCATCACTTCCAAAATACAAATCCTCCACGACCTACATTACTACCTGCACAACATATACCTAATCCAAATAATAAGCCAACTCAAGCTCTTAACAACATTGAGTTGCAAACTCTTCCATCCTATGTTATTTCAACTGTACCTGTACATGAGATCTAATTACGATCTGGAAGAGTTGTGAATGACAAACCCCAAGTCATCAGTATTTATTCGTGAAGAAAATGAAGAAGTAGAAGACCCTAATGAATTCATGAATGATACTATTTTGTAGGATGTGCCAAATATTTCAGTACATACCCATCCACAGCAAGAACCCATTCATGAACATAGGATTCCTCCATTTCCGGAACGATTAGTAATAGAAAAACCCATAGTCCATCCTGAGTATGACATTTTGAATGAACTAAAGAATACCTGTGTCAAGATCCCTCTATTAAAATATATTAAGGACATACCAATTTACAACAAGGTGATAAAGGAACTATGTATTAAACGCCTAGGAAAGAAACAAAAATACCCCCTCACAATTCATGTTATAGGAGAGATGTCCGATTGTATGACAGACCAATCCTGCATTGCAAAATACACAAATCCAGGGGCCCCAGTAGCAACTATTATTGTAAATGATACATATATAGAGAATACACTTATCGACTTAGGATGTGCCATTAATATGATGACCACTGTAGTCTTAGAAGCTTTACAATTTGGACAATTTCTTCAACCAACCCCCTCAATTCTGGAACTAGCAGACCGTACTACGGTAAAACCTACTGGAGTTATAGATGACATTGTTGTATCAGTAGCATCATGGGAATATCCTATTGATTTCATAGTAGTAGAATCAAAGGCTCCTTCTAAAGGAAATCCTATTATATTAGGAAGACCATGGTTGGCTACCGCCAACACCTTCATAGGATGTAGGGACGGGGAAATGACCATTTCAAATGGGTTTTCCACACAAAAACTGGATATATATCCCCCAACACAACCTGTAACTGAAACCTTTTGGTGGTTATATTTCCCCTTTGGGGATGAAAATATTGAGGATCTCTTCTTTCCTAGTGACTGCACTTCAGGAACAAACTACTGAGAATGTGTTAAACCAATCTATCTCTTCAACAACTTGTATAGATTTTCCCCATTCTTTTGCTCAATTCGATCAAATTTTTGGAGATGAGTTTCAAGAAAATATGGCTCTCTCAACATTCGTAGAAACACCTTGTGTCTTTGCAATTGAAGAGCACATAGGGTCTTATACTGTGCCTTGTGAGGTTAGCCCTGGAAAAGTTTTACACATAAATGCAGTGTTAACCGAGATTCAACAAGAACAATTGCTTAAGGTCCTTAAAATCTAGTTTGAAGCATTTGCACGGGAATACACTGACATGAAAGGTATACACCCTGACACTTGTATTCACCATATTTACATGGATGCCAGTATATCCCCTATAAGGAAACCTCAGAGGAGGATGAACCCTGCTTTGAAAGATATAGTGAAAGAGGAGTTACAAAACTTCTCAATGCTGTTTTCATCTATCCTATTTCCGACAGTAAATGGGTCTCTCCTCTAGTGATAGTCCCAAAGAAAGTCACAAGGAAATGGTGTATTTGTGTTGATTTTAGAGAGTTGAATAAGGCCACTCTTAAAGACTACTTCCCTTTTCCCTTTATTGATCAAGTGTTAGATACTCTGTATGGTAAGAAATATTTTTCCTTTCTTGATGGGTATAATGGATACAATCAGATTTTAATAGCACCTGAGGATTTACATGCCCTTAGGGAACATACGCCTATAGAGTTTTTCCATTTGTCTTATCTAACACACCTACCACTTTTCAACGAGCAATCTTAGGTATTTTTTTCGATCTTATACATGAATTTGTAGAGGTGTACATGGATGAATTTTTAGCCTATGGTAATACCTTTCAAGAGGCCCTTGATAACCTTGAGAAGGTCCTAATTCCATGTCAAGAAACAAACCTAGCCCTTAGTCACGAAAAATGTAAAATGTTATTAACAGAAGGTATAGTCTTGGGGAATCATGTTTCTTCCCAAGGAATCAAGGTAGACCCTACTAAAATAGAAGTAATTGTTGGTCTTCCCTCTCCGAAAACTCAAAAAGAGGTAAGGAAATTTCTTGGCCATGTAGGCTACTATCGTTGTTTATTGAAAATTTCACTGAAATAGCTACACCAAAGTTTAAGCTGCTTACAAAGGATGTAGAATTCCAATAGACTAAATCTTGTCAAAGTGATTTTGAATTTTTAAAAGCTAAATTATCAGTGGCACCGATACTTAGGGGTCCCAACTGGTCCCTTCCTTTTCATATATTCACTGATGCTTCTGATACGGCCTTAGGAGGAGTCTTAGGCTGAAAATAAGGCGAATCATCTTATGCCATTTACTTTGTTAGCAAGAATTTAGCTCCTGCTGAACTCAATTACACTGTCACTGAAAAATAATTCTTGGCGGTAGTCTATTCCATTAATAAATTTCATCATTATATTACAGGATATGAAGTTTTCGTGCATATGGACCATTCTGCCATCATATTTTTTATGAATAAACCAATTACCAATGGTAGAGTGACTCAGTGGCTTCTTCTATTACAAGAATTTAATATCACTGTCGTCGATCGATATGGTAGAGAAAATTGGGTAGCAGATTTCCTCTCTCATATTCAACATGATGTTGATTTTAAACCTGTTGACGATAATTTTCTCGACAAACATCTATGTTCTATGTTTTTTCAAACCCCTTGGTTTGCAGACATTGCCAATTATTTAGTAACTAGGAAATTACTAAATCATCTGTCCCCACACGAGAAATACCGCATTATAGTCCAAAGCTATAACTATTCCTGGGTTGATAATGACCTCTTTCGCACCGGTCCAGATCTTATTATTAGACGATGTGTACGAGAGGATGAGATGACAGAAATTCTCTATGCATGCCATGATGGGCCATGTGGGAGACATTTTTCTGATAAGCGGATGACATACAAAGTATTACATTTTGGTTATTAATGGCCAATAATTTTTAAGGATGCTGCCAGATATGTTAGAGGGTGTAATAGTTTCCAAATAATGAGTAAACCTACGTCATCTGACGATATGCCTTTACAGCCTCAGTTCATGATTGAACCTTTTGAGAAGTGGGCTCTTGATTTCGTGGGACCAATTCCTCCCATGTCTAAGAAATATATCCTGGTTTGCACAGAATATGTTACCAAATGGGTAGAACCTAAAGCTTTGTTTAGGGCTACAGAGAAATTTGTGGTAGAATTCATATATGAAGAAATATTCACTTGATTTGGTGTGCCTAGAGAAATCATCACTTTCCAAGGTTCATAATTCATCTCTAAATTAATGAAAGAGCTTACCATGAAATATAGTATATGACATTGAAAATCCTCACCTTACCATCCAAAAGCCAATGGCTAGGTAGAATCAACCAATAAAGTATTGGAAGCTATCTTAACTAAAACTATTCAGCTACATCATAAGGATTAGGCAGATAGACTCCCAGAGGCCTTATGTGCCTGTAGGATAACATGGAGAAACACTACTAGTCATACCCCCTATGAGTTAGTATATGGAAAGAAAGTCCTTTCACCTATCGAGTTTCAAGTTAAGACTTTTCGTATGGCCGCATAGTTAGGCATGGATTTGGATGAGGCACAAAAAAATGAGTTTTACATATTAATGAGTTAGATGAAATTATACAGGATGCACTCCAAATAACAATGTTAATACAGAATCAACAGAAGAAATGGCATGATAAATGTATTAATCAAAAGCAATTTAATACTGGGTATTGTGCATTACTATTCGACTCAAGGTACAAAAATTTTTAAAGGAAAATTAACTACCCGTTGGATGGGCCCATATGAAGTAGTTATAGCTTTCGATAATGGGTCAGTAGAAATTAAGACAATTGATGATTCACAAGTTTCCTTTGTAGTAAATGGACACAGACTTAGACTTTACCACCAACCAATATCTAAATAGGATTTTGTGCAAAATGTATTGGAGCAGAAGGAGATGGAATGGTTGAAGAGGAAATTATTCCTCCTCCTCTTGATCCTTAAAATTATTATGTGTTGTCATTACTTGTATATATGTAAATATGTTTTTGTTTTCCCGAATAAATAAGAGTCATTTCTAACAAATTAACTGCATTTATATAGAGGATTATTTCCCATCATCACCTATTGCAGTCTTATCAATTAAAACAGGAAGACTCTTTTCCTTTTTCTCATTTAATTTATGAATGCTTTTTGAATAAATATGAATCATCTAATGAGTGATTTTGCAGTTGATTACAAATACTTTATCTCTATAAGTAGCTCATGAGGCATTATCTAAAAAGGGAATTGCACTTAAAGACTCATAATGTATCTTAACTCTCTTTGGGTTCGTTTGAAAATTGAAGTTTATAGTGAAAATTAAAAGAATTCTCTATATATCATTTTCTTTATGATTCGTTATGATTTTATATATGGTATTTTGATTCAGACATGTACATTTCTAATTTATTAGAACAGTTGCTTGGAAAACCTACTTTAATCATTATGTTCTTCAGATTCTCATCATACACCTATGGACTACTAGTTCATCCTATACTTATTATCAAAACTTGTCTCTTAAGCATTTTTGTGGTAACTTGAGAGTAAGTGAAATTTCTGCTTGTGGGGAACACTATTGATCTTTTATTGAAGAAGATAGACTAAGAGGTCAAGGTACAACTTTAAGTTATTCTCTTTTGAAATGACCTACGATTTTGGCCATTATAAAAGTTACTTATAATGTTTACTATAGAAAGTTGAATTATGTGTTTAGTAGGCTTAACATGCTCTAGTACCAATCAAATCCCATATATTTAAAATCATTATATGAAGCAAACCTGTCGAGGTACTGAACAGGTCTGCTGGCAGCGGTTCAATGCTAAGTAACATCTTAAAACAAGGGAGCTCAGTAAATGCAAGTAAACATGCCTGGGTACTAAATAGGCCTGCTGGCAGTGGGGCTATGCTTGCATGGTACCAAGATAAACTCGCCCAGGTATTGAACAGGCCTACTGGAAGCGGGGAAATATCAGGTAAAAGAGATATGGTTAATGCATCACTATGCACATGGTTCGTAAAAAATGGTAATATATATATGTGTGTGTGTGTAACCATAATATAAATACATGTTTAGGCCAATTGTTTGTGATGTTATGAGAGAATGGTTGTAAGTTGGGCTTGGACTCAGCCATCTAATTCAACCAATACCTAGGATATGATTATCCTAGAAATGGGGCCTATAGCTATAAAATCTTACAAAATCCACAGGGTAAACTCAAAATATTCTAGAGATGACAAGAAATCCTTACAATGAGGCATGGATGACTAGCTTTTCCTATCGCAATTTTTTTTCCGAGTTCTACTATCCTTATTCATTTGGTTTTCCTAAGCACTGTTATTTTTCTGATGAATGTACATATCTGAATCATTTCCATTTATTTTTTTCGTTAGTCTTTCTTCTTCTTTCCAAATAATCACAACATGATAGAACTCTATATTAAATTATTTTGCAATTACTTAGTTTTTCTCGCATGGCTTGACACGCCATATTTTTGGTTTGGGGGAGGAAGATTATATTGTCTTTATTTTTCTAAATATTCATAAAAGGTTTATTTATCTCTAACAAATGACAAGTGTTTTCAAGATAATACAAGTAGTAGGACCTGGTCCTAATCTTGGATCAATAAGGAAAGAACGAAATTGAAGATTCAATAGAGTTGTTTCATATAATCCTCTTGTCGGCTGGGGTAGCGGGGTCTGTCAAAAGTATGCAGTGTGGGTACTCGTTGGATGCAGAATTAAATTCCACATCCAATGAGCTCCCCCACTTGAAATTTGAGTAAAAACACAGGTAGATATGTTGAAAATACGAACAAAAAAAATAGTTTTCTTTTATGACAAATATGTCAATTCAACCATTATGGTTGACTCATTTTATTGGATTTCTATTGGTTCTTGAATTCCAACTCACAAAATTTATTTTTGGCGCGTTTTCTTATAAAGCCCATTTTAGACCCCAAATTTCCTCTAATGAGAAGGCACTCGTTGGTACAAACACTGGTTTCTCCCTCATTCATGTCACAACTTCACTCTCAAGCCAGATTTCCAGCATGTTGCAAGCGTCAAAGGATTCCATCGAGAATGGATTAATCTCAAATATCTTAACCCTTTGTTCGTCATCATCCGCATTATCACTTGCGAGGGAAGTTCAGTGTATTCAAAGCTTTCCATCTTCATTTACTGGTGCATTTTGTTAATCGCTAGTTTCTCAATTTTCTATTTTATTTCCTAAAGAGATTGGAGAAAATGTCAGGAAAAGTTAGGAAAAATATCATTAATCCTAGGGGCAGTTTGTATCACCATAGTTTGATAATGCTTCTGATCTTGGATCAGCTAAAAATGAGGAATCGGACTTGGGATACTTATGTGTTCAAAGTCCTAAACCCTCACCTCAATATCTGAAAGCGCCCTAGGAATATTTGTAATCGTGAATCTATTCAAACCCCATCTGCAGATAAGAAAATCCCCAACATCGTTCACATCGGTGAAGATACATTAGAGGCCAGTCCATCTACCCATTATACCCCTGTTAGTTCCATGTCTGCTGAGTTTTTACCTTTTCCATGAATTCATACCAGGGATCAAAAGGCGAAGTTTACGCAGTCCATTGTTCGACCCATCGTCCAGACCACGGTTTAGCCCGATATTTAGACCGACCATCCAGACAACATCGCTAAGGCAGATAAACCTGATCGAGACTCACCGTTGCTCACATTGGCTAGTGTCTCAACCTAATTGATCAAAGATGCTTCGCGTGAGACTGTCCCTAATCATGCTCAGGGCATGAGTCCTGAAAGAAAAATTCCCTCTGTTGACCTCGAGATACCATCCAGGTAATTGAGTCCGCCTCCAAACCCCAAGAAACCTACATAACCATTCACTCCTAATCAGCCAATAGTAGGCTAATTGAATCAAGAATTGGCACAGTTGGTGCATTGGAATGAAGAATACGTCAAGTTAATCGTAGACCTTTGACAAGAGAATAAGGATTTGCGTCTGCAAGTTAAGGCTGTTGAAGACCTCAACAAGGATATCATTTTGTCACATATCACTCGACAGGAGAGGCATGCTATTTTAAAACCTCAGGCCAAGAAATTGAAGTTTAAATCCCTTGTTTCATCTACTAAGTCGAAGGCAGCTGCTAATACAGCTCAGCCTTCTTCCTGACTCATCTTTTGTTTTGCTTAGTGGGACCTGACATCTCACTAGTTTGGGGGAATGTTGATCCCAGTTTTGTTACTATTTTTGAATCATAAATTACTCTTTTGACATCTATTTTGTCACCTTTTTGACATATTTATGTCATACAGGCTATCATTTAGCCTCAGGTATGAAGAGATTTGAAACTTATGAAAGTCTTGGTTTATTTTTATCATTTCATGATTTTATTAAGCAAATTCGGTTATAATTGGAAGTATGTATGATATGTCAATTTGTTTTGCTGGTCATAGTCTTTACGCAAGCCAACAATGGACATGCATTCATTCTAGATATACGCATAGCATATTCAATTCATCGTTCAACCTCCCGATCATCCTGTGCATTATTAATCAGCATATTCTTAAATGATTAAAGCATTGAATGGTTTTAATCGTTACGTTGTCTAGGTGTTGGATGTTTCAATGAAATTCTCTCTATAAGGCTTGCCATCTTTCCTTCTCCATTTGTCACCAAGATCCAAGTCCATGCCAAAGAGGGGCCAGACACCACAGCACGTGCAAGCAAGAACCGATGCATGAGGAAGAAGGAGAATAATTATGCACTATCGTATGGTTGTTTATTCGCCATAATGGTTGACTATTTTAGGATCAGTAGACCACTGAAAGGGTTGACCTGCTCATCCTTGTAAACGCTATATATACCTACCTCCAACTGAGAGCATAGTTAGCTAATTTGTAATCTGTCAGTCGACTCTGTAAAAAAATTGTTCCACATATTAATATAAGTTTTAAGTTTGTTGCATATACATGTTCGTGTTCCTGTAAGAGATTGATTAACATACCACCCTGATTGCTGAGAGGCCCCCTCAACAACTAGTGGTCTCCATTTCCGTGTGTATTTTCGTAATTCCCTTCTTGCAGTTAGCATAGTTTCATTTCTAGTCTACTTATGTAATTGAGTTTCCTGTAATTGTTTGTTTCATTATTTCCTATAGCATGTGTTTTGTTGTTAATATAGTTTCATTTCCATCATTATACAACCGATGGCGCGCATAGTTAGTTTTATTTCCAGTCGTTTTACAGCTTGTTGTTCAATTTTGCATTGATAGTTACATAGATTTGAATTGCTTTATATCTTAGATTTAATTTATAGTATATTTAGTTTTGTTAACTCTTGCTTTGTTATAAATTTTCTTTGGTTACACTTTCGGTTGTTTTATAATGCAATAGACAATAGTTTCTTTATAAACATGAATTAGTATAAGTCTTTCCATTGTTAGTTTAGTTACTAAATAAGTTTATTTATCGTCCTTTATGCATCTTGTTTCCATATGCACAAAATCAGCTGATAATTAGATCATTTAGGCCAATTTCCATTGTTTTCTATGTATATACTGTCATTTAGATCGCATGTTCAGTCTTTCATTCAGACCATCCGTTCGGTATGCTATCTAGTCTTTCATTCAGTGTTCGATGTTCCTATTTTGTTTTAAGCTTGTTTAAAGGTTCTGTTTCTTTAGCTTTTCAATTTTGTTATGTCTTGGTAATTAGATCATGGTTATATTTACCATTCGAACCTTAGATTAGGATATTCAAAGTATTTATCAAGTTCCATCCTTATCTTTCACCTCTTCTTACCTTAATATATATTGAATTATACTTTGTTATGTTTCTTTGGTTTCTGATCTTCTCACCTGTTACTGTTATAAATCCAGTCTAGTTTACCTTTGTGTATACCTTTGTGTTTAGAGGTGTTTCCTAAGCAAGTTTTCTTTATTAAGTTTTCTACTTGCTTCTTTCATTAAGTTTTTACTTGTTTATAAGTTATATTTTCCCTTACATATGTTTCATATAAGAATTGTTTGCACATATTTGTAGAAGTTAAATTATAGAAGTTTAATTATATTTAGTCCTATTTAGTTTCTTTACTTATTTTTAAATCCATTTTAACACTACTCCTTCTCTAGTTTTGATTACAATGAATGCATATCATCAGAACAACCAAGGAGAGTGGAACTAGATGATTTGGTTTAACCGTTATGTACATTTGTTAGTTGTATGTATAGTTTAATTGTTGAAGTTTGTAAAGTATATCAAATTGTTGCAATCTTGTTTCCAATATTATAATTCCTTGTATAGTTAGTTTCTGAAGTTTTTTATGAAGCTTTCTAATTCTTAAATTAAGAAGTCGAATAGTTGAGTAATAGGAAGTTTACTTTATTAGAATAACATTGTTTACATCTTTACTTTTCAGTATTTGTTTATAGAGTAGAGTCGTATAGGTTGATACTGCTCTAGTCTAATACTATGTTCCGATTTAATAACCTTAATAGTTGAATTTCTAGGAGTTTGAATCGGTTTTTCATTTTGAAAGATCTTTCGATGTTTTCTTTGTTAAAATATTTCCACGACACCATAGGAACCCTCTACCTTTGCATATATTTTTTGTCAACTCTAAGTTTACCAACCTCGGTCGATAATTAAATATTTGGTGAATTAATTAAGACATTATAATACCCAATAGGAACATAAACTCTATCTCTGTGCATGAGGATCCCATTTTCTTCAAACTTATACTTATCAATTTTTGGTGGAACTTTCTATTGTTGCAATCCTTCTTTTACCTATTGATAAAGTTCATCTGTAACACTCACTTGAATGGTCTTATCCTTTAAATATGATGTGCTATTGTTGATAGCTACTACATGCATCACATGTATCTTCCTACTAAGTGCATCAACTACTTTATTTTCCTTACCTTTGATATGCTTGATGTCAAATTCATATTCACATAATAATCCTATCCATCTCCTCTTGTCTTGCATTCAAATTAGGCTACTCAAACAGGCATTTTAACCCATCATGATCTGTTCTTAACTCAAAAAATTTACCCATTAGATAATGTATCCACATCTTCAAATCATGGATGCTAACTATAATATCTAAGTCATGGGTGGCATAGTTATGATCATGTTCCTTCAAATTTCTATATTCATAACTAATCACATGTCCATCCTGCATCGGTACTCCACCAATGCCTTGCTTACGTTCATCCGTGCACACAATAAAGTTTCTTTCAAGATCTATAATATTTAGAATAGGTGCACTAGTAATCATTTCCTTAAATATTTGAAAACAATCTTCACACTTAGGATTCCATTCAAAATTTACACCTTTCTTCTACAAATATGTGAGCCTTTGGTAGTACCCAACTAATCCCATGAATTATCTTACTTATGATACATTTTTAAGTGTTGGCCATTACATAATGGCTCTTATATTTTCAGTATATACTGAAACACCTTCTTCAGATATGATATTCCCTAGGTAGTGAATTATGCCTTAATAGAAAGAACGCTTGCTTAATTTGGAATGCAACTAGTGTTCTCTAAGCACTTTCATTACTAACCTTATATGTTCTTCATGTTATTCTTCCATCTGGGAATAGATAAGGATGTCATCCAAGAATACAGTCATAAATTTATCTAAGTACTTTTGAAGACTCCATTCATTAAACACGTGAATATTGTTGGTGTGTTTTTTAAGCCAAAAGGTACCACTGTGAACTCATATTGTTCATACCTTATTTTGAATGATGTCTTACTGATATCTTCATTCTTAATTCTAATTTGGTGGTATCCCAAACTCAAATATTTCTTTGAAAATACATTGGCTCCTATGAACCGATTAAAAAGTCATCAATTCTTGGTAAGGGGTACTTGTTTTTAACCTTTTCTTTGTTCAATTTCCTATTATCTATGCAGAGTCTTAGAGTTCCATCCTTTCTTCTTCAAAAATAAGATAGGGGCTCCCCAATGTGAAACAATGGGTCTTATGTAACCTTGTTTGGGAAAAACATTAAACAAATTTATAACATATATCCAACGATTTAATAGTCAACCCGTAGAGAGCGTAAACTTGTGAGGTACATACAAAATATATGCAGGGGCAGAGTATTACTAATTTATTCTAAAACTGAAATTGAATCTAAGTTATGAAAACAAGAATTAATGACATAAAAATAAATCTAATTGCAGAAAACAAATAAATCTAATTGCAGAAAACAAGAAATTACATAAATTAACTTGGTAAAGAAGGACTGAAATTGCATGAAATAAACTGGTATAAAGCAATTAACATTATCTTGTGAGCTCACAATAAATCTATACTATCAATTCATAAGAAAGAAATCGCTAAACTTCTATACTAACAATTCATAAGAGAGAAACTGAAATTAACATAAGAGAATCAAAGGATGTGCATTAAGCATGATCTCTATTGCGAAACAATCAAGAATCCACTCTATGACTATCTCTAAATTGTTCTCTACTTCCAAACCACTAGATAGATCTCTAACTAAAATGAGGAGAGAGCCCTCCTATTTATACATGAATTCAAGATAACTAATCATAATTATAGATCCACTATTCTCTCAACTTATCCCTCAAAATCCTGAACAAATCTACAACTCATCCCTTCAAATCCTCCACAATATCTTGGATAAGATATTCCATCTCCACATTTCCATGATCTTCTCCTTGAAATTAGCCCACATCTTGAGGATGAAATTCGAATTTGAGGCTAAGTGGTCACTTTTGAGCTTGTTAAAGTCTTCAAATACACCTGTAAGCATCACCAAACTCATCCAACTTTAAATTATAATGAAAATATGTTATTTTCTCAATAATTAACCACTAATTCACTCAAAATACTAAAAAAAAATGATTTGGAAAATAACAAGGTGACCCATATTTATTCATGAAAATGGTGGATATTAATGGTTTTATGGAAGGATAAGATAGGAATAAGGTGACAAATGGTATATGAAAGGTGAATAAAATGTGGTCTTTTTGCAGCTCAACACCCCCCCCAACTTGACTGGTTGCATGTCCTCAAGCAACTATGCATTGATTCTCTTTAAAACTTTTGGCTTTGTAGATGGGCTTTACATGATGATGGTATGTAATAGTAAATCATTCAAGGATTTGAAATGCATGAGTGACAACAATTTTTCTTTTTCTTTTTTTCTTTTATATATATATATATATATATATATTTGTGGTTGGTTCTTGTGTGATAACCATAACAAATGTTGGTTCTTGTGGTACAACATTCATTTCTTTTACTTGTATTTTTTATACAATACATAAGATTTATGCATTAGAAATGATGAACCATCAATGTATATTAGAAAGCCTTTTCTTCATATTATGAATCATGCTAATATTTATAGCATAGTTTGGGAAAGACATGTTGATTAATGGTAAATGAGATGATTAGTATGTAAAATGGTAATGAATAGTTCCCCCCCAACTTAATATGTATTAGGTTTATGAAAATGAGAAAGGGAATGTAACATGGTGAGGGAATTTTCCAAATTCATTCATTTTCTAGCATTTAAGGAATTACATGGTTAAATATTAGAAAAAAAACATACCTCCACTTACCCAAAAAGTTCATGAACTTGTGCAATAGGAATGTGGCTGCTGCTTCTGGATCATAGAGTGCGAAGTGAAAGAAACTGAACCGCTTCTTGGTTGGATGAAGTAAAAGATGAAAGCTGAAAGTATAACTGTGGTACTCTCATATGGTTGAAGTATGTTGCTACAAAATTTTCGATGGAGTCATGAAAAGTATATAGTCTTCACCTACTACAAACCCCGATGGTACAATTATTACCATGCGAATAAATGTGTCGATGTCGAACATGGAAAGAAGTCATTCGATTACCGACTATTGATGAATGTCGTTAACCAATGCAAGGCAATCTCACCATTGATGTCAATGAATGCTAAGGTACCTAAGTAGATCATGCAAATTGCAAATAAATGAGTTGATGTCGAGCCACTTGCAAGATCTAATGATCAAGGGACATTGATGTATTCCCATGATTGTCAGTGAGAGAACCTTCCATTAAGGCATGCAAGCCTCAAGGTACTAAAAATGAACTCTAGTCTCTATCCCAAATAAGGTGTTGAGGTCTATGGGGAAAGACTTGTTGAAAGGTGGGCCTTAAGGAATCTCACATCAGTCAACAAGGGTTGTACATGAGTGGTAGGACTATAGATGAAAGATATGAGGGTCAAACAGTTATTATGGCAGGGATAAAAAAGAAATATAGTCATGGAAAGGAAGCTGAATGGTTTTATTTATAAGGAAAAAGATAAACTGAAAATGAGGAAAAATGTGTACGACTGAGAAAGGTAGACATGTGGGAAATCATGATGTATAAGGCAGTGAAAAAGTAGACTCTGACATGGATGATGGATAAGCTTGGAAGAAAAAAGGGTAAGTAATCATGACATGGCGTAATTGATTTTTGAAAGGATTCTTTGTGGCAGCAAAATGTCATGACATACATAGTGGGAACTCAACTTCTTCAAGTTTTTAATGGAGCATTTTTTCTAAAAATCTTCTGCAATTTTGAAAATCACTTATGCACGCCATTCGTTCGTCTTTAAATCTGCAAAAGGTTAGCATTTTCCTGCAACAAACTCGTGAGAGCATTGAAAATACATGAAATTATGTGCTTAATCAAAAGTTAAAATAAATAAGATGCTCTTATACCTGAAAGTAGCAACCCTTCTTCTCAAAACCTGTTTCTGAGTGACTTGAGAAAACAAGTTAGCACAACAATCATAAAACTTGAGAAGATTTCAAATTCATTTATAATTTTAATTTAATGATTTTATTTGTTACCTAATACTTTTTATTTATTTATATGTTTTTAGTTTTTAATTTAATTTAATTTTTATTTTTGTAATGTTATCATAATCCTTTTATTATTATTTCTGTAGTTGCTTTTGTTTATATATATTTTAAATTTGATTTATTTACAAAAACAAATTTTATGTGTTTATTTTAATCTTATAAGTTTATGTATATAGATATGAATATGCTTCTTTATGTAATGATCGCACAATAGGGAGAGAGGGTCGACCCTTTCAGTGGTCGAACCCTCTATAAGCAGACTATCTTAATGATTTGGATTAGAGAGGAGTGTGTGAAATAAGCGATTTCTATGATAAGTTTAACAGTTTCAATGACCATGCAGATACCCCCACCCCCCCTACCCCCCGCAACTGAAGATGTGCTAGGTCCCATTGTGCAAGAATAAAAATTAAAAAGGTGTAGCTACGACAGCAGCTACCTTTGATTTGAAAGACGCATATTAATTTTATAACATTATTTTATGTTCGACCTAAAAATTTTGTTTTTAAATGTTTTTGTGTATTTTAATTATTGTTAATTATTTATTGTTATATATACATAGTAACTATTAAAATAAATTATACTAATCAAATTTTTACATAGTTAAATATACATAGTAAAAAAACAATTTTTTTTAATATTATATTAATTTTTTTTAATTCACGAAATTTAAAATATATTAAAAAAACATTATATATATATATATATATATATATATATATATATATATATATATTCGTGGTTTTTTTTATTAACTTTTATTTAAAACAACCCATTTTCACATTTATTGAACCCATTTCTCATATTCAACAAATCCATAAATTCATTAACACCTTTGAATGTAGAAGACCCACACAATGCTATAAAAGATTTATGGAATTTTACTCTACATTATAAATGGATTTTTTTTAGGATGTATTCACATAATGCATTTGCAAAAGTATACAAGACCCAAACCTCCATAGTATAATTTGACAAAAAGCCTTAGTTTGTAAATTTATCATTAATTAAAAAAAAATTAACTTTAATTTTTCATTGTCTTTTTAGAATAGGGTTAGTTTTGGATCTAAAGATACCTATTTCATAATATATATATATATATATTCTTGAAAATA
This sequence comes from Pseudotsuga menziesii, assembly GCA_001517045.1. NCBI lineage: Eukaryota > Viridiplantae > Streptophyta > Pinopsida > Pinales > Pinaceae > Pseudotsuga > Pseudotsuga menziesii. The sequence goes on along the minus strand of LPNX010623688.1, from coordinate 133,206 downwards.
GTTTATCATACAACTATATAAAAAACTATTTAGGATTAAAGAGATTATATGATATATAGATTATATATTCCTAATAAAAGTATCGAATGGATATATACACTACACTGATTTTTTTTTAAATATAAATAAAGAATATCATTTCATTCTATTATAATTTTGAATACAAAATTTAAACTTTTTGTTTTTTATTAGTAATAGAAGTTTGAATTTTTAATGAATAATAAAATTTGAAAATTGCAATACATTTAAATATAAATATCCATTAGAAGTATCATGGATATACAATTTAGCCTCCTCGTTTTGCACCTTTTTTTATAACACGTCACATAATTTGGTTTCGATTTTCAATTATAAAATAGTTAAGGATTTATAAAAAGGTTATATCATGAAAGATACGCCTTTATAAGCTTTGTTAATTGAAGATACTGACCAATTTCCAATTATTGTAGAGCCATGCTGATCCGAATTTCTTTACAAGTAAAAGCACTAAATGGCGTAACTTAATAATCGCAAAAGTTGTATTTCGATCCCAAAACAGTATATGATAATAGAAGCTTCAATGCGACGAAGTGATCCCTTTTAATTGGTCTTCAAAAGGTGATTAAGTTTTAACGTTTTATTGTAAAATCGCCTACAATTGACAAAGGATTTAAATCGTTATTTACAAAGATGAGCTTGTCTAACTCGATTTCTACACTATTATAGTCAATAAAAATTACCTAGAAAATGCTTTGAACTATACTGTTGTTGCTATTAGGAAGAGAATTAAATACACTAAGCAACCCACTCATGGATCTATTCTTATCACATATAGCGGTAGGTTATCCAATAGGAGTCACTGCTAGATCTAAAGGCATACCAGCATTAAAACCAATATAGGTCTAACTGCTAGATCTGCTACTAATTTCAGATTTCTCTAGCCAAAAATATTATCAGATTTCCCTACTTTATTATAAGTGGCCTCATCTCCTTGTTTGGTTTAACATCTGGGTGACCACTGAGCAGATCCAATTGAAGATAAAGATCCAGTGCGATAGGAGGAGAGGATGCGCATTTGGGCGAGAGAGAGCATACGGGATGGGAAGGCGTAGAAGATCATATGACTGGTAGGAGACGGTATGGAAGTGCGGATGGGGAAAGGGACTTAGCATACCATGAATACACTGTCTCTGAGGTGATTTGTAATTTTCTCGCTGATTTTGTGTAGTTACATCAGTTCACTCTAAATTTGCAGTGGAGTTATTATCTTTTATTCACATTTGGATTTTATGGTTTCTTTACAACACGATAAAACCAACGACTTCTATTACACAGGATTAAAAAAATATAGAACGTTGTAGGATCGCAAACTCTTATCCCACTCTCTTGTTCCCCCCCAAAAAACTAAGATTATCAAATAATATCATGCTATAATGATCTTGAATATATTGAGTAATAGCAATGGCCTACGATTGGGTTCGATTCCTTAAAAAGATTAGTAGAGGTGGAGGATATAAATCAAATCCTTTATTGCTTTGACTTCCTACTATGGTGCATCGGCACAAGAACGATATTATCGACTTAAGTGTAGCTCTGTAAAACTGGCCAGGTCGATCTGAAGAGAAGAAAAGCGATCCAAGTACTCATAAAATACTGGAGCTTCCATAATTGGGAACACCTTGAAAAAAAACTTTGGACATGAATGGAATTACTGGACATTTTGAGTGGATCGATGGAGGTCTGATCAAGACTCTAGAGCATAGTGAATGGGTTGTGCATGATAATGAAAGTCTTTGCAACCCAACAGTTCTTGATCGGCTTAACTCATTGTTTGAACCAAGTGGTTTAATTACAGTAGATGAGTGTGGACTTGTAAATGGGGAACCAATGGAAGTTTATACTCATCCCAAATTTCAAATGTTCCTTACAGTTGATCCAAGTCACAGAAAAGTGTCAAGAGATATGCGAAATAGAGGAATCGAAATATACCTTATGTAGCCAGATGGAGAACTCTGTGCTTAGCGTTCTCTAGAGAAGGTGGCTAGAGAGAAGCTCCTTTTTGTTTTGATCAAGCAGCAATTGATCCTATCCATGTCAATTGGGTTCATGTGTATAATTAAAAGTGCATCAAAGGCAATTTGAGAGCTCTAAAACGCGTCATTGGCATGGGTCGAGGCATATCATTAAAAAGGCAATTCAATTGTTCTTGGGAATGCTGAATCAAACTACATCTGTCTCAGCTTGATAAACTTATTATGACTGGAGATAAACTGGGTTAACCGCATGCTTTATAATACTTGTTTGTTGAATCAGAAAGAAGACACAATGCTGCTGCTTGACAAGGCTGATGATGTAAATAGTAGCAATCTGCAAGCCAACCCTGTACACAGTCTTAATTACAGTGAACATACTACATATGTGGGTGAGAAATAAAGAGGATGATCTATCATTTAGCCATGCATCTGAACCGTTAACCCAAGTATAGCCAAGCCCAAAATAGAAGGGAAGTCAATCACACACATGTGAATGAATCCTAGATGCGAAGCAAGAACATTAATTCACAAGCAATATATTATGTCGTACTCTGCGTGATTTTGTTAATAGCTCCACTGAACTAGATAGGTGTGAGTTTGCTAAGGAGGGAAGTTTGGTTGTTGCGATTCTCTGGGGATAGAAATTCCCTCCGATATGTATAACAAATTGGAAAGGAACCTTACCTGAGAATAATTCAGAGAGAATCACTCCTATGCTAATAATGGAATGTGGTTGTAACCACCAACAATAAGCATAGCTAAATTAGCTCATAGATCTCGGAGAGAATCCCTCGACCGATAGACACATTTCAGCCAAGTGGAGAAAAGAGATATTGATGAGTGTGTTGTGCGTGAATTCCATCTTAGGAGACAATACTTAAGAGCTGGTTCATGAAACGGTTTAAAGATGGTCTCCATGCCACCCAAGGAGTGAAGATTTGGAAATACCCAGGATTCTATTTGATTCTAGACCGAAGGATGAAGACTAGCCATGAAATTGCTGCGATCATGTTTGAATTTGTTTGGTATATGAGAGTGCAACTCAATCTACGTCCAGTAAACGATTACTTATCTATTTTTTAAGTGTTTTTTTTTTTATGTTTGCAGGTTGCATGAAAGGTTGTTTGCAGGTTGCACATGGAAAGCTATTTGTAAGTTGCACATGGAAAGTCGTTTGCAGGGTGCACATGGAGGGTTGAAAGGCTCTGTTTGTTCTATTTATTTTATAATA
>LPNX010623688.1:95054-129829 GCA_001517045.1 Pseudotsuga menziesii | reverse complement strand
TATTATAAGTTTCATTTTTTTTTATTTTATATATATATACTAACGTTTCAATGTTTACAATTGCAGGTTTTAATAAAAACTAAAAACCTAAAAGAGAAACTAACTATATGATTTAGATCTGTTTATCTATTTTTAAAAACTAAAACAAACAAAAAATTATTAAAACTAAAACAAAAACTATATAGATTTTTATTGTTTTTTTTAATTTGTTTGTTAATTGATTTATTTTATTTTCTACTGATTCATAGATTTAGAAGAAACCTAATCTATTTTTATTCAGAGTATGATTACAAAATTCATTAAATGAAAAATGGAGATAGAAAGATATAAAAATTTCATAAATGAAAGATTAGAACTATTTTTTTTAATCCCTAACGAAGTTAAAAACAAAATATTAATTAAGACTATTAGAAATAATTTTTTTGACAAATAAAAACACTACAGCAAATTAAAGCAAAACATCCTATATGCTAATTTCAAAAACTAAAACTAAAATCTACCTACTTTCGTTTAATTAGAATTTACAATCATTTACGTGTAATGAAATTTCCAGTGGATCCATACATGTAAAAGCAGTAAAAGAATGTCTACATATAATTTTATAAAATGAAATATAATATATTCAAGAGTATGTGAAATTAGGCATTGTAAATGTAAATTAGCAAAATAAAAACAAAAACAAAACTGATCTAACTCAATACTTACTTGGAAACATTGTTCGATGCAGCTCTCGTTTGCATGATGATCACTCGAGATCCCTTCTTCATCCTCAATTTCCTTTTCGCATGTGTGTTCCTTATCAGATGTATAGAACTCTTCAGATGTTGATTCTTCCTTCACCTCTGGAGGAGTGGTTGCATTTTTAACTGCGGTCAAGATCTCCTCTTGTTGAGAAGAGGAGATCCCAGCTTTTGCAAGGATCTTAGTGAGTAATTCCAAACTTACGCTCATCAAATCAAATGCTTAAAAAATGAAAAACAAGTATATGACAAATGCAAAAGACAGTACAGAATGAGTTAGTACAAAATGAGTGCAAAAATAGAAATTAAAAGTGCACAAAAATCTGTACAAAACAAAAATGAACATATACAAAATTAAAAACAAGTTAGTATGAAATAAATGCTAGCCCAAAAATTAAAGCAATCAAAACTGAAAATGAAAAGGGAAAATGTTGCATAAAAAAAACTCGCATTTGCAGAAAATGAAAGAACACACTTGCAGAAAAAGTAAATACTTTGCAGAAAAATAAGCACGCTTGCAAAAACAACAAGGTTTTGAGGTGACCCACTAAAGTAGATGCATCTGGCTGTTACACCACGGAAATTCTGTAGTGAATTCTTCCTTGCATCTTACTATTTCCCCTCCCCCTTTCTATGTAATAAAAAACGAACTATCTATCTATCTAAACTCTGATCGCTTTTAGCACCTCCCCGACAACGGCACCAAAATGTTGGGGAAAAACATTAAAAAAATTTATAACATATATCCAATGATTTAATTGTCAACCCAGAGAGAGCGTAAACTTGTGTGGTACATACAAAATATATGCAGGGGCAGAGTATTACTAATTTATTCTAAAACTGAAATTGAATCTAAGTTATGAAAACAAGAATGAATGACATAAAAATAAATCTAATTGCAGAAAACAAATAAATCTAATTGTAGAAAACAGGAAATTACATAAATTAACTTGGTAAAGAAGGACTGAAATTGCATGGAATAAACTAGTATAAAGTAATTAACAATATCTTGTGAGCTCACGATAAATCTATACTATCAATTCATAAGAAAGAAATCGCTAAAATTCTATACTAACAATTCATAAGAGAGAAACTGAAATTAACATAAGAGAATCAAAGGATGTGCATTAAGCATCATCTCCATTACATAACAATCAAGAATACACTTTATGACTATCTCTAAACTATTCTCTGCTTCCAAACCACTAGAGAGATCTCTAACTAAAATAAGGAGAGAGCCCTCCTATTTATACATGAATTGAAGATAACTAATCATAATTACAGATCCACTATTCTCTCAACTTATCCCTCAAATTCCTGAACAAATCTACAACTCATCCCTTTAAATCCTGAACAAATCTACAACTCATCCCTTCAAATCCTCCATGATATCTTGGATAAGATATTCCATCTCCACATTTCCATGATCTTCTCCTTGAAATTAGCCCACATCTTGAGGATGAAATTCGAATTTGAGGCTAAGTGGTCACTTTTGAGCTTGTTAAAGTCTACAAATACACCTGTAAGCATCACAAAACTCATCCAACTTTAAAGTATAATGAAAATATGTTTTTTTCTCAATAATTAACCACAAATTCACTCGGAATACTCAAAAATAAACGAGTTGAAAAATAACAAGGTGACCCATATTTATTCATGAAAATGGTGGATATTAATGGTTTTATGGAAGGATAAGATAGGAATAAGGTGACAAATGGTGTATGAAAGGTGAATAAAATGTGCTCTTTTTGCGGCTCAACATTCCCCCCAACTTGACTGGTTGCATGTCCTCATGAAACTATGCATTGATTCTCTTTAAAAGTTTTGGCTTTGTAACTGAGCTTTACATGATGGTATGTAATAGTAAATCATTCCAGGATTTGAAATGCATGAGTGGCAGTAAAAAAATTTTCTTTTTTTATATATATTTGTGGCTAGTTCTTGTGTGACAACCATAACAAATTTTGGTTCTTGTGGTAACAACATTCATTTCTTTTACTTGTATTTTTGCTGCAATACATAATATTTATGAATTAGAAATTATGAACAATCAATGCATTTTAGAAAGCATTTTCTTCATATTATGAATCATGCCAATATTTATAGCATAGTTTGGGAAAGACATGTTGATTAATGGTAAATGAGATGATGAGTATGTAAAATGGTAATGAATACCCCCCCCCCCAACTTAAGATGTATTAGGTTTATGAAAAGGAGAAAGGGAATGTAACATGGTGAGGGAATTTTCCAAATTCATTCATTTTCTAGCATTTAAGGAATTACATGGTTAAAGATTAGAAAACAACATACCTCCACTTACCCAAAAAGTTGATGAACTTGTGCAATAGGAATGTGGCTGTTGCTTCTGGATCATAGAGTGTGAAGTGAAAGAAACTGAACTGTTGCTTGGTTGGATGAAGTAAAAGATGAAAGCTGAAAGTAGAACTGTGGTACTCTCATATGGCTGAAGTATGTTGCTATAAAACTGCTGATGGAGTCATGCAAAGTATATAGTCTTCACCTGCTACAAAACCCGATGGTACAATTCTTACCATGTGAATAAATGTGTCGATGTCGAACATGGAAAGATGTCATTGGATTACCAACCATTGATGAATGTCATTAACCAATGCAAGGAAAACTCACCATTGATGTCAATGAGTGCCAAGGTACCTAAGTACATCATGCAAAGTGAAAATAAATGAGTTGATGTCGAGCCACTTGCAAGATCTAACGATTAAGGGACATTGATGTATTCCCATGATTGTCAGTGAGAGAACTTGCCATTAAGGCATGCAAGACTCAAGGTACTAAAAATGAACTCTAGTCTCTATCCCAGATAAGGTGCTGAGGTCGATGGGGCAAGACTTGTTGAAAGGTGGGAGTTAAGAAATCCCACATCAGTCAACATGAGTTGTACATAATGAGAGGTAGGACTATAGATGAAATATATGAGGGCCAAACAGTTTTTATGGCAGGGATAACAAAGCAATGTAGTCATGGAAAGGAAGTTGAATGGTTTTATTTATAAGGAAAAAGATAAACTGAAAATTAGGAAAAATGTGTGCGACTGAGAAAGGTAGACATATGGGAAATCATGATGTATAAGGCAGTGAAAAAGTAGACTTTGACGTGGATGATGGATAAGTTTGGAAGAAAAAATGGTAAGTAATCATGACATAGCATAATTGGCTTCTGAAAGGCTTCTTTGTGGCAGCAAAATGTCATGACATACATAGTGGGAAATCAACTTCTTCAAGATTTTAATGGATCATTTTTTCTAAAAATCTTCTGCGATTCTGAAAATCACTTTTGCGCGCCATTCATTCATTTTTACTTCTCCATCAAAATTTGGAGGCTTGATTTTTCTGAGCTCTCCTACTAGTACATCCTGAGCAGACCTCCTCTTCTTTTATTTTACTAGATATCTTTCAAGACTACTCTCTGTTATGCTTGATGCATACCCATTATTCTGCTCTAAGTGACAAGGCCTTCTTGAAGATGATATAGACCTCACATATCCTCTCCTATGACTTTTTTTAGCTGATATTTGGACAATATTCAATGATTTTAGATCATTCATAATCTTTTTTATTGTACCGGGGAATCGATAACTGGGCGGTTCTGGTACTCACATGAAACGGGGTCCATTCCTGTATTCTGCCACTATAACCTCGGGTGCATCCACACAACCCGCAAAAATGGGGCACAGGAAAGTCACGGTGAGATTTGATCTTGAGACCTCCTTTACAACATTCCTTCATTTACACAGCACTTTCCAATTAGTCTACACCCCTGCGGGCTTAAATCATTCATAATCTAGATTCTACTCTTACATCTGAATTATCCTTTCGTTATCCTCTCTACACTTCCTTACTGAATCCTCCAAGCTTAAGGGTTCAATGCTCCCTTTATGTCTTCATCCTTCCTCAAAATCCATCTCCAATCTTTGACTTCCTACTGATAAACTTGTACTTGTTGAATATTTACTCTTCATAGGTTTGATTAAAATATCAATTTAGTGATCACACTGCTTTCTCAAACATTCACTAGGAACTACAATATGTTCATTATCAATCTTATGTTAGTAAACTAAATATTGGTATAAGTTCATTATCATTAAAAATGCTTTTCTTCTGGTTTATAAAGTAACTAGCCAACTTATTTAAGTTACAATCTGCCTAACTAGACAAGGGGGATACAAATACTTCAAGTATTTCTCCTTACTGTCTGAACAACAAGTCCATAGTTGTCCCAAGCTAATAGTTTAATTAAATAACTCACATATGAAACTATGTTAAGGTGAATCCATCCAAGTTATCTAATGCAAATGCATGTTTACAAAGTAACATGTAACTTCACAGAAGGCCCAACAACCGTAGTGTTGAAATCTTCAGCTATGACACATGTCCTTGACCCTTATGACAAGAAAAAGGCTCTAAAATTATGTTTAACAACAATGGATTAAGGTCATGACAACTAAGCATTTAATGATTAATTAAAGGTCTAACTTAAGAAACATTACTAAGGTTGTGATAATTAAATTACGAAATAATTTATCACCCTTAGTTAAATAATCTCAACAATTGATAAAATCTATCAAAATTAACTTTAAGATCATAATCATATCCAGTGCATGAATAATGCATATATAATCATCATACTTAATGTTATTAAGATCCTACATTAAATTCTTATACTTTGTAAACATTTTTAAAAACATAGTTTATAATTGTCAAGTATTGTGCCATTAATTGTTTGCAGATTTAGTTAATTTACAACATTATTTAGTGTGCTCTTTTAGTGAGGCTAAATAATAAGGGAAAAACATCAATACACATCCATTGGCTTCATCCTACAACCAAATTGAAACATAGCAACATAAGACATCGACTGCAATCACAGCCTTCAAAATCAACTCCTGATGGTTGTCCCCTACAACCGTATCTTACTAAAAAATAATGATTGGATGGTTGCTACCCTCCAACAATCGATCACATTTACAATATGAATACATTATTCCAAACTCATATTTGAAACTAAGATCATATCTGTACATAAAAACATATACATTCAACCAAGAGGTGCGCTCATCTTGGCATTTGAAACTGTTGGACCAAAACGGGAATATCTTTCTCATCCGAAAATTATTTTCAATGAATAAAAATGCGATCCTTTATGGAAAGGTTGTTCTATACATAATGGGACAGGTATCTCCACCAAAAAATGATCATATATGGAAAAAACAGAGGCATATGGTTTCGTCCCTCTCAATACCATGGATCTGCATTCATAGTTTTCGAAGAAGAGAAAATGAATAAAAGAGAAAGACAGAGCAAAACAAATCTGATCATAATATATAAAACTCATCAATCCTGCATACATATCATGATATAAAATCATAAAGAATTGGATAACCCAATCAACCACTATAGCACATATAAAATAAAATGTTATAATAAACATGAAAACATTAGATAAATACTTATCTATGATACAAGCAATTGACTATAGTAGGAAAACTTCCCTCCCAGTCGTAGACATAGTTAAGCCTTCCTCGCTTGAACAGGTCACCCCCGAGCTAATAACATGGATATGTGGGTATATGCACACTTAGTCTAGCAACTCTCGTAATTACCTCTTGTGATAACCATAATGCTTCCCACTACTACCTTCATGTTCGTCTCCAGTGCCTATGGGATATGACCTAGCTCACCATTCTCATTTCTTGGCTTCTTGTGCGAGAGCTTGGACTAGTAGATTCATGGAATGGAAGAAAAAGGAAACACCTAGACTAAATATAGGTCTAAATACAGTCCCAATACTACAAAAATTTCCAGTATGGTTAGATAACACAAGTCACATTGTACAAAGCTCAATATTAGCTTCAACAAGGATAGGGCATATGAATTTATAACACAAGTAGGCGAACTCTAATACAAAGGGATCAACTCTAATTAGAGAGAGATAAGGTTGAAGCATAATCATAGATACTTAACTTGAATTAGCGGAGTGGTGGATTATTTAGGATATTCCCTTACCCAAATTAGCACCATGAGGAGGAGTTACTAAAAACGAAGGAGTGGAGGTATCAAGAGCACAAGGAGGCACACTAATGCATAATGGATGTTACGAAACATGGAGGGAGAAAAGGTGAGCTACTGGATCCAATAGGGACATAAATATCATGTAAGCACAAAAGTAGGATCATCAATGCATTATGTAAGAGTGGAAGCTAGAAAAGAGCTTACAACCCCTAAAAACTAGCAAAATGGCTCATAATGACCAAAAACCACATAAATGTGAGGGAATCTCTTCCCAATTAGGGAGATCTGGGAAAGAGGGGCCCATTAAGGTGTTCACAAGATGCAATAATAACTCCATAGTCCATAAAGATCAATAATATGGTTCATTCTACAAGGTTTGGGTGAAAACCATTATATGAACTAAAATGGACAAACTTAAGCCAACAACAAGTTATAAGGTGTTAAGGATGTCCCTTTTCCCCCTCACTTTGTGGAATCTATGGCCCCTCCTTTTAGTTTCCTTTGTTGAACCAATTGTTTATTTAGTCAATAATAACAACATTCAAAGATACCAATGATGCCATTAATGACATTAATATTAATAATAGTCCCAAAGTCAAAAGTCACATTATCAAACAATGATCCTAAGTCCTTAATAACACTAACTTGCAAAGGAACATAAGTCCATAGTCACATAAAAGATCATAAGTCCATAATGAAAAAGAACATATGTCACATGAAATATCATAATTCTGGGGCTTAACAATTGGGGTGTTACAGGGTGCAAGAGTCAAATGAATGGCCATGGATGCAATTCCAAGATAGCCATGTTGGAAACATAGAGATGGTGGTCTTCCGCAAAACTTCTTCTTCCATAGGAATCTGGTGATGGACATAGTGAAAATAAAATTTGGAAAAGATATTGACCTTGTGAAGCTCATTCTTCTCAATAAATGGCTCAATACACCATACTGGTACATGTAGTTCCCAACTGAAACAGTTGATTCCAAATATGATTCCAGGATCCCAAATGAACTTGAGAATTGTGTGGTGTTTTTTGCATCCTCCTCTACTCCACCTAGTGACAACACTTAGAGTCTTCTAAAGAATCCAAACCCTCAAAACATGGAAGTGATGTGTCCATCCATCATAAGAGTTCCCGGGTAGGAAACTAAACCCCTTCTTCACTTGGAAAGAATTTTGGAAATCAAAGCTACCTCGCCCTCTAGGATCCCATTGAGCATGCTGCAATATTCTCAACTTTTTGGTCACCTAGAAAAAATTTTGATTCCAGAGGATACTAGAATCCCATAGCCATATTGGAATTCCATCACTTTCAATGCTTCTAAATACCTTTTCCATTAGACCTAACAATTTTTGGATCTCTTCTTGTTCCAACTTACTTCTTTCATGCACTGTTGCATCCAACATTCTATGAATACAATTTGATATTATCTTACATCATAGTTACAAAAAAATATTATAATTGCACACCCAATCCATGGATGCATGACTACTGAAAGTATCCAATGGATTCCATACATACTTTTGTTGTTTCCCACATGGGAAGACAATGTAAGTTAAACCAATTAATTCATTACAAAATCAAAAAGAACTTTTACCTCCATGAATCTCCATCTTCGATATGTGTCCATCCACCCAATCCCTGTATTAATAAACACTTTTTCTTTCGTATCCATAGGGAATGTAATCAGCTCCCTCCTCAATAGTTGAGTCTTTCTCACATAGAGGAAACTCAAAATATTCCTGCTGCAAATCAAGTGCTTGGACCAGATTCCCTATGTCTATTTTCTCTTCAACCAGTTGCATATTTGGTTGAATTTCATGTACAAAACTCACATGAGGCTCCTCCATCTCATCATGTATGAAACCAGGAACATACACCGGATTTTAAATGGTGTTGAAGCAAGAATGTGTCCCTCCCAACTCCATGGCTTTTTGTTCTACAAATCTAAGAGCAAGATCTATATCCCTTAACAACTGCAACAAATATGATTTCATGATTTCCATTTATTCTTGTATGATGCACAACTTAGTACTAGAGACACTTTCGACCAAGCTTATTTTCCTCTCCTCCAATTGGGTCCTCCACATAAGGCATTCAACAAATTTATGTGCCCTATCAGTTCTTGACAATACCTGCAACACCTTCTCTTCTGAGACCAAAAGCTAGCTCTCAAACTCATACAACAACATCCTCTCAGCATTATGCATTCTACCATATGTGTTTTCATTCAACTCATGTGAATCATACAGACTCCCATATATCCATTCGAACCTCTCACAATCATCTTTGTCACCAATATTTTGAATCTCAACATTGAGAGATTCTACCATGAAAACCTTCTCTTTGGAATTGGTTACCTCAGTATTATACAAAGGAATTTTATTTATGAAAAAATTAGAATTATGGTCATATCTTTGTGTCATGTGAGATGCTTCTAGGCCACCCCTCATGTGCCCTTATTCTACAAAGATGGATTAGGGTAGGCTTCATGTTCTTCAAGCTCTGCTTCTACACAATCTTCCTCTATTTTATAGATGTCTTGTAGTGTCTTGAGCTCCTCCATAAGTGTCTATTCCTATGATGTATAGCTGGATGGTTCATGGATATTCTCATGTTCATTTGAAGTTTGAACGATGACCGTTGATGCACCTTCTTCGGAACCAATTTCTTCACAAATAATTTTGGAGTCTTTCCTTGTGGATGAACCAAAGAAGAATATTTTGAACATTTGTAGTCTATATGGCTTAAAAAAGCCTCCATCGTCCTCTACAAATGATTTTCTATTTCTTGAGTATGTTTTTCATGGCTCTTCAAGAATCTTTCCCATTCATCATTTGGTACATGTATATCTGCCATCATTATTCAACTTCTATATTTATGACTTTGGAATAAGTACCTTTGAGATTCTTTAAGGATTATGGTCCACATGTGCATAGGACCATGCTTTGATACCATTGTAATGCACCTAAATGGATATGCATGCACACTAGCTTAAATATGACTAGTTTTGGACTAGGAATTAAAAAGATGATGTTGGCAATATCGATTATAGTTGTCATTGATGTCAAAAGTAGTTCAGTGATGACAAAGGAATAACCAAGGACATGATGGCAGAATGAACTTATTATAACTCAAAGGAAAGACAAAGCTAGTGATGACATGGTATGGATGATGAAACGACAGATACGATGACATAGAATAAATGGAAAATTGGTAGGAGACATTTCCTATGATGATAAAGAAGATGATGTGACATCATTATGGAGAATTATGGAAATTGGTGAAAATCAGAAAATTGACTAAGTATGGATAAATAGTCAAAACTGGTCTAAAAGGGTCTAAGAAGCACATAGAGGTATTAAGTAAATGCCTGCAGCACATAGGGGTCGTGTAGACTTTTGTTTTCTCTATCTGACCATGTCTTTATATTGTCTTGGAAGCAGCTGAGGAAAAATTTATGGACCTGCCAAAACAGTGTTTTAGGCAGATTGGATCAGACTAAGAAATTTGTCTAAATTTCATAACAAAAGGTTGGAAGACTATTTTCAAATGTCCTCTAGAATATGTGTGTGTGTTAGTAAGATATAAAGATGACATGATCCTATTCCTTGATGAACTGGCTATCCAACCATGGAGTCAATTTACTTCCGGGTGTTCACACGTGCAATTTATCAACCTGTCAAAATTAAGACAAATGTTAGTTTGCTTGTTGAGATTAAAATTGGCTTAGTGTTAAAACACAAAAATAGTGAATGAAGAAAAGCTCGGTAAAGATTCATAGATCTGATGGTTAGGAAGCATCTCGCATGAGATCAGACGGTTAAAGATCAATTCCGCAAAGGATAGGTGAAAAAGGTGAAGCTCCACAAAATAGTATAGATCAACGGTCAAGATCTATTCTGTATCAGATCGACAGTATGGAAAACGCGTTGCGGGAAAGCCATTACGAAAACACAAAAGTGGACAGGAGATAATTTCTATAAAAGATAATAGTTCTGCAAGGAAATCGACGATGGAGAATGATTTCCTCACAAAGAAAAGTGGAAGGCAAAAGCGGAAGGTGCATAATCGTGAAAAGACTGTTGGAAATGTCAAAGTTCCACATTCCACATCCAGCTATCTAGAAGATGATGGTCATAAAGACATCTATGAAATATTGACAATGCAGAAGGCTTAGTGTAGAAAATGAAAGGCGGAGAAGTGCGAAAACAACATTTGCGATTTTGAGAACCCGCACTCTGGATCCCGCATTTTGAAAGATCAACGATCATGAAGTATCCCACAAAAGATCAACGCTGTGGAACGATTGGGGTAGGAAGATTAGTGCAAAAGAAGAAATCTTGAAATGACATTATGGAAAAGTCACAAACTTGTGTTCCAGTATCCGCATCTCATCAAAGATCAATGATGAGGAAACAATCTGGGATAAACATCAACAGCTCAGGATGAGTGTAGAAATATGACTGCAAAAAATGATTGCGGAAATCTAATAGTGTGGAAAGACATTTTTGAGATCTTTGGTCAAGAAGAAGCTTGAAATCATATCAACGACTCGAGATGATTTCAGAAATAGAGACTGTAGAAGAACGCGACTAGAAGCTTAAACTAGAAATTGATTCACATGAGTTTAGGGAATGTCCGTAGGGAGCTTGCAGAGGAGAAGATAGCATGAGGAATCCTAGATGGAAGAAAGAGAATCCCGCAGAGGACATGCGGAAGCTCTCCGCCTGTAAATAGAAGGTAATCCAATGTAAAGATATCCGTAGGGAGCCTATAGAAGAAGAGATATTGCACGTCTAAAGATGGTTTGTCCATTAAGTAATTGATTAAATAAGTTTAAACTAATAAATGGAATTAAGAATGAGGAACAGAGAAATTAAAGAGCATATTGGTTTGGAAAAGGTGTGTTTGTCCAGATTGAGGAGGCATGAATATATTTGAAAAGGTATGTTTCTATATTTATGTTGAGAAGAATTATTTAAGAAGAAGATTGAAGTAGAATAAATGTGTCTCTATCATCCATATCTATGCATCCGAAGCATAAGACAAAGACCAAAGAAGCGTAACAAGAGACAATGTTATTTAGAAGATCTGGAAGTTTAATAATATCAATTTAGGGTGGCAGGGTGGTGCTAGGGCAGGCTACATGCCTGCAAGGAGGTCTTAGCCTCCTTCCAGTAGTGGCTGGAGAAACAGGGTATTGGTATCCTTGTCTCTAGGTGCATGCAGAAACCAGGGTGTGGGTGAATCCTTCAGTAGCGGCTAAGAAACTTGGGGATTATGGTCTCCAGCAAGTGGGTTCTTGCAAATAACTATTTTAATTGTAAAAACAAAGTTTTGTAGATAATAGAAACTTGTTGATGGTTTACTTTACTGGGTTCCACATTAAAATAGTGTGTTCCAATTTGTTTTTACATTTGCTAAAATAAAATAATTTGTGTTTAAATTTTTGTCACTGATTCACCCCCCCCTCTTAGGGACAATACCTAATCCATCAATTGGTATCAGAGTAGGATCCTTGACCACAATTTAACCACTCGAAGGGATATCCTATTACAACCACTATGGATGAGCAAATGAAGATGTCAATTAGAGTCCCCATATTTTATGGTGAAGACCATTTTTTTTTGGAAAATTAGAATGAAAAAATATCTGATGTCCATTGGTCTAGAATTTTTGTCATTAGTTGAAGAAGGATATAAATTTCTAGAAGCCACTCCCACAGAAGCAGGAGAAAGGAAGAAATTTTGGGAACATGTAAAGGCCTTAAATAAATTACAAGCTGGAATAAGTAAGAAGGTTCTTGCAAAAGTACTAACCTGTAAAAGTGCAAAAGAGCTTTGGGACAAATTGGAAAACATATATGCAGGAGACTCCAAAGTAAAGATGGAAAAACTTCAATCTCTCAAAGTACAATATGAAATTCTGAAAATGAAGGATGAAGAAAATGTTTCAGAGTACTTCGAAAGAGTCGATAATCTTGTTAATGTAATTCAAGGTTTGGGAGTAGAAGTAACATACTATGAGCTAGTTTAAAAGTTACTAAGAACACTTCCTCTGGCATATAATCCCAAAGTATCTACTCTTGAAGACCGAGAGAAGCTAGAAGATCTTACTATGGATGAATTGTATAGAATCCTCACAGTCTTTTAATTAAGACTAGGGATTGATAATCTCCCAAAAGGAGAAGCAACTTTCAAGGTGATCAAGAAAACAAATCAGAAGCAAAAAAATCAGGCCAACCATGATGAAGAATCTGATGAAGAAGAAGCCAATTTTGTTAAAAAAAATAGAAAGGATCGGGGAAGTACAAAGGAAAGCTACCCTTCAAATATTTTAATTGTGGCAGAATTGGGTGCTTTCAAGCCAAGTGTCCTTATCCCAAGGAAGAATCTGAAGGTGAAGATGAAAAAAACAAACAATACAAGAAAGAGGGAAAATTCCACTATAAGAAAAATTACAAAGGAAACCAACATTTTTACTCAAAAGAAGAAGACAACAGTTCATCTGAGATTAGTGATGATGAATTACTTTTTATAGGTACTGAAGAATCTAATGAGATAGAATAAATTGAGCATGAGAAAGAGTCAGAAGATGAAGCAGAGGTTAATATGGAAAAAAACTATTCAGTACTTTGAATGGACTAAGAAGATACAAAAACAAATATAGACATCTAAAAATATTCTTTGTGGAACAACAAGAATAACATGAAAATAAAGAGAAAGAGATGAAGAAAATCATGAGCAATCTGAAACACCCAATTCAAGAGGAAAGTAGGATATAAGAAAGACTAGAGAAATATCTTAAAGAAAAAAAAACTAATTTGTGAAAGAATGGAGGAAAAATTAGTTCACTTAAGAAAAGAGCTTGATGCAAAATTGATTCAAACTAGATATGAAAATAGTTCTAAAATTTTGGATGAGATTATAACCACACAAAGAGATCCAAGTAAGAAAAATGGAATAGGTTATTCTCAAAAAGAAAATAAAGTTAGCTCAAAATCTTATGCAGCTGCTCTTCTCAGCACATTTAAGTAGAAAGTGGAAGAAAATACAAGGAATGATCAGAACTCCAAAAGATCATTTCCACCCATCAAGAAGGAATTCAAGACAACTCCAAAGAAAGTTAATCAAAACAAGTATCCTCACATTTTCCTTGGTTATTTTTTTGTATGCTCTAACTTTGGGCACACAGCTATGAATTGTAGAGCATATGAAAGAAAATTTTTGAAGGTTAAAAACTATAACCTCAAGGACAATCAAACAATTGGTCAAGTTGAGAGAAGAAACTATAACCCCTTTACACCTCTACAAGAAAGAAATTTAGAATGCTTCAATTGTCATAACCTTGGACATAAAGCAAGCAATTGTAGATTAATGGAAATATTAGAAAGATCAAAAGACATTAGAAAGTAGAAGAAGCTTTGGAAATAAATAAATTTGAAAGAAGAATTTCTGAATACCCTGGAAACACAAGATAAAGGGGATCGCTGGTGTGTTGACAGTGATTGGTCAAAACACATGATAGGAGACGAGGACAAGTTTTTGAAAAAATAGAAGGTACCTCATGGAAAGAGTTGGAGAATAAAGGAATACTCCAAAGACATAGAAGAAACCAAGATTTCAAATATAAAAAAGGTTTCCCAAGATGATGAGGGTTTTAATAGTGTTGTAGATATGATTGAAATTCATTATGATGGAAATAAATACGATGAAAAAGGAATTAGTGATAGCAGTGGAACTGAAGATGGATGCTTTTTCTAAAAAGTCCCACGTAACCTAGAAGAGAACCCTGAAATAAAGTATTAGAGAGGATCATATACTCAGGGGGATTTGAAGTCAGAAAATTCCAATTGGTGTCTAAATGTTAATGAGGTTTTTCAAGTAATCAAGATCTAAATGCACAAGGTTAAGGAATTTTGGTAAAGGCGAAGGCAGGTTAACTTACAGGAAGAATAGACCATTGGATGGGTAGAGAAGAATAGGTCTACAATGGAAAATAATTTCGCTAGTTAAAATTGCACAGATGAAAGAACTTTCCATATCTGCAAACTTTATGGTAGGCGCTTAAAATTTGAACGATGGAGATTAAAGGAGGTTTTAGATCAACGACCGTGAGTGTGGAGAAAGAAAATTCTGACGGGCACGATATTTGATGAAATCTTTCCTATGATATTTGAGGTCCACATTCGATTTAGATCTAATGGTCCTCTAGTCATTTTGCTGACGAACTAGCAAGTAAGTTAATTGCTAGAGATGGGAGCGAAATATTTATGAAATCCATTTCAAAAAAGGTTTGAATTCCGCTCGTCGTTGAACGCTGCTTGTGGGACCATTTTCTAGGTGAGGTCAATTTAGTTGTTATACCAAATTTAGAACCGGAATAAATATAGTAACATTCCATGTAAATATTGTTATCTCAGACCAAGGATTATGTAAATACTTCTTGAAGAAATAAAGTTATATAATATAGTTTAAAAAAAGGAGAATAATGTGTGGAAGAAAATGCTGAGTGTAAACTCTGTCACAAAAATGTTGGCAAAGGAGAGGAAGTACAGTGACATGGGGAGTCTATAGGATCTATCATTCAAGAACCTGTTGCAAGAAAGGAAATGTTAATATTGGTTAGCACCAAGTCCAACTAATAAAGGGGAGATATGATGATAGGGGGATTTGTCAGAAAGAAGAAAGACATGAAATCTTATATCAAAATGGGTACAACAATGGTATAACAGGTTATCCTTTGTCATTGTTTTCAAAGGGGGAGAATGTTTAGGTGTTAACATCAATTCCAAAGGGGTATACTATTGGTGTTAGCACTCAGAATCATGCCCAAGGTTGAGGAAAGGAGGACCCAGAGGTAACAATAGAACCTCTTTAGGAAAGGGAGATGGATTCCTTGTTTCCAGGGAGGGATCTATCGCAAGATATTTATCAAGGCCAAATATATTGTCACAGAATGAGATTTAGGTATTGGGCTATGGATTCATAATGGCCAAGAAACACAGAGCATCTTGCACTGGAAATTTTTGCAAGGGAAAGGTAGTAGTTCAGTTACGGTCAATATGCCTTGGGTCTGGTGGATATGAAAGAACGATGATAGTCCAACAATGTAGAGCACTGAAAAGATGAATTCTACATCAAATTTGGAAGAAGCATTTGGTGAATGTCCAAAATAATGGCCAAAGCATAAAAATATGAATTCTGAACCATTATATGCTAGTTAAATACATGAAGAAAACACAATAGAAATAATAACAAGCATAACATGCACATAAAGCAAGGAGGTTACAGACTATAATGGAGAAACACGCATGAATCATTGCATTCCAAAATAGGCGCTCGACTCTGTAACTTGTATTAAAACCGATCAATATTTACATAAGAACCAAAATATTTACGGGTTCCAACCCTTTCTATCTATGCAAAGAGTATATTTATACTATTCCTAGTCCCTGAGACTAACCTCGAAATAGGACCAGAAACCAGTTACAAATCATAATCAAACTTCTAACAAACTAAGACGTGGACTATCCACCATGATTGATACATAAAAAAAGAAAAACTATGGGGTAACGTGCATGCTAGATTAAATTTTGACACAACTTCTTCAGTCTTAGGCTCACTTGTCTTGAACACGACCACTCAAGACACCTTTTGCAATTCCATGCTGACGCGGCTTGAGTTGTTTCTCCTTATGCTAGGAATGTTGGAGACATTTACCATCTTTCACACTCATTTTGGTCAATTTTTCCTAGTTAAACCACTATCCTAAGTATTATTGACTTAATTGACATCAAAGGAGCACTACATGACATCAGCTAGATCACACCCACACCTACCTTCAGTTAAGGAGGCTAACTTAGCCTTCTCCTACATTCGGGGAGGATAACTGGTGCACTCTGGGGATGATTTGAGTGTCATTAATGCCCCATATTGCTAACTGATGGTTACAATCAGTTAAACAAAGCAGTGAAGGAACCATCCATCATTAAATTGATTATTTAATGATTATTTAATGAACTGGAGTCAACAGAGATGCCTCCAACCACTTCTGATGTTCAGTTACACTTCAGTTAACCTCATCGGGGTTCATTAGAGTCATTGAAGCACTACCACTTGTTGGTTGGCTTGCTATGACATGTTTCTGACCTACTTTCACTTAGACTCAATCATTTATTGCACTCCGAATTCAGTTAGGGCTTAGTTGAGTCAATTAGGGTTTTGATCAGTGGTTAACTTGAGTGTTGACTGTGGCTTACATTCAGCTAAGCTAGACTCACTCATTCAATTCGAATGACCTCCTTGGGAATTCTAATTGCTTTGTCATTCATGCTTGTAGCATGATCATGTATTGTATTACTCATTCTTTGTGTGAGTATACAGAGCGACTACTCATTTTGTAGCCCTATTACACCATTTTCATGACTTATTGTTATTAATATTTGATGAGACTTATGTTTAGTCCCTAGATTACTGAGGCAGATTAATATGGTATCAGATCTCATGGTGAGACAAAGCTGAGATCTCTCAAAAACTAGGTTTTTGACAGATCTTGCATGAAAAATTGAGCAAAGCTCAAAAATTCTAGCACTGCACCAGAATCCAAGGCTTACCACTTAATACCCCAAGTAAGGAAATTGTTGGTAAAGCTTGCTTGATAACCTATGCTGGGTGTGAAAAAAGCCTAAAATGTACAGGTTGTCTGACCTTATGGTGCCCCTTTTGTTGTGATTTGCAGGTTTTAACAGGTACAACTTCGAATGGACTCATCAGTCCCTCTTCTCACCCCATTCACAAGCTATTCAGAATGGAAGTTGAAGATGATTGCATCTCTGAAGAGAAAAGGTCTCTATGAGGTTTCTATTGGACTTGGAAAAGAGTCTTATGAGAATGAGAATGACTGGCTAAATGACGGTGACAGAGCTTTTGGAGCAATATGTCTGGCCCTTTCTCCTATCTTGCACTACCTTATTGGTTCTGCTGAATACCCAAAGGATCTCTAGACAAAATTGGACAAAAACTTTGGCAAGCACAATGAGGATCATAATAGAACTTTGAAGATCACATCCAGCACCACAAGAGTTCTTTACTCAAAATTCTCAGCATCTACTCTCTCTGATGAATTTGTTCAAGATGAAGATGAAGCTGAATCTTCTACACAGTCGATTCAAATTGAAGAAAGTCTCCATGCAGTGACTCCTTCTCCTGATGCTCCAGAAGTTCATGAGATCTATGATATCTCATCTCCTCATATGGCTGAAACAGAAGAAGACATTTGAATCTTTGATATTAAAGAAAAACACGGCTGCACTTCCATGCAAACACGCTCCAGTGATTTTCCTTTGAATTTTGTGCAAAATTTGCTAGTAATTGCTTCCAAAAGTGAAGAGAAATTTGACTTTTCTCCCTCTAATGTTGCTGTTGGTGTGCAAATATGTGATACCTTGGATTTTTGGAAGGAATATCAGATTACCAGAGTGATCCATTCGCTCCCCATGATCTATATCTTCCAGCAAATTCCTGCAGGATTGCATGCACCAAAATTCAGAATTTTGAAGAAGAAGAAAGCTGTGCATCCACCGTCTCGATTAACCATTTATTTGAATCTGATATTAAAATTTTTGGATCTGATATGATCTTATTTAGATCTGATCTGGTATTTCTTGGTTTAATATATCAAATTCATAATCTTTCAGTACTGCTTGTAGCTGTTCTCATCAACGGTGTGAAGAAACAAGTACCGCAAGTCTCCTACAAAACTGTTGCTGGGGATTTAATTTCATTTCACAGTTTTGGATCTATTGTGAACTTATTTATATCTAATTTACTTTCTAATCTGATATTATTTGGCTCATATTTTAAATTCCAAAATCTTTCATTCATGCTTTTAGCTGCTCTCACCAATTCCGGTGTGAAAAATCAAGTACCGCACTTTCTCTTCAAAACTGCTGATGGGGATTTGGTGTTAGTTTCCTCATATGAGGTTGCCGATATTTTATTATGTGATTCATTAGTTATTTCAAAAGCTATATCAGATTATGGAGCTCAAGCATTTTCTCTCCACAGTCCCAGGGCTTCTCTACCTTTGGTCACATGCTCATCTCCTCACAAAACTAGTAAAGAGGAAGACATTCTGCATCTGCTTGGACACTTGCTCCTAATATTTGGGGCTTATTTTACCACTCAAAATTTGTTGTTCAATGCTGCAACATATCAGTTTCTTGAGTGCTCCACACATGGTTCAAATCCTCAAGAACCTTTGCTTTCTCTTCAGATGATTTCAGCTGCTCTACATGGGTCTAGTTTTCACCGTGCAGTTGTTTATATTTCTGATTCAGTTGAGTGCATTGTTCTTCTTCCAAAGTGGAAGATTCCTCCAGACATATTCATTTAGTTTGTATTTAGAGGTTCACATGCACAGTCTCAGGATACTGCTGCATAGAAGAACCAATTCTTGATTTACTGCTTAGTTTAAGGGGGGGTATTTTTCCCATGAGGTTTTCCACGTTTCCTTGGTTTATTAAGTAGTTACTTTATTGTACAGGGTGACCTATGGACTTAGTTTTCATGGCCTTGGAATTCTTATGCACTTTATGTTTTCTACTCCTCCTGAGTATAGCTTAAGGGGGGGTGTTGGAGACATTTACCACCTTTCACACTCATTTTGGTCAATTTGGCCTAATTAAACCACTATCCTAAGTATTATTGACTTAATTGACATCAAAGGAGCACTAGATGACATCAGCTAGATCACACCCACATCTACCTTTAGTCAAGGAGGCTAACTTAGGCTTCTCCTACATTTGGGGAGGCTAACTGGAGCACTCCGAGGGTGATCTAAGTGTCATTAATGCCCCATATTGCTAACTGATGGTTACAATCAGTTAAACAAAGCAGTGAAGGTTCCCTCCATCATTTAATTGATTATTTAATCATTATTTAATGAACTGGAGTCAACAGAGGCACCTCCAACCACTTTTGATGTTCATTTACACTTTAGTTAACATGATCGGGGTTCATTGGAGTCATTGAAGCGCTACCACTTGTTGGTTGGCTTGCTGTGACATGTGTCTAACCTACTTTCAATTAAACTCAGTCATTTATTGCACTCTAACTTCATTTAGGCTTATTTGAGTCAATTAGGGTTTTGATTAGTGGTTAACTTAAGTGTTGACTGTGGCTTACATTCAGTTAAGCTAGACTCACTCATTCAATTCGAATGACTTCCTTGGGAATTCAAATTGATTTGTCATTCATTCTTGCAACATGATCATGTATTGTATTACTCATTCTTTGTGTGAATATACAGAGCGACTACTCATTTTGTAGCCCTATTACACCATTTTCATGACTTATTGTTATTAATATTTGATGAGACTTGTGTTTAGTCCCTAGATTACTGTGGTAGATTAATAGGGCATGTAGCACATATTTTTATTTTTGGGATATTTGTGTTCATTTTATGTTCGATGACTTGTTCGGCCCACGCTCATAGGTGGCATGAAGGTTTGTGTTCCTTTTTTGTTCAACTTTTTGCCCATCCCCTTGGTTACTTGGGTACACTGTTATAGGAGGAGGCTTGGGGAAATACCACACTGTATTTGACAGTAACACATCCTTGAGTAGGCTTGTCATTCTTGTGCTTCTATTCTCCTAGGAGGAGGGTCCTCCTATAGTTCATATGACGTGACACCTTCCTAGATTCATCATCACCCCAGATAAAGTTGGCAAGTGGGATTCACAAAGATGATGATGAAGGATTTTGACATCCTCCCCTCCCATCCGAGCATTCAGTTAGATAGTTCACCTCTAGAAATGTTCACCACGTGCTAAGATTATGGAGACAACAAGCACGTCCAAAGGCTTTAGCGGGATGCCCACCAGGAAAGAAGTTCCAGGAACTTCCTCCATAGTGGTGTTGCATTTTATTATGACAGTGATGTACTCACCAGCCTCAAAAGTTCCATCTAATGTGATGAACATCCTTGCGTCGACCTTACTGGGACTAGAAATCCTATCTAATGTAATGAACATCCCTACCCTGATGGTTGGAGCCCTCCTGGAATGAAAGCCGAGGAATTTGAGTAATTCGTAGCGATTCTCCCCAACTAATAGAATATCTTGACAAAAAGGTTTATCAAACCATATAGCCATTATGATACCTCCTTTAATACTTTCAGGATTCTCAACAGACAAACACTCAACCATGTTAGACTCTCTTCACTGTTTACCAGTTATATATCTTCAAATGGCTATGAAGATGGTGTTTATAAATATTTGGGTGGTAGGATTTGACAATAGCCCCATTAGCACCTTCACACATGTTGTCATCAAGTGTCATGATGATAGAACGTGCAATCACATGGGTTCGGGATCCGATATTTATGTGGAGATACCCATCACGCCTCCCTTTCTATCATGGAACCATATTATCGATTGCGGAAGTGACCTCTGGCCTCGGTCCTTTTCAACTCCCATTCACCCTGATGGCCCTTGGACTAGACATTCTGCATCCATCTACACCTCCTAAATACGATATCCAAAAATCCTTGCTCTCTACATCTGATGCTTCTTCACCCTTCTTCGTGTGAATGACATAATTACCTTTGATTGTCTTGACCATTTAGACACTCTTCATATCATCACACACATGGAACAGTGAATTCTTGGATTCCAGGGAGTGATCTATGTAGTGGAGCTTATTTTCTGGTCATAGATCTGCTCAAATGTCACCTGGACCCTTGATGACCTATTACTTTTACTACTAGCACACTTTCCTTCAAAACAATGCTTCTTGGCATTCAAGGTGAGAGAGAACGCATTTCAACCATGGCCTTTCTCCCTGGTCTCGACATTGGCTCTTTGAAATGTGTGGGCCCAACACAGAACTACATCTTTCGTCCCCGACTCTCTTTTACACGACTTTCACCAGGAAGAATCATTTACAGCCACCTGATTGGAAATGTCATCAATATTTACCATCTACTTGTAACAGGTGTGTCATACTCTGCAAATCCCAACAACAATTTACTCCACGTGTGTTCAATCAGCAGAAGCAATGTCCATCATGGATCCTTTTTCGATTCAATCCCTATCATCAAAAATTTACTCTATTTAACCATTCAGCGGAGTTGGAGCTGAGAAACCTCATGAGCACTTTGATTTAGTGGAATTAACCTCCTTCGTTGACTTATTGCTCAGTTAATCTTGTCCTTTGATATATGCGGGCCTTTTAAATCACTCCACAAAATACACAAGTGACTTGGGCCACGCATGTCAAATCTGTGAAACACACCACCACTGTCGATTTGGATCGCCTCTTAATCGCTACCGTTGAAATACTGTCTCTTTTCCTATATTTTTGGATGACCTGTGTATGCTCTTCCTTCCTTCACCTCGAATCAGTGAGAAGACTTATGACCATTGATCTATTCATTTTTCCTCATCCGATGGGCCACGACACCTACAAGCTAGCTTTCTCTTGCCTAAGACGAAATCCTTTTAAGCCCGCTTGGATCCCATGCAATTTAGGACTAGATTCCCTTTCCTTCATACATTTTCAAGGCCTAAAGATGACCAGTGAGGAAGCTTACATAAATTCTCGGTGTTCCTCTAGGGTCGATTGATGCAAATTTTAGTAGGCCTTCTTTCTCCAATTATTTAGCGCAAGTTAAAAAATAGTGTTAACAAGTGGCTCCAACTAGGGATGCTATCTTCCCTGTGAGGTAGAAAAAACAAACCATAGACTAGGTGACAAATCCATTGGGAGGATCCCCAAACCCAGCTACAAATCTACATCATGCTCCGAAAAACCAAAATTGTACTAACTTTGGAACCAAATTGGAAAATTGAAATGACTCTAAAAATGCTTAAATAAATGCTCGCCATGTCGATCTTATTCATTTCCACCTACCTACCTACCCTACATAATAAAACTCAACACCGAATCAAGTGATTTTTGATTTCCAATGAATCCAGCCAAGTAGCTGGTTCTACAAACCAACTCTTCCTACATGCATGATCAAGGACAGAAATGACATATTTAATGGATAAACGTCAGAATTAAGGATCTGATCTTTCTGAAAAATATATAAATAGTTACCTCCATCACAAAGCTTCTCCAAGTACTCAGCCACTGGATCGTAATAACCGACAACATCTTTTCTTATTAATTTTATATAACAGAACTTCCCCAACTGCAACAGCTTTGGCAACTTGTTTAAATTTTCCCCACTGGGACTAGGAAAGGAAAAATCCTGACCTTCTTCAAACAAAACATAAAATTCTACACATAAGATCTCCGAGTCATAAAACTGAATGTCCGTATATGTTCGTCAGAAAATAGCATGGAGCTCTTCAACAGGGCCTAGAAAATAGATTCCTAAACTCAAAAAACAATAGGGAGCATCCCTTTTGGAGTTTTCCCCTTCCTCTTGGTGTGTTCCTACATTATCACTAACCTCTAATTTGTATTCTTGGCCGAGAAATATGTCCATATATTCAGCTACAATTTCATAAAAAACCCAACATCTCTTGGAAAATTCGGTTACTTTCTTCTCTTGAGAAAGCTGCTCGAGAAATGATCATTCTCGTACATCGTCAGATTGGCCTTTAGCGGAATTACACAGAGAGTGTTTGTGAAAAAATTTTAAGGAAACATCATGACCTTCACTCAAACTTCTGAATTTATAACTTCATCCTTCGTACTTGCTCCAGCAAAGACACAATCATTTTCTCTTGCAAGATCAAGCAGAAAAAACACTTCCCCCTAACATCGGGCCTCTCAATTCGAGAAATAAGGGGAAGCATTTATTTCAAAGTCTTCATCTGGTATCAGATTCACAAAGTCTACCACGGATTTTTCATACATAGCATCCCATAAATTCTCTTTATACTCACCATACACTAACAATTTGAAATCTTCCTTAGAATTGTCATCGCTAAGAGGTACTACAGAATGATTTCCATTTTTCAGAACAGAGGATTAAAGTACCTTCCTTGCATGTAGTTTGCATGACCCTTTTCTTTCCCATAACAAACAACATTGGATAGCGAGGCAAGTCCCTCTCCCCTACATTGTTCATTTAATCTTAAGTCTTTTTTAATTTTTTCATCGTTGTCTTGATCAGAAAGTCTCTTAGAAATCCTAAGATTATCTACGACTTCCAATGCATCGACGACCATATGTTGCAATGTGACTGACCTTCTTTCCAAAAGCAGTATAGACAATTCAGGGGAAAAAACAAAGGCATAATGCAACTTAGCAGCACCTTCTAATGGTTGGATTTATTTTGGCATACTATAATAAAAGCTTGCAAACCTCTTGTTGAAACCAGACATAGTTTCATCATCATGTTTCTTCATAGAATAAAATTCTGAAAGTATTAGATATGATGATGTTTTTTTCCCCAAAACCATAAAAATATATGAGATAACTCTTCCCATGTATTTATGGATCCAAGCTGCAAATGTTTAAACCATTTTTTAACATTCCCTTGCAAATACTGGGAAAAAGTCGTCATACAAACATCATCATGCTCTATCTCAAAGAGGTCAAAGAAATATTCGAAGGCCTATAAATATTTCTCAGTTGTAAGTTCTTCATATTCTCCATCAAACTTAGGAAGGAATTTGTAGTGTTTTTTAGGAAAGTCATGAAGAATGTGAGGCAGGAAAAGAGGCATATACCGGTTTTGGGTATCGGTCGAAACAAAGCCCTGTGGATAGGATGTGACCTTGGGTGTGGCATCGTGAGGTTCACTAGACTGCTTCTTAGTGTCAGGGATTTCTGAAAAATGGTCTTGATCAAGAGTAGATGTATAGGATGGAGAGATACTTTCAGCTTGTAAGGAAGGATATATAAGAGTGAATTCAAGGCTTTGTTTGGTGTGAGATAAGCCATGAAGGATTATTCTGATAAACTAAGGAAAGGATAAGGAAACTTTTACAAGAAAATATAAGATGTTTTGGAGAAACCCAGGTCTTAAGTACCTTATATTTTCATAAAGTTTGTCCATGTATTTACAGTGAGTTCCCTCCCCAACGGAGACCACTAAATCCTTTGGAGACTTCACTTCCTGTATCACGACACCAGTGGGGATACCGAAGCA
Organism: Pseudotsuga menziesii; assembly: GCA_001517045.1. Taxonomy (NCBI): domain Eukaryota; kingdom Viridiplantae; phylum Streptophyta; class Pinopsida; order Pinales; family Pinaceae; genus Pseudotsuga; species Pseudotsuga menziesii. The sequence continues at coordinate 104,923 of LPNX010623688.1, read as the reverse complement.
TTTGAACCATGCATTCTTGGTAAAGAAGAATCACCAGGTGAAGGATCTATCATCTTCTTGATGCCTGGCTGTCGTTCACTATCAACAGTTAGATTTACAGCTCTATCATCCATATTTAGGGAAATTTTAAACCCCCCCCCTCTCGTATTGTTCCTTTTGCCCATGATATCCCTAGTGGATTCACCTTTGAGAATATTTAAGTCAAGTCGCAAGGGAAAATGATACAACCTTTCTTATGCAAGAGTTCCTATTTTCCCGTAGGAACCCTTTAACCTTCTTTGTCGTTATTCATAAGGATGATTTTCAATTTCATCCCCGGTAATGGTGCACGTTTGTTATCAATCAGAATCACACCCAAGGTTGCGAAAAGATGGACCCCGAGGTAAAAAAAAAAACCACTTTAGGAAAGGGAGTTGGCTTCCCCATTTCCAGAGAGGGATCTCTCGCAATATATTTATCAAGTCCAGATATATTGTCACAGAATGGGATTAAATATCAGTGGTTAAAACAAGGTAAGGATATATTGGGCTATGGATTCATAATGGCCAAGAAATGCAGAGCAGTCTGCACTAGAAATGTTTGCAAGGGAAAGGTAGTATTTCAGTTACGGTCAATATGTCTTTTTTCTGGTGGAAAGGGAAGAACAATGATAGTCCATCAATGCAGAGCACCGAAAAGATGAATTTGACATCAACTTTGGAAGAAGTATTTGGTGAATGTCCAAAACAATGGCCAGAGCATAAAAATATGAATTCTGAACCAATATACACTAGTTAAAGACATGAAGAAAACACGATGGAAAGAATAACAAGAATAACATGCACATAAAGAAAGGAGGTGACAGACTATAATGGAGAAACACGCATGAATCCTTGCATTCCAAAATAGGTGCTCGACTTTGTAACTTGTATTAAAACCGATCAATATTTACATAAGAACCAAAATATTTACACGTTTCAATCCTTTTTCTCTATGCAGAGAGTATATTTATACTGTTCCTGGTCCCCGAGAATAACCTTGAAACAGGACCAAAAACCACTTACAAATCATAATCAAACTTCTAACAAACTCGGGCGTGTCCTATCCACCACGATTGATACATACAAAAAAAAAATATGGGGCAACACACATGCTACATTAAACGGTAACGCAACGTATTCAGTTTTAGGCTCGCTTGTCTTGAAAACAACCACTCAGGACACCTTTGGCGATTCCATGTTGACGCGGCTCGAGTTGTTTCTCCTTATGTTGGGCATGTAGCACATATTTTTCTTTATGGGCTCTTTCTGTTCATTATGTGTTCAATGACTTGTTCGACCCACACTCACAACTAGCATGAAGGTTTGTGTTCTTTCTGTGTTCATCTCTCCGCCCAACCCCTTGGTTTCTTGGGAACATTGTTATAGGAAGAGACTTGGGGAAACACCACACTGTCTTTGACAATGACATGTCCTTGAGGAGGCTTGTCATTCTTGTACTTATCTTCTCCTAGGAGGAGGTTCCTCCTATAGGTCATATGACGCAACACCTTCCTAGATTCATCATCACCCCAGATAAAGTTGGCAAAGTGGAATTCACAAAGATGATGATGAAGGATTTTGACCTTATTCCCTCCCATCCAAGCATTCTCTCAGACATGTCACCTATAGAAATAGTCACAACGTACTAAGATTATGGAGATAATGAGGCTTTGGCAGGATTCCCACCAGGAAAGGAGTTCCAGGCACCACCTCCATGGGGGTGTTGCATTTTATTATGATAGTGATGTACTCACCATCCTTAGAAGATCCATTTAATGTGATGAACATCCTTGCATTGACCTTACTGGGTCCAGAAATCCTTTCTGATGTAATGAACGTCCCTACCACTATGGTTGGATCCCTCCTAGCATGAAAGCCGAGGAATTGCAGTAATTATGAGTGATTCTCCCCAACTAAAAGAATACCTTGACAAACAAGTTTCTCAAACTAGATAGCCATTACAGACCTCCTTTATGACTTCCAGGATTCTCAACAAACCAAATCTCAACCATCTTAGCCTCTCTTCATTTTTTACCATATCTATATCTTCAAATGGATCTAAATATGGTGTTTATAAAGAGTTGGGTGGCAAGATTCGACAATGACCCCGTCTGCACCTTCACACATTCCGTCATCAAGTAGTATGATGAAAACACGCAAGATCATGTGGGTTTAGGATCCGGTATTTATGTGGAGATACCCATCATGCCGCCCTTTTTGTCATGGAGCCATATTATTGATTGCAGAAGTGATGTCTGGCCTCGGTCCTCGTCAGTGCCCATTCGGGCCATGGCCCTTAGCTAGACATTCCGCATCCATCTTCCACTCTTGAAGATGACATCCAAAAATCCTTGCTCTCTGCATCTGATGCTTCTTTACCCTGCTTCGTACAAAGGCAATAATTACCTTTCAATGTATTGACCATTTAGATGCTCTTCAGATCATCACACACATGGCACAACAAATTCTTGGATTCCGGGGAGTGATCTACGTAGTGCAATTTCTTTTCTGGTCGTAGATCTATTCAAATGGCACCTGGACCCTTAATGACCTATCACATTTAATCCTAGTGCACTTTCCCTCAAAAATTCACTTCTCGGTATTCAAGGTGAGCGAGATTGCATTTCAACCATGGCCTTTCGCCTTGGTCCTGACAGTGGCTCTTTGAAATGCGTCGGCCCTACACAGAACTTCATCTTTCGTGCCCGACTCTCTTTTGCGCGAATTTCATAGGGACGAATCATTTCCAGCCTTCCAATTGGAAATGTCATCAATCTTTACCGTCTACTTGTAACAGGTGTGTCATATTTCGCAAATCCTGATGGCGATTTACTCTGCATGTGTTCAATCAATGGAAACACTTTCCATCGTGGATCCTTTTTCAATTCAATCCCTATGTCGAAAATTGCCTCTATTTAATCATTCCACGGATTTGGAGCTGAGAAACCTCACGAGCACTTTGATTTAGCGAAATTAACCTCCTTCACCGATCTATCGCTCGGTTAATCTCGACCTTTGAGATCTGCGGGATTTTTAACTCATTCTGGGAAATACAAAAGTGACTTGGGCCACGCATGTCAAATCTTAGAAACACGCCACCACCTTTGATTTGGCTCGCCTCTTGATCACTACCATTGAAATATTGTCTCTTTTCCCATAGTTTCGGTCGACCTGTGTATTCTCTTCCTCCCTTCGTTTTGAATCGATGAGAAGACTTATGACCGTTGATATGTTCATTCTTTCCTCATCCAATGGGCACGACACCTGCAAGCTAGCTTTCTCTTGCCTAAGACAAAATCCTTTTAAGCCTGCTTGGAACGCACGCAATTTAGGACCATATTTCCCCATCTTCATACATTTTCAAGGCCTAAAGATGACCAGTGATTACAAACATTCTTGGTGTTCCTCTAGGGTCGATTGATGCAAATTTTAGTAGGCCTTCTTCCTCCAATTATTTAGTGCATGTTAAAAAATAGTGTTAACAAGTGGATCCAACTAGGGATGGATTCTATCCTCCCTGTGAGGTAGCAAAGAACATCATAGAATAGGTGCCAAATCCATTGGGTGGCTTCGCAAACCCTGTTGCAAATATCTAGCATGCCCCAAAAAAACAAAACTGTACTAATACTGGAACCAAATTGCAAAATTAAACTTCCTCTAAAATTGCTTAAAAGAAATGCTCACCATGTCGAGATTATTCATTTCTACCTACCTGCCCTACCTGCTAAACCTCAACTCCCAATCAAATTATTTCTGATTTCCAATGATTCCAGTCAAGTAGCTGGTTCCACAAACCAAATCTACCTCCATGCATGATCAGGGACAGAAATGACAAATTTAATGGAGAAACATCAGGATAAAGTATTTGATCTTTATGGAAAAGATATAAATATTTACCACCATTGCAAAGCTTCTACTAGTACTCTGCCACTGGATTGTAATAACCAACAACATCTTCTGTTGTTAATTTTCTATAGCAAAACTTCCCCAACTACAACAGCTTTGCAAACTTTTCGAAATGTTCCCCACTAGGATTGGGCAAGGAAAACTCCTGACCTTCTTCAAATGAAACATCAAATTCTTCGCATAATATCTCTGAGTCAAAAAAATGACTCTTTGTATATGTTTGTGGGAAAATAGCATGGAGCTCTTCATCAAGACATGGAAAATAGATTCCTGAACTCAAAAAACATAAGGGAGAATCCCTTTTGGAGTTTTTGCCTTCCCTTGGTGTGTTCCTACATCATCGATTACCTCTGATTGGTATTCCTGGAAGAGAAATATTTCCATATATTCAGCTACAAGATCATAAAAAAACCGACAGCTCCTGGAAAATTCGGTCACCTTCTTATCTTGACAAAGTTGCTCAATAAATGACCCTTCTCATACATCAACACATTGGCCTTCAAAGGAACTACACAGAGAGTGTTTGTGTCAAATTTTTAAGGAGACATCACGAACTTCACTCAAACTTTATGAATTTATAACTTCATCCTTCGTACATGCTCCAACGAAGACACAATCATTTTCTCTTGCAAGATCAAGCAAACAAAACACTTCCCCCTGACATGGGGCCTTTGAATTCGAGAAATACGACAAAGGATTTATTTTAGAGTCTTCATCTAGTCTAAGATCCATAGAGTCTACTACGTATTTTTTAGACATAGCATCCCAAAAATCCCATTTATACTCATCATACACTGACAATTTGAAATCTTCTTTAGAATTGTCATCACCAAGAGGTACTACAGGATGATTTCCATTTTCACAGAACATAGGATTAAAATACCTTCCTTGCATGTCATTAGCATGACCCTTTTATATCCCATACCAAACAACATTGGATAGTGAGGCGATTCCCTCTCCCCCACATTGTTCATTTAATATTAAGTCTTTTTCCATTTTGTCGTCGCTGTCTTGAGTGGAAAGTCTCTTAGACATCCTAAGATTATCTTTGATTTCCAATGCATCAACGAACATACGTTGCAATGTGACTGACCTTCTTTCCAAAAGAAGTAAAGACAATTCAGGGGAAAAAATAGAGGCATAATGCAACTTAGCAGCACCTTCTAATGGTTGAATTTCTTTTGGCATACTATAATAAAGGCTTGCAAACCTCATGTTGAAACCATACATAGTTTCATCATCATGTTTCTTCATAGAATAAAATTATGAAAGTATTAGATATGATGATATTTTTTTTCCCCAAAACCCTAAAAATATATGAGAGAACTCTTCCCATATATTTATGGATCCAGGTTGCAAATGTTTAAACTATTTTTTAACATCCCCTTGCAAAGACTAGGAAACAATCCTCATACAAACATCATCATGCTCTATCTCAAAGAGGTCAAGGAAATATTTGAAGGCCTGTAAATGTTTCTCAGGTGTAAGGTCTTCAGATTCTCCATCAAACTTAGGAAGGCATTTGAAGTGTTTTGTAAGAAAGTCATGAAGAATGTGAGGTAGAAAAAGAGGCATATACTGGTTTTGGGTATCGGTCGAAACAGATCCCTGTGGATAGGATATGACCTCAGGAGTGGCATTGTGAGGTTCACTAGAATGCTTCTTAGTGTCAAGGATTTCAGACAAATGGTATTGATCAAGAGTAGATGTACAAGATGGAGAGATACTTTCAGCTTGTAAGGAAGGATATACATGAGTGAATTAAAGGCTTTTTTTGGAGTGAAATAAGCCATGAAGGATTATTCCGACAAACTTAGGAAAGGATAAGTAAAATTTGACAAGAAAATATAAGATGTTTTGGAGAAAGGTGGGTCTTAAGTACCTTATATTTCATCGAGTCTGCCCATGTCTTTACGGTGAGTTCACTTCCCCAGTGGAGTCCACTAATCTCCTTCGGAGATTTGACTTCTTGGATCACGACACCAGTGGGGCTACTGAAGAATTTGAACCATGGATTCTTGGGAAAGTAGAGTCACCGGGTGAAGGATCTATCATATTATTGATGTCTAGCTGTCGTTCACCATCAACAGTCATATTTACATCTCTATCATCTATAGTTAGGGAAAGTTTAAAAATTCCCCCTCTCGTATCATTCCTTCTTTCCATTGATCTCCACAGTGGAGTCACCAGGGAAAATGATACAACCTTTCGTATGCAGGAGTTCATGTTTTCCCGCAGGAACCCTTTAACCTTAGAATCTTTGTTGTTCTTCCCAGGAATGATTTTCAATTTCATCTCCGACAATGGCGCCAGTTTGTTAGCACTCAGAATCACGACAAAGGTTGCGGAAAGGAGAACCCCGAGGTAACAGCAGAACCACTTTAGAAAAGGGAGTTGGCTTCCCCATTTCTAGAGAGGGATCTCTGGCAATATATTTATCAAGGCCAGATAGATTGTCACAAAATGGGATTTAGATATTGGTGGTTGAAACAAGATAAGGATGTATTGGGCTATGGATTCATAATGGCCAAGAAACGCAGAGCAGTATGCACTGGAAATGTTTGCAAGGGAAAGGTAGTATTTCAGTTATGGTTAGTATGTCTTGGCTCTGGTGGAAAGGGAAGAATGATGACAGTCCATCAATACAGAGCACCGAAAAGATGAATTCTACGTCAACTTTGGAAGAAGCATTTGGTGAATGTCCAAAACAATGGTCGGAGCATAAAAATATGAATTCCGAACCATTATACATTAGTTAAAATACATGATGAAAACATGATGGAAAGAATAACAAGCATAACATGCACATAACGAAAGGAATTTATAGACTATAATGAAGAAACACGCAAGAATCCTTGCATTCCAAAACAGGCGCTCGGCTCTGTAACTTGTATTAAAACCGATCAGTATTTACATAAGAACCAAAATATTTACGAGTTCCAACACTTTCTCACTTTGTAGAGAGTATATTTATACTGTTCCTGGTCCCTGAGACTAACCTCAAAACAGGATCAGAAACCAGTTGCAAATCATAATCAGACTTATAACAAACTCAGGTGTGGCCTATCCACCATGATTGATACATACAAAACAAAAACTATGGGTCAATGCGCATGCTACATTAAATGGTAGCACAATGTCTTCAGTTTCAGGCTCGCTTGTCTTGAAAACGACCGCTCAGGACACCTTTGTCGATTCCATGCTAACGCAGCTTGAGTTGTTTCTCCTTCTGCTGGGAATGTAGCATGTATTTTTCTTTCTGGGCTCTTTGTGTTCATTCTTTGTTCGATTACTTGTTCGGCCTGCACTCACAGCTAGCATGAAGGTTTATGTTCCTTCTGTGTTCAGCTATCCGCCTAGCCCCTTGGTTTCTTGGGAACATTGTTATAGGTGGAGGCTTGGGGAAAGACCACACTATCTTTGACAGTGACACATCCTTGAGGAGGCTTGTCATTCTTGTGCTTCTCTTCTCCTAGGAGGAGGGTCCTCTTATAGGTCATACAACGCGACACCTTCCTGGATTCGTCATCACACGAGATAAAGTTAGCAAGTGGAATTCACAAAGAGGATGATGAAGGATTTTGACCTCCTCCCATCCCATCTGAGCATTTGCTCAAACAAGTATCATCTAGTAATGGTCTCCACATGCTGAGATTATGGAGACAACAACCACGTCCGAAGGCTTTGCGGGATCCCCACCAGGAAAGGAGTTCCAGGCACTTCCTCCGTGGGGGTGTTGCATTTTATTATGAAATTGATGCACTCGCCAGCCTCAAAAAGTCCCTCTAATGTGATGAACATCCTTGCATCAACCTTACTGGGGCCATAAAACCTCTCTAATTTAATGAATTTCCCTACCCCGATGGTTGGATCTCTCCTGGCATGAAAGCCGAGGAATTGCAGTAATTCAGAGCAATTCTCCCCAACTAATAGAATACCTTAACAAACAAGTTTCTCAAACTAGATACCCATTACAGACCTCCTTTAAGACTTTCAGGATTCTCGGCAGACTAACACTCAACCATATTAGCCTCTCTTCATTGTTTACCAGGTCTATATCTTCAAATGGCTATGAAGATGGTGTTTATAAAAAGCTGGGTGGTAGGATTTGACAATGACACCTTCACACATGCCGTCATCGAGTAGTATGATGATAGCATGTGCAATCATGTGGGTTCAGGATCCAGTATTTATTTGGAGATACCTGTCACGCCACCCTTTGCGGAAGGGACCTCTCGTATCGATCCTTGTCAGCTCCCGTTCGACCCATGGCCCTTGGAGTAGACATTCTGCATCCATCTGCCCTTTTTGAAGACGACATCTGAAAATCCCTGCTCTTTGCATCTGATGCTTCTTCACCCTTATTTGTGCGAAGGCCATAATTACCTTTCGTCGTCTTGACCATTTAGACACTCTTCAGATCATTTCATGCATGGCACAACAACTTCTTGGATTCTGGGGAGTGATCTATGCATTGGAACTGATTTTATGGTCGTAGATATGCTCAAATGGTGACTGGACCCTTGATGACATGTCACTTTTACTTCTAGCACACTTTCCCTCAAAATGTTGCTTCTCGGCATTCAAGGTGAGCAATACTGCATTTCAACCATGGCCTTTCTCCTTGGTCCTGACAGTGGCTCTTTGAAATGTGTGGGCCCTACATAGAACTGCAGCTTTTGTCCCCAACTCTCTTTTACACGACTTTCATCGGGCATAATTATTTCTAGCCTTCCAATTGGAAATGTCATCAATATTTACCGTCTACTTGTAACGGATGTGTCGTATTTCACAAATACCGACAACGATTTACTCCACGCATGTTCAATCAGCAAAAACACTGTCCATCGTGGATCCTTTTTCGATTCAATCTCCACCATCGAAAATTTCCTCTCATTAACCATTCCATAGATTTGGAGCCGAGAAACATCACAAGCACTTTGATTTAGTGGAATTAACCTCCTCTGTCGATCTATCACTCGGTTAATATCGACCTTTGAGATCTGCGGGATTTTTTACTCATTCCACGAAATACAAAAGTGACTTGGGTCGTGCATGTCAAATCTGTGAAACATGCCACCACCATCGATATGGCTCGCCTCTTAATCGGTATCATTGAAATACTGTCTCTTTTCCCATAGTTTTGGTCGACCTATGTATGCTCTTCCTTCCTTTGCATTGGATCAATGAGAAGAATTATGACCATTGATTTGCTCATTCTTTCCTCATCTGACGGGCCACGACACCTGCAAGTTAGATTTCTCCTTCCTAAGATGAAATCCTTTTAATCCTGCTTGGCTCCCATGCAATTTAAGACTATATTTTCCTACCTTTTAAAGTTTTCGAGGCCTAAAGACTGTCACATGCCCCAATTTCACAAAAGAATATTATCTTATTTGATTTTATTTTAAGAAATTATGTTAAATTTTATGCTAAGTTGTAATTGATGACTCAGCAGAGTCAAGGATGTTGAATGTAATTATGAATATTTAATTATAAATAAATAAAAGTGGGGACAACAGCTTGGGAGAGCTGTTAAAAAGAGTGTTACTAGTCAAGTTGGTGGAGGAGACTAGGTGGAGAGCAAAAATACAAGTGGAAGCATCCTCAAACACTTCCAATGTTGCAGGTGGAAACCTCCCTACATTTGGGGTCATGATCCCCCAAGAAAGTGGGATCAGAGCAGGTGGCTCAATTAATGACAACTAACCCAAAAATACCTAGGCAATCTTAATAAAAATCCCATTGAAGAGAGCTGAGGCTGCTCATTCCAGGAGGAGAATCATTCAGGTGAATGTTCTTCAAGGAATTCATTGGGAAGGGAATTTGTGGAAGGTGTTTGAGGGGTAAACTGCAGGAAGTGATCTAGTACAGCTTTTTAGCTGAAAGATCTTGTTGTTGAGTGCAAATTTAGTACTAAGTCATTGGAGTAGTATTTTGTTG
>LPNX010623688.1:5006-95007 GCA_001517045.1 Pseudotsuga menziesii | reverse complement strand
AGCTACTTGCACATGGTGGGACTCATGGACTAGGCAAATAAGACAAAATAAATGAAATAATGTCTAAGTGGGTAAATACTATGGGTTGATTATTCTAACAGCTTGCTCCACTAGTTCTCGGCCAAGGGGACCAGGAACAGGCTCGGGGGTCCTGAGAAGTTGTTGTTTGAGCGCTCTCCAGGAGTTGGTAGGGAGGAATGGCCTCCCAACACTGTTGTCATCTAGTTTTAAACATGTTCTACAGTCTTTATTTACTGTGTTTAAAGTTTATGTATGAGAATGAATGAATAATAAAATATTTATATGTTATGTAGTGAACTGTTAAAGTTTGAAATCTCTTAGTTGTTTGAATGTTGAATCTGTATTTTGATGAAAAATAATCCTACCTGTGTTTTCCCCCATCTGGAATAAACTAGACCGTACTCTAGCACAGGTAGTGTGTTTAAAATGGATGAAGATATGATAGGAATCTGAAATGAATAGAGTTACTTATGTTTTCAGAGAGTTTGAAATCTTTTCTTCCTGTAGATAGTTGCTTCCATAAAAGAATATCAATCTGCCTAATTAGGTTATTGTCAAAACCAGACTGTGTATTAAGAATGCTAGAAAAAAAAATTGTCATATTACTTTACTGATAGCAATGTGTTCAAGTAGGTAAGTTATCCTTTTACACAGTACTTTCTTTTACAAGCTATACTTCTAACCTAAAATAGAGAAAATAGAAACATTGCAGTTTTAATGCTTATTTGTTTATGTTAAGTAAGGGTTTAAATATGGTTCTGTTAGTTTATATCATTTCCTAATATTAACATCAAATTTTAACCTGCAACTATTTGAACCCTAAGTGAGGATTGGTAACCTAATTAAATTCTAAAGACAAACTAATTCAAGATAAGGGGTATATTAATAAAGAACTTAATAACTCTCACAGTATTCTTTTCCTTAAATTAAAATAACTAAAAGACATTAGTAACCTATGCTTAAAGCATTATTAACAAGGAATTGTTCTTAAACTCTTACACACTAATTATATGTAAAGGAGTAATGACAGGTTTGAAATCCTTATTTCTTTCACCAAGCTTACAGAAATAATCCTATTGAATAAACTAAACTATTATAGATTGTTTTCAGTATTTATTAATAAAATATATATGCAAATATAAACTTAAGAGAATATAGTATTCACAGATAATATTATTATTAATATAAACAATATCGTTTATAAATCAAAAGAAATTCTTTTACAAACTGGAGGAATCTTTAAAGAAAGAACAAAGATTATTTCCATAAACAGTAACCTTGAATTCCTCAAGCCATTAAAATAATTTTAAAATCTTTTGACAGTAATCGAACTTAACGAAATAACAATACAAAAATCATTATTATAAAAGTTAAATAGGGTAAAAACCCTAGCTCACAGCAGTAACCTAGGATAAACAATAAGATCAGTTCTTTTAACCATTAAAAGAACAAATTAAGTTCATTACACAGAGATAAAATACAATAATGAACAACATATACAAAATGTATACTTCTAAAAAGAACCGTTCCTTTTTATTTTTACAAACAGGGTGTATCTGTAAAAGCGAAATACAGGGTTAAAACCCTTATATATATTATAATTACAAATGTCAATACATCGAAGTCATAAGCCAAATTATTTGGATTATGTAACCATTACATAACTAGGTTATTATAAATTAGTTACAGTCCTTTAAGGACAAACAAAAAGACATTAGTAATTATTATAAACTAGAATTTCCACAACACATTGTAATATTAGTTAACAGTCAAACTAAATAAGTAATAGAAATTGTAAAAAAAATTAGTAGAATAATTTGTTCTAAAACGAGGGTTTCCACAGTATAGACCCTAGCTCATAACTCTGAGCAAAAATGAGAAGATTTATAACTAAACTACGACTGCAAGTATCAGTCTTAAAAGCATTAATTATAAACTTTTACAGAGTACTTTAAAGAGAGTACAAAACTTCATCTACAGTCGAGAAGGATAAAAACCTGGAGTACACAGAGCATAATGTTAAGCATTCAATAAATCGAGACAAGCTGGAAGACAGAACTGTCTTTACAAGAGAAATTTTAATTATAAATAAGCCATAAAGCCAAACATCAAAACTATTTACATTGCTCAATTTAAAACTGAGTCTACCCATCATCTAGCGAGGGTTTGAAACTAGGTAAATCAACAAACGACCTGTAAAATAAACCACATAACTTATGGCAAGCCGAGGAAGGTTTCCCCAAACCCTGGGTTATTCCAAATGACCACCCTAATACAAGAAGGGTAAAACCCAACACATGGACCACATGGCTTACCCGCATTAAGCCACAAGCCATGACCTTCGAAGACAGTATGCATACTTCCTCCACCGTGGATGTATGTAGTCGCGAGCCCCCTGCAAAGAGTTTCAAAGATAGAGGTCAGAAAATCAACCACTTACGAATTGTTTATGCTACTATAATAGTAAAACACCTACTACAAGTTAAAGGAACATTAAAAACCATTGTTATCTGTGTTTGAAATGGCGAACGGTCTCGTAAAAGCACTGTCACCAATAGGCTTTGCAAATTATAGGCTCAACAGCCTAAAGACTAAAACTCATGCAACAGAGAACCACGAGGACGACGAAAGGAAGATTGCCTAGACAGAAAGCCAAAGGAAACGATATACTCAGCAAAGTTTACAGAGTGAGAACTCACAGCCACTAAGAATGGCTTTCAAACCAAATACCGGAGGCAAAGGCAACGCTAACCCAAGACTCAAGACAACTAGAGTAGAAGAGGACTAATGGCCGCCATGAAAACCAAGCAGAGCAGCCTCAAGGGCCAGCGCAAACTGCGGAGGAGAAATGAAAAGGGTTAGGGTTACAAAGGTTCATATATCTTCCACGCTTGGCCAGGAGAATACCACGTGGTCACGTTAAATCAAACCATGCAGTGGATCGTTTTCTATAGTTGCCTGCATACAATAATATCCAATTATTTAATCATTGAATCACGATGCATAAACTATATCATCAACCAAATTATTGCTTATAAATCGATACACCGCTCATCATATGATATACTACGTCATGGTTAGAATATCAACGTTGTGATTTACGTTGACCTAGCAAGAAGTGACACCTTTAAACTTGGTATATGTCGAAATCGTTCATGCATAGAACTCACTCTATCCATTAACCATATGACTATTATATTGTAACATCACTAATATAATATGGATGTTAGTAATCCTTTTCTTTAAACATCGACCTTGAAATGGATAGAAGTCTTTATCATATAGAAGAGCTCAAGTTAACCACCGAACACCTATAGCTTTCTTATGTAGAAATAGTATAGTCTATACATGGTTAATCTTTTGTAAAAATGACTTTTCAAGTTGTAACATTTATGAGTGGCACAACGTAGTTTATGTAGAATCATAAACTCTTTTTAAAACTTGTTTATGACCTTAAACAAATTATAGACTTAAATGTCTATTAAACAAAATAGCTTATGCATGTCTATAAGTCATATAGGAACTAATAAATCAAATGGTAGCAAATCTACAAAGTTGACAAAGTGTTTTGTAAAGACACTTTTATGAAATTCTTTTACATAGTTCAGAGCGACGAAACTTTGATGGATTTTGGTTGTGACTCAACTTGGTATTTACTAATGATTCACCATGTCTATTGGTTAGTGAAGTGGTTATAGAATTATACAAAATAACTAGAAAGTTGACCTGTTTCGAAAGCATCAATTCAGAAAGACTGTTTGTAGACATTAATTTAATACAAGAGAAGTATCATAGAAAATTAAGAAATTGAATAGGAATGGTCCTACTTGAGTCCAGAATTGTTAGAACCATATGGTTCGACATGAAGTTGAGAAGTATAGGCAAACATTGATTTCATGTGAGAAAGCATTATGGTTTATTTTTGTTGTTAGCACAAATCAAACTTTTAATGACAAGAAGGTTAAAGGTTGTAAGTTTCCTCGCAGAAGCGAAATGTGGAACAATTGTTACACAAATAAGATAATATATCATTGTTTACATACTGACAAAACAACCAATATAACATTGCAATTTATGCACACTAAAGTAAAATTACTTTGTAACTAAGATTATAATTTTAGAGCCGCAAACATATCTTACTGTCACTACGTACTTTTGAACTTTATTACAAAAGAAACTGAAGGAAGCCAAATGGTTTTACCTCACGAAAGTTGTTTGAAAACTTAGCAGCTTAATTACTAAGCTTTATAATTGCAAATAAAACATTGCTAGATACTTTAAGATTTTTTAAAAAACGTTACTCGTTCGATCATACCTGTAAACCTGTAAGAACCAGTAATCTTCTACGTTAGCACAATTGTTAAGTAAGCGCCAGATTCAAAAGTTAGATTCCACCTACTTGACATGAAGAGACTCATCAGTAAACTAAAATAAAACAATACGCAAGTAAAACTTATTCTTGTTACAAAAATGAACTGTTGAGTTAACATAATTGAGATTTAGTAAAACTAATTACTTGTCTGTTTCTTTTATTGCTAACCTTTAGCTGTTAGTAAACCACAGGTTTTAGCATTTGTTGTTATCTCAAAATTTGGGGTTTTGACAAAAGACGACCATTGAGAGAGCTTACAGAAATTCTTGGTGTTCCTCTAGGGTTGATTGATGCAAATTTTTGTAGGACTTCTTCCTCCAATTATTTAACGCAAGTTAAAAAGTAGTGTTAACAAGTGGCTCTAGCTAGGGATTCTATCCTCCCTGTGAGGTAGCAAAGAACACCGTAGACCAAGTGCCAAATCCATTGGGCGAATCCCCAAACTCTCCTGCAAATCTCCAACATGCCCCAAAAAGCCAAAACTGTACTAACATAGGAACCAAATTGTAAAATTGAAATGACTCTAAAACTACTTAAAAGAAATGCTTGCCATGTCAAGATTATTCATTTCTACCTACCTACCCTACCTACTAAAACTCAACTCCCAATCAAGTGATTTCTGATTTCCAATGAAGCCAGTCAAGTAACTGGTTCCACAAACCAACTCTGCCTCCATGCATGATTAGGGACAGAAATGACATATTTAATGGAGAAATGTCAGGATAAAGGATTTTATCTTTCTGGAAAATATATAAATAGTTATTGCCATTGCAAAGCTTCTCCAAGTACTCTGCCACTGGATCGTAATAACCAACAACATCTTATGTTATTAATTTTCTATAACAGAATTGCCCCAACTGCAACAAATTTGGAAACTTGTCGAAATGCTCCCCACTGAGGTTAGGCAAGGAAAACTCCTGACCTTCTTCAAACGAAACATCAAATTCTTTGCATAATATCTCCTAGTCGAAAAACTGACTCTCTGCATATGTTCCTAGAAAAATAGCATGGAGCTCTTTACTAGGGCCTGGAAAATAGATTCCTGAACTCAAAAAACATAAGGGAGCATCCCTTTTGGAGTTTTTCCCTTCCTCTTGGTACGTTCCATCATCATCGCTAACGTCCGATTGGTATTCTTGGCCGAGAAATCTATCCATATATTTAGTAACAGAATCATAAAAAGCCCGATAGCTCCTAGCAAATTCGATTACCTGCTTAACCTGAGAAAGCTGCTTGCGAAATGACCCTTCTCGTACATCGTCATATTGGCCTTCAAAGGAATTACACAGAGAGTGTTCTTGACAATTTTGAAAGGAGACATCACAACCTTCACTCAAACTTTCTGAATTTATAACTTCATCCTTCGTACATGCTCCATCGAAGACACAATCATTTTCTCTTGCAAGATCAAGAAAACAAAACACTTTCCCCTAACATGGGGCCTCTGAATTCGAGAAATACGGGGAAGCGTTTATTTCAAAGTTTTCATATTGTCTCAAATTCACAAAGTCTACCACAGATTTTTTAGACACGGCATCCAGAAATCCTCTTTATACTCATCATACACTGGCAATTTGAAATCTTCTTTACAATTGTCATTGCCAAGAGGTACTATAGGATTATTGCCATTTTCGCAAAACAAAGGATTACAATCCCTTCCTTGCATGTCGTTAGCATGACCCTTTTATCTCCCATACTGAACAACACTGGATAGCGAGGCGAGTCCCTCTCCCCCACATTGTTCATTTAATCTTAAATATTTTTCCATTTTGTCATCGTCGCCTTGATCGGAAAGTCTCTTATACATCCTAAGATTATCTTCGACTTCCAATGCATCGACAAACATACGTTGAAATGTGACTGACCTTCTTTCCAAAGCAATAAAGACAATTCAGGGGGAAAAACAAAGGCATAATGCAACTTAGCAGCACCTTCTAATGGTTGAATTTCTTTTGGCATACTATAATAAAAGATTGCAAACCTCCTGTTGAAACCAGGCATAGTTTCATCATCATGTTTCTTCATAGAATAAAATTAAGAAAGTATTAGATATGATGATCGTTTTTCACCCCAAAACCCTAAAAACATATGAGAGAACTCTTACCTTGTTCTGGAAGATCAATGGTCACGAAGGAGCCCACAGGAGATCAACAGTGTAGAACGATTGGGTTGGAAAGATTAGTGCGGAAGCAGACTCTCTTGAAATGAGATTATGGAAAAGTCACAAACTCGCATTCCAATATCCGCATCTTATCGAAGATCAACGTTCAGGAAACAATCCGGGATAAATATCAATGGCTCAAGATGAGTGCAGAAAGATGAACGTGGAAAACTATTGCAGAAAGCTAATAGTGTAGAAAGACATTTTTGAGATCTACAGTCAGGAAGAAGCCTGAAATTAGATCAACGGCTCATGGTGATTTCAGAAATAAAGGCTGCGAAAGAACGCAACTGAAAGGTTAAATTGTAAATTGATTAAGAGGATTTTAGGGAATGTCCGGAGGGAGCCCACGGAGGAGAATATAGCATGAGGAATCCTACAGGGAAGAAAGAGAAGCCCCCAAAGGACATGACGAATATTGCCGCCTGTAAATAGAAGGAAAGCCAGCGTAAGGAAATCTACAGGGAGCCCGCAGAGGAAGAGAGCTCGCAGGTATGAAGATGTTTTGTCAATTAAGTATTTAATTAAATAAGTTTAAACTAATAAACAAAGAATGAGGAACAGAGAAATGAAAGAGCATGTTGGTTTGGAAAAGGTGTGTTTGTCCAGATTGAAGAGGCACGAATAGATTTGAAAAGGTATGTTGCTATATTGATGTTGAGAAGAAGTATTTAATCATAATATTAAATTAGAAGAAAGGTGTCTCTGTCATCCATATGTATGTAGTTGAATCATAAGACAGAGATCAAAGAAGAGTAACAAGAGACAACGTTTTAAAGAAAATCTGGAAGTTTAATAATATCAAATTAGGGTGGCAGGGTGGTGCTAGGGCAGGCTACATGCCTGCAAGGAGGTCTTAGCCTCCTTCTAGTAGTGGTTGGAGAAATAGGGTATTGGTGTATCCTTGTCTGTAGGTGTAGGAAGAAGCCAGTGTGTGGGTGCATCCTTCAATAGTGGCTGAGAAACTTGGGGATTATGGTCTCCAACAAGTGGCTGCTTGCAATTAACTATTGTAATTGTAAAAACAAAGTCATGCATATAATAGAAACGTGTTTGTGGTTTACCTTATTAGGTTCCACATTAAAACAATGCGTTCAAATTTGTTTTTACATTTTCTGAAATAAGAGAAATCGTGTTTAAATTTTTGTCACTGATTCACCCCCCCTCTCAGTGATAAGACCTGATCCATCAAATGAGACTCAAACACAACTAAAATTCCACAATTTTTACCAAAGTGGATGATTTAGGATCTAATATAGATTAAGGACAATCTGCAACAACCTAAATCAGGCTCCCAAATTCCATATATGCACATTCTTTAGGTGCATCACTCATGGGTGGACTATTTGGACAAGCCAAATGAACAGAGGAAATATCCCCAAGAATTGTGTGGAACCTACACTAATTCTAGTGAATAAATGGGAGAAAATAACCACTAAAATACTGCTTAAAATTTCCCCAACATGCTATAGACTCTTCTTGACTTGACAACCAAATATTGGACAATGAAATTGACGACTAGGTGAAAATATCAAAACTTGGACTAGTGAACCAAAAAAATTTCCAAACACACCTAAGGCCTCTCAAGATCATACAAATAGGTCATGTCATTCATTAAAACACTCTATACAATCCAAATACACACACAAAATGATAACAAGGACCTTTAAGTGGTTTTACAAACACAAACTTATGACAAACTAACTGTAGAATTTTGTCTTGAATTCTTAGGAAACTGTTGAGCTAGTATGCAATCCAAACACTTCCAGAACTTCATAAAAAATTCCTTGAAGGTTGTGTTTTGAACCTAATACACTTATAATAGGATGAAAATTTCATTATCAGAAATCAAAATCTCATTATATTATTTCTACAGGAATAGGTTTTGACCACACTCTTATAGAATAAACTAGTAAATGAAACAATTGAATTTTGACATAAAATAAGGGTTAAATGCAAAGAGTATTTATTATCCTTGAATGGGAATTTATAATACATTTATGGGTGCTATTTCATCTGCAACTTAAAAATATATATATGATATAAAATATACACAAGATCCCTAGAGATTTACAGAAGAAGAGATAGGGAAACAAAACTCTAGATAAAGATTTATGCTCAACAAAACTTGAATCCCAAGCAAAAATTCAACCATGGACTACAAAGATGCAGCCAATGGAACACTTTCCACTTGATATAGAGAGTATCCAGACAAATATATGACCAACAACATCTACTAACACCCACATGTGCACCCTCTTCAACCCAACACACACAAAATTGTAACTAGTTATGAAAACACACAACAAAATGAACTTTGCTTCTACTAGAACTCTACCATATCGAACTGGAACTCAAAATAGACCTACAAAAAGGTATTATCTACTACTTGAATCACCATGAAAATAACTATGTTTTCTTATCCTCAATCTCCAGTTGGAATGATCTTACAATCTCCCAACTAGATCACTGGTTGCAAAGGGGCACATCTCCCAATGTTGGAAAGGGGCACATCACCCAAGTTTTTGAAAAGAACAGAGCTCTCCAAGATGAATAAACCAAAATGACCAATATATCCCCAAGGATGCTCTCATACTCCTCTTATAAATCTATGGTATTTTTTTCTGTCATTTAGAGCCTTCTTTTTTGGAATTCAAGCTAGTGATGAATTGGTTGCTTCTTTGGTAAGATACACCTTCCTTTAGACCCACTTGTATCAACAATTTCACCATCACTGGATAATTTTTTATTATGTATATATTTTTTAGTTTCCTTGGTGCTTTCTTGTTGTTACTATTATTTGTTGAGCCGTATATGGAAACTTTGCTTTCTTTGATTTTATGTTGATTTTACTGCTTTTCACTTCTTTTACTACTTTTATCATATTTCTTTCCATATTTCTGAGGGAAACAACTCATATGTATTATTCTCTTCATATGCACCCTCTTGAGACGCCTAAATCATTTACATCTCATAAACAATGATTAGAACATTAAATATTCCAAATTGCTGTCAAACTTTGCCTTTAGAAGTTTTTTATCATTTTTTGTGCTAGGGAAACCTTAGAGTTAATTTAGTTCCAAAATTGATTTTGAATACTAGTTGAACCTATGGTAACATAATAGGTTAGTGTAGTGTCCATGGATCCTCTAAAATGGGGACATTGCAAAAATATTGCCACACATTTTATGGATGGAATTTTAAGAATTAGTAAGATTCACCAAGGTTTCTACACTTTAAAATAAGTATATATCCTTAAAAAAACACCTCTTATCCTTACATTAACTCAATTGTCTTACCAAATCCCACCAAGAATGGTTGACAAATGACTCTATGGTTAAACTCATCAAAAGGCTCTAGAAGGACCCCCAATCCCCACAAGAGTTATACTTGTAAATGAGATACATCAAGTATAAAGGGTGCATTTTTCTAGTGAAAAAATCATCTTTAAAACAAAGGATGTTATATGATTTGAATTCATCTCTTACCATGGGCCACTTTGACTTTAAAAAAACCATGAACGAGATAAGCACTCTTTATTTTGGGAAGGCGTGGAAAAATACATCTAGACTTTTGTAACTAAGTTTGACACTTGTCAAGGTAAGGGTGAGATGGTGAAGAGTCCTATGGATTGACATTTCCATGAATTTTATAGTGAACCTACTAAAATCCATAAACAAATTGGTGATCATGGCGATCATCATTCACCTTTCCAAATAAGCTCACTTCTGTGCCCTATCACACCCATTTACACCCTTCATATTCACCCAAGATTTCATTGATAAATTTTAGGTTACATGGCATTATGACTTCCATTATGTTGGATTTTTATCCCACATTAACCAAGAAATTCTATAAAGAGCCATTTAAACTTCAAGGCACTTAGTATAAAATGAGAAGGATTTATCATCCTCAAAATAATGGTACAAAAAAGTGATCAACAAGAACTTGGAAACCTATTTGAGATGCTCTAATTCTTACAAGTAGAACAAATGGGTATGGTGGTTACCCCTTCTAGAATGGTGCTACAATATCACTTATCATTGTACTAACAAAATTACACCATGTGAATCTAGCTATGGTAAAATACTCCCCTTTGTGGCTTCATATTTTATTGGCATATCCAAGGTCACAAAGTGGATCACATGTCACTATAAAGGATATTCTCTACATCCTTAAAGGAAATATAATTCTAGATAAAAATCAAATGATGCAACAATCTGACCAACATCACTCTATGTTCTTATGTATAAAAGGTTTATGTGTTTTTTTGTATTCAACACCGTAATAAAACTTCTCTCAAGGACAAATCACCATAATCTCAAACGAAATTTCTATGGAACCTATTAGATATTTTAATGCATTGGATAAATTTCTTATAGATTGAATCTTCCATCCCACTCCAAATCCATCCAATATTTCATATGGTTACATGTTTGAAGAAGGTAGTGGGATTGAATTACCAAGTTCAAACTAACCTTCCTGAAATTGAAGAAGAAGGGTCCATTTGGATATAGTTGGAAGCAATATTGGCAACTAAGGAGCATTAACTATGCCAATCCATTGTATTAGAAATATTAATCCAATGCAAATATATGTAGCTAAAAGCTGCCACTTAGTGACTAGCAATAATTATGCAATGGTTTAAATGCCTTCAACCTTGAGGAAAATTATATTATGAGGGTGGAGGGCATGTTAGGGTCCTAGGTCCTAGCCTCCCTACTTTGGGGTACTTAGGAGTTATTCAATTATGTGCATGACCACCTTCTTTTAATAGGTCCTGTTAGATAGTTAAATAGTAGCTACTTAATGTAAAAGATTCTTCTTTATTAAATAAGACCCACTGGGTGGTTGGTACTCATTAATGATGAGACCACAAATAATTAGATTTTTTCTATTAACAAACTATGTATAGAGATATAAGGCTATGTAATGGTTCATTAGGGTTGGTTATTGTATTTGGGGCTCTACTCATAAGGGTTTCCCCCCCTGAAGAGGCTCCATGAACATTACTGACTCTTTTCAAAATATTCAATACAAGGGTTATATTCTATAGTTTCAACCTTATTTTCTCTTGTAATTATTTCTCCACATTTTATTTATATTAATCTTTTTCATGTTCTTATATTCATGCTGGTTAAGTACACTACATAGTCAAACATCCTCCAGAATCCATCTTTGTTGGTCATAAGAGAGAATGGTCAATTGAACATTATTTGTCATGCTTATCTATTGGAATGAATGGCAATTACATTATCATTCTTGACTAAAATCATTGAAAATGTAAGTATAAAGGGCAATGGTAGCTTGGCCAACGATTCTCAAATTTAACTCTCATGATTATAAGAGATAATGATTAGTTGACCATTATCCAATCTCACTCTGCATTGGTTAGAATACGTAATGGCTGGTTGTTCATTCTCCAGTCTCCCTCGTTTTTTTATTACAAGAGATAATTATTGACCAACCATTACTCATTTTTTTCTCCATAGGAACGGAGGATGGTCATTATTTTTTTCTTCATCTTAGGACTATTATATGGTCAACCAACAACTCTTCAATCTCTCTACCCATTGATAAAAAACGAGAGAATAATTGGCTAAACATTTGGATGTTTCTTATCCATAGGAATTAAGGATTGTCATTTGACCATTCCCTAATGCCCCTCTCTATGGATTAGAATAGAGGGATGATCGGTCCACTCTCTTTAGGAAGTGTTTGATGATCAATCAATCATCCCTATAATAATGTCTCTCCCCATTGGTTGAAAGAGAGAAATATTAAACTATTATTCTCCATTTTATAATAGAGAGAATGATTAAGACATCATTCTACATTATTTTGAAGATCAAAATGGAATTTTAACCCAACAACAATCAAACACACTTAAGATGTTAATTGAGTGAAATGGGAACAAGCATGCCTAGTATGTGTAGCCTCTAGACATCATTATACATTATGTTGAAGCTCAAAATGGAAGTTTAACCCAACAACACTCAAACACACTTAAGATGCTAATTGAGTGAAATGGGAACAAGCATGCCTAGTATTTGTAGCCCCTAGTTTATTGTAATTATTATGATTTCCTTACAAAAAGTATTTTCATGAATAAAGGTTAAGTAAAAATTATTAGGTAATTATTTTAAGAACAATTGTAGTCTACTTTGTTTGAACTATTTGCTTTGTAGTTTATTTCTAAGAAGAAAAAACAAAATGTCGAAAGGAATGAATAATGGTAACACTACATGACAATAAGAGAAGGATACAAATAAATGTCTTATGATTTAATATAAGTTTTTAGAATATATAGTTTTTTTTTTTTTTGAAAGAAATGAGGAAAAAAAATATAAAATTAGTAAGGGATTAACAAAAGGTATGACCAAACCCCACAACTTTATTTCTTTTATATAAATTGATAGAAAATCAAAATCACCTTTCTATGTCTCAAACGGAAGGTTGGACTATGTTTCCAAATCCCACAACTTTATTTCTACTATTTATATAGATGGTTCAAACCCCACAACTTTATTTCTTTTATATAAATTGATCGAAAATCAAAATCACCTTTCTATGTCTCAAACAGAAGGTTGGACTATGTTTCCAAGTCCCACAACTTTATTTCTACTATTTATATAGATGGTTCATCATGATTTTAATCAACAAATAAAATCCCATCTCTTAAACGAATTGGACTAGTTCTACTCATGCTTGACTCGACGTTTTGAGACCATGAAAGAACAAGATAAGAATTTGAAAGGAAGAGTAAAAGAACAAGAACATCTTTATATCAATGAGTATATTAAGAGCACTTCAATTAATAAAATATTTATGCAATTATATTTAACTAATTATAAAGGGAAGAATAAATAAATAAATATGATATGAAAATGTCATTATCAATCATTAGAAGTCATATAAAGTAATGCAAATGAAACTTAGATGTTAATTGAGCCGAGAGGCTCTCTACAGCCCAGTATGGAGGAGATCTTGTAACGTTACGTAACGTTATGTAACGTTAGGCAACGTTATTTTTATTAATAAAAAAATAGATTTTTTAATCATAAAACAAAATAAATGTCGGCCAGAAAAACAACCTAATATGGGGAAGATGTTGTAATCTTCCTACCTAACAAAACAATAAAAAAGTAGAAAATAACAAAACAATAAAAAAATAAAAATGTAATTATCCCAAAAAAAAATGTGGATCATAAAAAAAACACAATATGGGGGAGATGTTGTAATGTTCCTACCTAACAAAATAATAAAAAAATAAAAATTGAATTATTTGCAAAAAAATGTTGGCTTTTTAAACAACCCATGGTTTTATTGTATATGGTTTAGGAGGACCGGGCACATGGTTTTAAAACCATGTGCAAGGCCTCCTAAAAAAACCCATGGTTTTATTCTACATGGTTTAGGAGGGCCTTGCAAATGGTTTTAAGACCATGTGCAAGGCCTCCTAAACAACCCATGGTTTTAGGAGAGCCTTGCATATGGTTTGAAAACCATTTATGGGGAGATGTTGTAATGTTCGTTCCTAACAAAATAAAAAATAATTTTAAATATTATATGTTGACCATAAATAATACTAAATATATTATATGTTGACCTTAAATAAAAAGATGTGTCTTTTGGTTTGAATCAAATCAATGGTATATATAGGACACACCAAAGTTGATAGCTCATTGAGTGTAATACCTAAGAAGAGGTTTGCACCTAGAGAGATTCGATCCCTCTCGGCGCTTGATAGAGCCTAAGATTTGGATCTACGCTGGTTATCTAATCATAAAGAAGCTTTGATATACTTGTATTAATACTCCTTGTGTATCTATCTCTTCAAACAATTAAAATTTCTTTTCAAATAAATAATAATCATTCTAAATAATATAAGACCCTCTCAGACATGACAAGGTAAAAAGTTCTCATATCACAAATAAAAAAGTCTCCAAAGTGTAATATATCCCATATTAATTACCACTTTATAAAAATTTCAAATGACATAACCTCCTATATCTTTATAATATTTTATAAGTTTTATGAAAAAAAATATATATTAACTACCTTCTTATAGCTTTCTTCTCTTTTGATATCCTAACCTTATTAATAAACATAATTATTTAAAACCATTAAATACAATAATATACATTTATCATTAGCCCATCATAATTATGATCGAAATGTCATTTAAAATAATGAATAAACATAGCAACATTCCATATTGTTTCTCACATAAAATATAACCATGACTAACATTAAAATATAGTGCAAAATATAACTTCATATCTAATATTTTGTAAAGAAAATAAATATACAACTAACATAATAACATGAATATGTAACTTATATATAAAAAAAAGTCTCGCATTGATACACAAAAATAAGGGTGACCTATTAATAATCATAATTTTATAAAACCATTAAATGTTAAAAAAAATGCACTTTCATAAATCCATCATCATAACTATGATTAAAATGTCATATAAAACCATGAATGCCCCCATCATAACATTGTTGAATCATCATAAATATGATCAAAATGTCATATAAAATCATGAATACCCATCATAACATTGTTGAAACATGCCATGATGTTGCCCATATAAAATCTAATCATGATTAATAAACATAATTAATCATATAAAAGTTATTGAATAAACATAATTTTATAAACTAATTAAAACAATAAATGTAAAAATATGCATTTATTTTAAGTCCATCGAACATAACTATGATCATGAAATACCATATAAATAATAAATAACCCATCATAACATTGTTAAAACATGCCACAATGTTGGCAATATAAAGTCTAGCGATGAGTAACATTAAAGTATAATGCAAATTATAACTTCATATTAAATATCTTGTAAAGAAAATAAATATATATCTAACATAATATTTCGAATATATAACTAAATAGGGAATAGTCACCTTTCGCCATAACTACATGTAAAATAAGTATCTCCAGCGATATGCACACAGCAGTAACAACATACTAAACATATGAAAAAGTGGGGTGATTACACGGATTTTAAGGGGTAAGGATTATCACTCACTCCCTTCATCTTTTGAGTGGCTTGGCTTGGGATGAAGAAAGAAGTTTGGGATGAATGTATTCAAGTACAATTTCGGTTTCACAATGTTATGATAAGATTGTGATTTACGGGATTGGGAATTTGTGAGAAGTACATTGTCTATTTGGCTCTTAAATAGGAAAGGTAACAATGGTTTATTTTATAAAATTAACAGTAATAATTTTACAACAAGATTATGTGATTGATTTTGGGGATGATTGATGAAATAACAACAATAGATTTAAAGAATCTATCAAAAGCAATAATATTATGTTGTTTGATATATTATAAGGGTGCAACTCGATTAATAACAAATGTTTTTCACTTGGATTTTCAGAGGAAAAATACATTTTTATGAAGATTTATATGGAAAACATGTGTGCAATTTTTGTACTCTATGTATGTTTCAGACTTGAGTCCATATCCAAGTGGATTTTTATATCAATGGAATAAGAGGTCAAGACCATATAAATACCTAAAACCTAATTTAAAGTTCATTAGTTGATTGGTTATAATTAATTATGAAGAAATACAACCACACAGTCTTAGTTAGACTAATTAACGTGATTAATTTTGGTTACTCATAGACATCTTATTCTTACGATTCTGTGTAATCGATCTCCAAGATTCCTTGAGCATCGACCCTTCATATACGTTGAAATTTTTAAGATGCTTCTCAAATTCCACTGCCTCGTGGATCTATCTTTTGTTGTAATGTTATTCTATAGTGATCATCTTCATCTCTTGGATGCATATAAGATGCTTTAATTTGTGAGAATGCTCGACTACTACTGATCTTTTAGTTCCATCATGTACAATATATGCACAATGTTTTTATATTATGATCTTTACCATGCAACCAATCTCTCTTGCGTTCACCTCACAACATGAGCAGGGGATTGAATGGATTCCTTTTCTTGACTTGGGATCAATCGGGTCTTTAGCTCTGTATAACATATTCTTTGATGAATTGGGGGGGGGGGGGGGGGGGGAGAAGACAATCCTGATATGTTTATTCTTCATAAATTTTTGGCTAATTTGATAATCGTCTCTTGAATGTAAGAGGGACTACCAGTTTTATGTTTTCTCCTTCACATTAATTTTTCTAGTTACTAACCCTGGAGCCTTGTGCTTTTCTAAATTCCCTTTTAATGCCTCTTAATTTACAATAGTTTCCTTGAAATACTTCCAAGAGATGTTTTAAATCTATTAAGATTGTTTGCATCAAAGATTATAACTGCTATTTTAGAAAGAGTATTTAGAATAATAGGATTTGTGAATGATGATGATGTGAATAGGTGTGCAAGTATTTATCGGTATGGGTTTTCTTTCGATAAATCAGGTGAGCAAGAGAACCATATGTCTTTGATATATATTTATGTGAGAACAAAGTGAAAGAGCATATAAATAATCACATACACAGATATATTGCAAGAAACACAATGATACAATAAACTCGTATTCTATTAAATGAATGAAACTAAATAGACTGTAAAATAAAAGCAGCTAAAATGGTGGTAGCTATATCTCTGAGAAGAGATGTGGCGGCTATGCTCATTTCTCACAAGTTGATTACAAAAGAAGCTCAAAGGGCCTTTTAATGATCATAAGCATGAGGGAGAAAAGCCTAACATCCACAAACATAACCCTAGGAGATTATCCATAAAAAGGATTGTGGGTCTCGAGGTGGCTAGTTGAGGTGTCAACTTCTCAAGGGAATAAATTTTGTATATGATCTATATTTAGGGAGTTCGGTAGCTCATTGGAAAGGTGTAGCCAAGAAGTACACATTTAGCTCGTCTATTCCTACCTTTTACTATAACTAGACTATGGAGGACTCTCCAAAAAACATCATTTAGGGCCTCAAAACAACCCCGAAAGTTAAGGACACGAAAATTCTGTAAAAAATGCCAAACTAAAAAAAAAATTGTCTTAAGTTGTTGGTATAGGTGGGTGGCCAACGATATCCATCTGAAGCATTCCTTCAACCTAAAAACTTTATTGTTTTGATCCAATGGAATAGGTGGTTGGCCACTGATATCCATATAAAACAATCCTCCCCCCGTAAGAAGCAACGGTCTCCATTGCGTTAAGTCCCTCATCATATGGAGAACTATGTGCTAAGTTGAGCTCTTGGTGAAGCCTTTGTTAAGGTGAAAAGGTTGTCTTTCTTTGACATCCCGATAGGGCTATAATTGATGTTGATGGATGTGTTGAACCTGTTCAAAAATTTTGGTTTCCTTATTATCCTTTCTCTAAACCGGTGTGGATGATTCCTTTCTAGAGGAGCACCTTTCCAATGCATGGCATTGCACCATAGAGGTACTCAGATAGGAAAGGAAATAATTCCTTTGATTTATTCTTGTTTTTGTTGAGTAGAGAGATCCTGTACAAAGGTTGTTGAGGTCTTTATGATATGATGTTCACCTTGAAAGGCAACCGTAAAGAGGGAAAATTTCCCAGTGTGGGAGATTATCTTTCTGCATTGCTTAGTTGAGATCAAAGACATTGTGGTAGGTGCAATTGTCTCTAGTAACCAATAGAGGTGTGCTCCTGAAGTGACAATGACTCTACGAGGTTGTGACTCATACACAACATGACACTTCCACATGTATGGTTGTCCTAAAAGAATATCACCGACTTTAAGTGGGGCTACAAAACACAGTACCTTGTCTTTGAAATGCTTGATGCCATATGGTAGACGACATTGATGACTGACACAAATACCTCGTCCTTGGCTTAGCCAATCAATGGTGTATGGTTGCAAGTGTGATGTTGTCAGTAGCTCTAATCTCTTGATGACTTTTGTTGATATCAGGTTCTTTTGGCTACAGTTGCCAACAAAAAAATCTATAGGGATTCCCTCCACCCACATCTGTGAGTGGAATAAGCGTTTGTATGCATTTGACCCTTCTAGATCCTCTGGTTAAATATGTGTGGTAGAAAAAGTGAAACTGGTTTCTACCACAATTATCTGCTTCCCCCTGTCTATGATGGTGATGTTGGGGTCTAAATTGGAGTTGGAACCAAGATTTAATTATGAAGCTTTGATCTCAATCACTAATGACTACTTTGAGTGACATTCATTAGTGTTGTGCAAGGGGATTTTGTGGAAATTGAACCACTTCCTATTGTCCTTGTTTATCTTTTCATTAGCCTTATTTTCTTGTGGTTGGGACTGGTTGTTCTCAGGTTGGTTTCCCGTACCTTGTCCTTTGTTCTGCGATCCAAGGTTTCCCTTGCCTTACTTCTACGATGGATTCACTGGTCCAAATTCTCACTTTTTCTTTTGTTAATGATTTATGCTTGATTTTTGCAGCATACCAAAAAGAGACTCCCAGTGAATAGAGAATTCCATCTCTATTCAGACGTGCCAATGTAGGCCACTACGATATTTCAGAACTAGGTTTCGCTTGGAGTCTCTGATACCCATCTTTCTGCGGAAGGAATGAAAGTTGTTGGTGTACACTAGCACTGTTTGGCCCTCTCTTGATGTAGAATGGTTCATTTTATGTATTGGTCATCATAGTTTTCCACAAGGTAAAATTGTTTCTTTACGACATCTATAAAAGAGGCCCGAGTCGGATAGGCCTCAAACATTTCAGACTCCTATGTTGAGTTTTGCTCACAATAAGTTTCCCACTAATTTTTTTACGTGGGGGACAACCTTATGGAGCACAAAGGGGATATTTTACATATCAAAAAAATTGTGGACAAATAAATACTCTTCTGGCATTCGTCGAAGGATCTGGGTGAAATTTTCTATCATCTCATTCCTCTATCGTGCGAGGGATTCCTTGAGCAACAACTTGATAGGATCTCCTGCTCCGTCATCTCTCTTTTTCTTGGCCATGGGAGGTGGTTTGGGACAAAAAGGGAAGTCTCTCCCAAGCTCAACTAGTTCAAGACCTAACTCTCGATATCCAAATCTCATTGGGTACATGCACTGAGAGACAATAAAGAGAAAACTACTCTGATGATTGATCCAAATTTATGTGAGCATGGAGTCAAAGAGCATATATAAATCACATACATAGATATGTTGCAAGAAATACAGTGATATAGTAAACTCATATTCTATTTAATGAATGAGATAGAACAAACTGTAAAATAAAAACAACTAGAATGATGGTAGTTATATCTATAAGAAGAGATGTGGCGTTTAGGCTCATTTGTCACAAGATGATTACAAAAGGAGGTTGAATGACATTTTTTATCATTAGCATGAGGGAGAAAACCATAACATCCAAAATCCTAACCCTAGGAGATGATCCATAAAAAAATGTTTCGGGTCTCGAGTTAATTAGTTGAGGTGTCAACTTCCAAGGGGCATAACCTTTGCATACAATCTTCAATTAGGGAGTTTGGTAACCTGTTGGAAAGTTCTAGATGAGAAGTACACATTTTGTCTGTCCAGACCTATCTCTAAATATGATTAGATTGTGGAATCACCAAAAATGTCATTTAGGGCCTCAAAACATCCTTGGAAATTGTGCACACGAAAATCCGTAAAAACTACCAAACTAAAAAAATTGCCTTCAGCTGGTGGAACAGGTGGGTGGCCATCGATATCCATCTGGAGCATTCCTCTGACCCAAAAGATGTCGAACTAGAAAAATTGTTTTGAGCCAGTGGAATAGGTGGGTGGCCACTGATATCGATCTTCTTTTTTATTAGAGCGTCAAGGAATGTGAGGTAGTTGTTCTCTTAGATTTCCACGGTGAATTTAATGTGGTCAGACTGGTTGTTCGAGTGTACAATGAATTCATCCAAATTATATTTTCCATGTGGCTAGATAATATTCGTATCATCCACAAATCTCTTCCATTCTTTGGTCTTTAAATGAAAGGAATCAATAGTTTTTTCTCGAAATGCTCCATATGCATATTAGCAACCACAAGGGAGAGAGTAGAACCAGTGCAACACCATTGATCTACTCATATATCTCAACCTGGAAAATAAAATAGGCCGATCTAAAGAAAATTTAAACAAGGTTGTTGTTTCTTCATTTTTTATTTCCCTTATAACCATAATCACATCTTTAACCAGAAGCTGTGTAACGAGAGACAACATCAAATATCACTAACAAGTCATTTTCTTGCACTCATAGATTCTTGACACCCTTGACAAAATGATCTTAAGCAAATCTTGGTGATCGGTTATACACAATATAAAGAATAAGATGTCTATGAATTAAAAAAAAAAATCAAGTTAACAGGTCTGACTAAGAATGTGTGTGGTTGGATTTCTTTATAATTAATTATGAAACCAATTGACATTAGTTTTAGGTGACTTGTGAAACTTTAAATTAATTTTTAGGTATATATATATATATATATATATATATATATATATATATATGGCATGTAGGCCTCTTATACCATTGAGATAAAAAATCCTCCTAAAGATGGACTCAACTACGTAGTCTAAAACATATGTAGAGTACTGAAATTTCACACATGTTTTCCATATAAATATCCAAAACAAAAATATTCCATTATTGTGGGTGGGGGTGAAAGTCCACTCAAGAGAAATATTATTAAGAGATGGATTCACAACATCATCTTTTGGTTGGGGAATCACAACATCAGAATAAGATTATGAATCGTTAGTACTATATCACTAGTTGGGTCTACAATGAGAATAGGTTGGAAATTCATATCCCCATCTGTGATTTTTTGCAAAAGAAGAAAGTGTATGGTTGAATTGCCAAGCAAGGCACAAACTGGGTGGGTTCTAGACAACATCATGCAATTTATAAACGCCGTAATTAAGCCTGAATTTAGGTTGAAGGGAGGCTTGTAATTTGGAATATTACCTAATTATATGTGGCCAATTTGTGTCAAGTATTCAAAGCCATCAAAATCAGCATCAAAGTGGACAAAAAATATTATTCTTTTTCTTATGTTGCTTTGTTAGACATTATGTCTACCAAGCCCCCCATCTCTCATGTACCATAAGGTTGTACAGGTGGATCCTTATGGCCCCCAAAAAATCATTTTCAAAACAATACTATAAAATAGGTATTTAATATCTCACCTTACATCCTTAATTAACAACAATAAACACTTAAAATAGCAAGCAATCTGTTATCATTCCAGGAAACTCCTCTAGGTTGTAGCTCGAGGATGCCTGGTAACTTAAAATGTTTTTAGGGTTTTCTGATATGGATCAAGTCAGTTGACCTATATAACATTTCCACTCTCAAGACATGCATAAAACTCACTCGTTTACAAGGCTTTTAGTTGCAATTGCTCAGAAGTTCAACAATAAGGTGTAGGGATGGAGAACTCACCAGGCTGGCAAACTTACATACAAAACACATGCATATAAATAGCTAAATCCTGATAAGGATGGTATTTATAAATCAAATAGAATTAATAAACCGATAGGATGACAGCTATCAGCTTTTTAATCAATCTGAAAATGACCTAAATACACATTCAGGCATAAATACAGTAAAGGAAGAGATGATGGCTGGACAGATCACAACAAAAGAGCTTATATCATGAATAAGTAAAATGAGAAGCTTGAAAGCATTATTGGCTCATAAATCCCCGAAGTTGAACCTTTATTATAAAATCAATCATGGGCTTTATAGCCTTCTACAAAAATGACAGATCCTGAAAATCCGATCTGTTTACACAAAAAATACTTGAAAGTGATAGTTTTCTCAGATTAGGGCTTCAAACCCTTGCTAACTATTTGTCTATCTATTGTGAAGATCTAGTTCACTGAGCGAACTTTTAATAACTGAAGTAGTCACTGATAATCACCACTGCCGGTTCACTGTCCGTTAACCCATTGATTTCTCCTTGATAATTAAGGTTGATGACTTTATGGCGCTATTTTGTCATAATAGATCTAAACAGACCCTTTCTGATACTTCTTCCAACACCCTTTATATTTAACTTACGTCCCTGAGCTATCTATGGTCGCCAAAATCCATAACTGTCTGTCAAAACTTTGCCTTTGAACCTCGGTCCGCTTTTGGTAGATAGCAATTTTCAAAACCCTCTTTAAACAGTCGAACAACAATTTAGGCATCGGCGATTGGAAGTTCTAGGTACAGAGGATCGGATTTTTAGATTTGAGCGTTGTCACGGTGTCGACAATTCAAACCGCTAGCCTCACAATCAGTGATCGGAGGCTCTAGCCACTATTTCATCGAAGTTTTATACCGGAGTGTTGTCACAGTGTTGGTGTCTCACATCACTAACGTCGCGATGGTTTCTTCATCGGCGATCGGAAGCTCTGTCTTCTAGCCCGTCGGCGCCTTAGACCGGAACGCTGCCGTTGTTTCGGAGGTGAAACCAACTAATTTTATCGCTGTCGGAAGTCGTTTGACGAAGGAATTGGGACATTAGTCCTCTATGTCGTTGATGGGAAGTCTGGTTATTCGTCGATGCGTGCTATCTCTTTTGTTTTACTTTTTCAAAACTTCATATTTTTTAACTATCGATGATTTTGCTTTATCGCTATCGGAGGTTAGTAGAAGTTTGAATCGGAGCTTTAGTTCTCTATGCCGCCGTTGTTTCGGAGCCTCAAATGACTAACGTCGTGATAGTTTCTTCATTGGCAATCAGAATCTCTGTCTTCTAGCCCATCGACGCCCCAAGTCTCAACGTATCGGCGCTTTCCATCACTAGCTCGTCAACGATCGGAAGCTGTAATCATTAACGTGTCGAAAGTTCTTGTCTGATCGCTGCCGCAGTGTCAGAGCTCTAAACCACTAGCTTCAGGATCGAAAATCGAAAGCTCTATCCTCTATCTCATCGACGCCTTAGACCGAGACGTTGTTGCAGTGTCGACGGTTCAACTCACTAATTTCCAAGAATCGGCAATTGGACAGACTAACCACTAATCTGTCGGTGATCAGACGCTCTAGCTACTAAACTCTTCATCGGCGATCGGAACTCAAAACCACTAACCATCAGAAGATTAAACCACTAGATTCTCCGTAATGGCGGCGCCGCAGAAGACTAAACCTCCGAAACGTCGGCGCCGTAGAGGACTAAACCTCCGAAACGTCAGCGCCATAGAGGATTAAACCTTCGACCGCTGTTAAAAAATGTTCCGATGGTAGTTAAAAGATTTACCAATATGCCTAACAATTGAAAAGGTTTTCCATCTTTTATTTATCTTCCAACTTTCGGTGGCTAATGAGATGTTCTGATCCTCGCCCAAGCCACCGAAAGCTATAGCTTTGTGAAATTTTCATAAAAAACAGAGACTTTCAAACTGTTAGTGACATTCATATCCCTCATTGCGTGAATAAAATTCTTCATACGAAAATAAATTATTTTGGGAGATAACACAATCCATCAATCATATAGAATAGGAACAAAATACATATAAATTTCAAACCATTGCTTATAATTAAGGAGACAAGACATTACTAGTACATGTGAGAAAAAAATGATTAAAGAAAGGATTGGATGCATTTAGAAAACTAGATAGCAAGCAAGGTGATACATTTTACTTATAACTACAATCAAGCCATAATATAATCAATCTAGCAATCATTAGCTTTTTTGAACTATAACAATGATGCATAATACAACTAGTACTTCAATTCCAAATCAACAATGTTCCCTAAGCATCCATCCTTACGAAAGAAAAATTAGACTTCATTTTCAATGTTGTACTATTAAGAATGTGATATCAATGTGCATGACTACCTTAGTTCCAAACTAGTAATGTAACTTGTTGTAAAAAGCATGAATTGCATAGTTACATTACTCAAGTTTCTCACGTAAGGAGGAGATGTTCATTAATGAAGTTTCTCATAGTTACATTACTGAAGTTGCTGCAATAATGTAATTATGCAGTTCATGCTTTTCACAACAAGTTACATTACTCTAGAGTAGCAAGGTGCTCTACAACCCAGTACGGAGGAGATGTTGTCACGTAATGTAATGATACCAAATATAAAATGTAATTAAAAAAACACATTGGCTCATAAAATAATAATTAAAAAGTCCATGCATAAAACTTAAGATTAAAAAAAAAAGTCGCACCAAGAAATTGGATCCCTCTTGATGCTTGATAAATATAGATTTAAGATGGATCTATGCTGGTGTATAAGTACATGCACTTTGTTTCTGAGTAATGAAAGATGCAAAATACACCAATTCAAAAAGGTCTATAAATCTTAAGGTGTCATTACACTAAGTTGTTTTTCTACTATCCCAACGTGTCAAAAGTGAGTAAGAGAATAAGCTAGTTGCAAAGTACACAAGAGTTTACACAATGTGTAATATTGTGCATTGGGAACCCGCATGTGCACCATGAGGTGTAAGGTTGGTGTGAGAAATTGTCAATAGGGTATTTTGAGATATTTGAATATAGATTGCCTACCACCTTTCCCATCCTATATATGTAGAGCAGTCAAGCTTTTTGTCATTGTTGTTGTTGTACAAATGAGATTTCTTATGTCACCATGTCTTTGATCATGTTGTGGATGTTATGAGGTTTTATGATATTAATAGGCATGTCTCTCGATTGTAATGCATTTGTGTGTTCTATGTTGTTTGTCTTGAATGGATGTGCTTAGCTACTAGCAATAATGTTCCTTTATTTTAGAGTGTTAAGTAGAATAACACTAATTATCATAATGAACAATGATTATGTACGAAAGACTATGTGCATCCCCCATGTATCCAAACTTAGAATCATATGCCAACAAATCAACATAAATCTTTTGTTGATACCTCCTTCCTTAGAAAGGTTGATGATGCAACCTCTTAGATTGTATTAGACCTCACAGAAACCTAGTCTCATCGTAGCACTAACAATACATAGGAAATGTTCCTCTCGCTTTCCCAAAACTGAGAGTTTGGATAGAACTAAAATACCGAAGAAATCAAATGCACAACACGAACAATCTCCTTTATCATAGTTAGAAAGTGTAGCTATATAAGCAATAGTTGCATTCCTTACTAAACATGAACCATTTTCTATTAAACTTGTAATTAAATTAAACTCAAATGATGAACAATGAACTTCATATTCATAACCAGATATGATTTCAAATAAAACAATTTGTTATAGATGGCCTTCTTCTCATATATTTGATAGATAGGATGTCATATCAAATCTCATTATTGCCAAACTTCAAAAATGAAATGTTAGTGCCAGCAAGAGGCCAATTTGTGTTTTTGGATAATAGTGAATATAAAAATGCAACTTTACATTAAGAATCACAATGAAAATCATGAAGTCCAACATTAATTAAGTCAAGTAGGAATCCCAAAATTCTAGGCTTGAATCTCAAATGACTATAGTGAGGTCAAGAGACCATAGCGACTATCAAAAGTGAAGATAGGTTTATTCTCGCAGTGTGTAGGCTCATGCAATAATACACAAGAAGCTTATAACCAAAGTGAAATAAATCACCATGCTCGTGGATCTTATAATTTCATGCCCAAAAATTCAAAGTCAACTATCATTATTGTCAATTTGTAGATAATAAGTTGCATACCTAAGCAGAGCATGG
Organism: Pseudotsuga menziesii; assembly: GCA_001517045.1. Taxonomy (NCBI): domain Eukaryota; kingdom Viridiplantae; phylum Streptophyta; class Pinopsida; order Pinales; family Pinaceae; genus Pseudotsuga; species Pseudotsuga menziesii. The sequence goes on along the minus strand of LPNX010623688.1, from coordinate 68,881 downwards.
CATGGAATTTTTTTTATACCTAGAACTTAATAGGACAAAAATGTGTTTCGTATTGCTCATAGAAGAAAATAGTGAGGTACGTCAAAAGGGATAATCCAAAACTCATCAAAACATATGCTCATTATTCAAATATCAAGGGGAGTGACAAATAGCTTAGGAAAAGACCAATTTCTAACTCTTTAAATATATGCATGTAGTGTAAAAGATCATGCAAGAATAAGATTGAAACAAAGATTCTAACAAAAATATGCAAGAGGATTAGGGTACATATTCATGCAACATAGAAGAGGAAGAACGAAGGGTACATTTATATGAATAGAAAGGCACAAAACCAATTGAAGTCAAAACATTGTCCCTGCATCCAAATGCAATCAAAACCATATCCACGCATAACAATAAAACTTGTAGATATGAAACATTTAAAGGGTTTGAGTCTACCTTATTCCCAATGACAATTGATGGAAAAAATTGAGCAAACATTAGCTACAAACGAAACTCTTCCAATTTATAGCTCCAAATACAAAAGGCCAAACACACTAAAGCCAAATTCCCCCAATCTCAAGTTGAGTGAGCCAAATGTCCACTAGAATTAGTTACAAGTGCTAGCCAAGCAACAATCAAACTAAACCATAAGAGGGAGAATGCATAGATTCCCTCAAACCAAAATCCAAATTCTTGCAATGCAAAATGGCCAAGCTGAAGAAATGCCCTTCGACTTTAATCATCCAAGGCTAACAACCATCTTTGGATCGCCTTTAATGGCCTAGATTGACCTCCAAGTCCATCAACCAAGCCATGCACATCAGGATATTTAACACGAGGCACAAAGGATTAGGCCATGCAACATGGTCCAATCTTGATCCATAACAATCCAACAATGTCCCAAGGAAAATCAAATGCCAAAATGTGCATGCATCATAATGGATTGGGCCCAGAGCCCAATGGCGATGCAACAAACTTTGATCAGTAACCATATGAGTAACCAATGACCAACACCAACAACACTCACTAGGGGTTAAGACACAAGGTCAATTGATTAGGATAGTCATCCACCATGTTCAATACACACATTGTGCCATTTATCATATGAAAGTCTACAAGTGCATAAGAATATCAAGTTAAACATAACAAGCACTTAGAACATTGTTTCAATGTAAATATTAAAACATTTACACTTGCATTAGATTACTAACTATGGCTTCTTTTGCAAGTACAAAGGAAGAGTACTATTTAAACATAGTGCCTTCAACATTGTAAAGGAAGATCACCAATGCACCATCATTGTCACAACCATATGTCATAACTATAAAGCATTTGAGTCACTCCTCATATCAAACACATCAAAAATTTAAGTCAATATTAAGACCAAGATGAGATTTGTAATTGTTTCCAAATCCATGAACCAAATACATCATGAAGACTGCTTCATTAAATCTACTTAGGAAAAAATGATATGGCAACAATAACCACAACTATAAGAATCCATAGCCATCATCATATAGTATTTCAATAGAACTAAAATGCAAACATCAACTTGATAATGACCAAGAGCGACACCAACAATTGGTCATCATATTTTACCTTAATTCTACAATGCATGTTAGATGGTGGGCCCCTAAGTTACCAATTCTACAATTTTGAAGGAGAAGACAATTATGAAAGGACAAAGTGAAGGATAAATGATGAATCATATTCAAAAGTTAGGGTTAGCATCCCTTTAGACTTTTGGGGTTTAATATTTTGAATTTAAGGACAAAGTGTAGGTTTCACAATCAACAATTTATTGACCGAAAAACTAGAAGTCAACACATTTTCCTTCTCCTTGGGAATTGATATGGCCAGTCATCTATCCTCTTCTCCCCCGCTATGTTAAACAAAAGAGATCAAGATTAGTGAATCACCCTTCATTCTTCTACTTGGATTATTTCTTCTCGCGTGTTGAGTTGTGTGGGGGAGTGTGTATATTTTAGTTCTTTCACTATGAGTAATGGAAACTTGTCATGAACCTATGAGTTTATTTTATACAAGGTTGGATAGAGTTCTTTTTTATCTATATCATTTATATTGACTAGTGTAATCTTGTTTTTTTATATCTGGCTCGAGTAGTCCATACATACATGTTAGATGTAATTGATCCTATGCTATATCCAAGATGCAAGTTACAAGAACTACCCATTCTTGGGTATATTCCTGTATCATACAAGTTTGTCACAAATGAGAGAACTTTAGAAATACATCTCATTCTTTTGTGTCTTGGAACCTCTTAAAATGGACTTCAACATTTGACAATCTATTATTAGGATTCTTTAATTGTTGAGTTTGTTGGTGATATCCTATTAATTTCAACATCAAGCACATGTTGTTAAGCATCCTTTGTTTCCTATTTGACTACTAGTAAGTAATGTCAAAGTGGTCTATGGGATTGACTAACTCTAAAAAATTTCCATTTTTACTTATTAGAGGTAAAAGTAGAGTATTTATAAAATGTAAGTAATAGTCTAATGTGCATAAATCAACTTAATTTACCTTAGCTTAAAAACAATTTTCTTTGGTGTAATTAATTGACAATAAAACAATTAGAAGGTCACATTTGACCTTTGTTGTTCCTCTAAGGGTCTTGTTTGTTTATGCACCCAACGATTTTCTAATCTAATTCACCCTAACTTTTACCATGACAAAGGGCCCTAGTTAGTGGCACTTGACCTCCCTATAAATTTATTCCCTATCAAACACACATGTTATGTACCTAACCATATCTTAAATAGGTATCAAACTCTATGTACGTGAGTTATTTTGTGTCTATGCTTATGATTTTGTAATAGTGTTATATTTGTAAAAGACCACTTCAATATAATAAGAACCCACCGATTGTGTTAGTGACTTGAGCTTTAAGTTAGGGTTTTGGCATCATTGATATTATAAATAGGGATTCTCCCCCTCTCATGTGTACCTTCTATCAGTTTCTCAACAAAATCGACAAGATGTCAATTAACAAACACATCTTCCTCTATTACTCAAATTTTCTAGTACAATCCACCTTGGATGTGAAAAGGTCACCATTAGTTCTTTTACTTATTGTCCATTACTATATTTGTTAATTTCCTATTCTATCACAATAGTAGCCCCATTTCGGTACAAGAATACTCTGCACATTTTATGACATATGCTTTAGTCTAGCATGATTTGACTAAAATGGTGCCATCACCCTTCATATGGAAATGTGCCCTCTATAGATCCCTAGTCAAAATCTTTCTACAACTATACACATAATATTTCTTCAAACCCTATGTAGCATACTTCACAGGCACATTCTAAACAATACTACACTTATTGTCCCTTAGACCCACAAGTTCTCTTTTTTTTTCTCACAAGTTGTAATGTGAGAGTAGTGGTTGTCCCTTCATAGAAACTACATTTGTGATGTAGTTGTGTGCATCGTTAGTGTCAATGGTGATGTAAGAAATATGCATTAATTACACAATGGTTTACAATATAATGCAGTGGAAAATTCAAAGTCAATACAATGTGGCAATGCAATGAGTATTGTCGTAAGTAATAGAGCGAACCACTTCGATACTTGTCAAAGACGTTGCAGTGCTCATTGAAGACCATGAATAATCACAACACACAAATCCATGTAGTTCAAAAGGACACAAAAACAAATATTTATATCAGATTGATATAATGAATGAAAAGCAATCAATAAGTTTGTCTTATTTAATGCTTCAAAGAAACATACAGTAAAGAACATAACCCTACAATATATGTAATAATGTAATTATATATTAATTTCCTTATTACAATATATAATATTTGTAGTATATATGTATGGAGATATATAAACAAATTTAACACGTCGCTATTCACCCCACCCTCATGCCATAAATAAGAGTTGGATGTTTCTCATAGCTTATAGCCTTGGCAACAATTGGCTCATCAAGAGTAGAAATATGCCACAAGAAATATTTGAACCCAAAGGGCTAAAGAGGAGGGGGAGGATACCATTCCTTATTGTCCTGACTAGACCCAATTGACAATATCAATATATATATATATATATACTTAGATTGACCTTTGTATCTGACTATGTGATGCATAGGGTTGACATCAAATTTTATGGGACTTAAAAGCACACTCATATCAAAGAAATATCTTTAACTATAGTTTTGACTTCAATAAGGATTATTAAAGACTCACTAATGATTTTATGTTGTATCTGGGGTGTGGTTCAATTTTGGGATTCATAGTTAGGTTCCTCTAACAATCCACATTACTAGGGTCAAATCCTAATAAAACTTTGCATTCAAGCTTTAAGTTGGTCAATTTTAATACTCTTAATTTCCATAATAAAATCCTTATTGCATAAAGGATTGATGACTATTTTTAGAAGGCATTGATAGCTTACTTCATGTATCCTTGAGGTTTGTTAATCATTTATATCTTGCAAAAGGTTGAATCCTTTCAATTGGTATATGTTTTGAGCATTAAATATTTCTTGATCTTTGATTTGTTTGCCTATTTAAAGAATTAAATTAGTGTCATTTGTTGAATGAAAAGATTTGATCATCACATTCAAGTACGTATTATAATGTTAACTTTCACATCCCTTCGAGCAGGCTACTTGGTTTGATATGTGCTTAGGTGTACCAAAAAAGGACTTTTCTCCACCAACAAAAGCTAAGTGTACTAGATACATACTCCTGGTGGAAGAAATATGTCAAAGAAAATTGATATACTAGGCTAATATGACAAATAACTAAAGAAATTAACAAATTAGCATAGGCCCATCTTAACCCATATCTTTCAAACAGCTAGAAATTTGTATGTGGTTTTTAACCTCTTTTAATACATGATAGATCCAAACTTAAGTTAGACCCAGGCTCATAAATGATTGTCATAAACGAGTATTACTCTCAAGAATGGTTGAAACCCAAGTGCAATGAGAGACATGAATGCAAATTTAGTCAGCCTCAACGATCCTACATTGCAACCTTCTATAAATGTTGACTCTGCAGTATGAATATTTCATCTACACTATTCAACAGTAGTTCACGGCATTGAAATTTGATGGTTATATTCCCACCAAGGGCTTTTTAAACATTTAAATGCAATTTTTTTATGCAACATGCTGAAGAATAGGATAACTCCTTGTTAAAATATCGACTTGATACGAACCACTTTTTCCAAAATATTATCATGGATAGTTAGATAAAATTTCTTTCTCAGCAAGTTATTGTTGACTCTGATATTGAACTCTTCTTTGTCATGTTCTTCCTCCATTCTCTTTTTGGATGGTTGCAACCCAATCAAATTGAGCTCTAATTACACTCTGGGTTGTGCTTACTTTAATATGATGTGTTTTCTTGACAGCTTAGTTCTCCACCAAACAGTGTAAAAGTATAAAATGCCCGATCATTTATCCCAACCCATTTGCTAATGGACGGCATCCGCAGCTAACAGAAAGGTCAACTTGACAGCCATATATACCAGCAAATTCTAGGCCTGGTTGTGTGGAAAGATGACCACAAAACAATATTTTTAATGATGTTATTGAATATAACTGAAATCAAAGGAAAAACTTCTGAGATTTCAATTTCTAGCATTTGAAAGTCATTTTTTGCATACAAAATTAGGCAAACGAAGAATAAAAAGAACTAAGAAGCAAATCATTGCAATGTTCTGCTTTTAAACAGGGTTGAAAAATAGTTGAAAGGAGCAGAACTTGTCATTGCATAGACTCGGTTTATTTCAGATACACCATCTTAAATATATGAATCAGTTTAACTCTATTTTTTATATAACTAATTTACCAACTCGTAAACTGAGAAGGACATGATTATAAACTTAAAGCTAAACTTGTGATTCATTGATAGAAATGCCCTCGAAGACTTTGAACACATATTACATGTTAAAATTTGATTTAACAAAGACTATGGTGTGATCTAGATGTCTGCCGTAGCAGGTTTTCTCCTCAGCAAATGTTCTATCTTTGGTTTGACTTCTTTGTTGGAGCACAATGCTGCAAAAAGATCATGTGCAATAGCCCTAATGTCTGGATCATTTGACCTGCAAAACAAGAGGTTGAAAGCCATTTTTCTAGATTATCTCAATGATTTACCTAAAAAATAGGGACCACGCCATACAACTAAGTGCATATACCCCNATTTGACCTGCAAAACAAGAGGTTGAAAGCCATTTTTCTAGATTATCTCAATGATTTACCTAAAAAATAGGGACCACGCCATACAACTAAGTGCATATAACCCCCACAAGCCACAAAGGGATGTTCTTACTTCATAAGGTGCAAAAGTGTACTGATAGCACTATCTGTTTCTGCAAGCTGCTCTTGTGCTTCTTGACTGTATGTACACAAAACTAAGTGAGTAAGACTTCATTTAGAGATATAGAATCATGGTTCAAAACTTATACACTCTCCACCGGATAAATACCTTGATCCACATAGCATGCCCAGGCCTAACAACACCCTAACACATATTTCTGAAGAGTCTGTTCTCAACTTCACTGCCAGTCTCGATACAGCTCCCTGAAAGTATATAAACAAAGATATGAAATTCTTATGCACGTGTCTAAATAATATTTCAAGTAAGACATTAATTCCAGAAACAACACAAAAGCACAAGAAAGACTAATTGACAAAAACATAGTTTTGTGTATGTGATGGATGTTAATAGGATATATGTGGGAGATGGTGTTTTTCACAGATGGATGTTATCTCGAGTATGGATGATCTATTTTTACGCTCAGATTCATATTGATGACATTGTGCCTGGATTTATTAATCACTTTATATGGTCACAACATGGTTTGGAACTTTGGAAGCATGTTTCTAAGGTTGTATATGATTGAGGACTATCTAGCTTGAATGCCCTAGGACTTACGGGCCAATTTCACAAATTTTGTGTGTTTTCATGGCATATTTGATGACTCTAGGTGGAGCGCTAGCCTAGTGCACATGTTGTGGATATGATCATCTAGGCTCATATTTGACCCTTTGTGATCTACGTGGCTCATATAGGCCTTTCTCTTGAATCCTTTGGATTATTGGCACAAATTGGCACTTGGAGATGCATGGTGGACCTTAGATTGATGGAGCGCATACCTCCTAGCACACATCTCTATGAGTTATTTCACATATAGGAAGGGACGTGCCACTTGGAGATGCCACACATGCCACATGAGAGAGTCCAACCACATGTTTTAACCATTTGACTTGCACATTCATCCTTGGGACACCACACGTGTGGTGTATTTCTTCACTTGGCATAAATTTATGAGCAAGTTGGTGGTTATGCGACTTGGTTTGGAGGAGTCTAGGGGACGGCCCACATTCCATCTATTCATCTCAGATGTGTGGAGGTTAGATGGCTCTATCTAGCCATTGGGCGCTAATTCTGGGGATTTTTTCCACTGTTGGATGGAGTGCTCCTCTATTTGAGCTTTATATGGCTTGGAGGACAAGTTTGACATGTTCCAACACTACTTTTAGTGAGGGCCTGCTCCTTGATTGAGCTTTCATGGTTTGGAGGTTCTAAATGTGGCATTAGACCACTTATTTTATTATTGTTTCACTTGGTTAGAAGATAGTCATTGTTTATGTTTTTCTAGGATAGATCTAAGGTATTAGCCTAGATAATAAGATTTTATTCAAAGAAGTTTGATCCTAATACGTTATATAAGTATGGCTCCTCCTATTGTAATGGTTGTTGGAGAATGGAGAACTCAAGCTCTTGATAACTATTGTATCTTTTGTGGAGCTCCTGGATATTTTGATGGTGCGCCCTAGCGGATGAGGAGATATTCCATATGTTAAAGCTATCTTCTTTTCAAAATTATCCTATAGCGAGTGGTTGTGGAATGAAACAATAGGTAACATATTTTCATTTTCTATTGTTTGTCATTTGATATCACTTATTTTTATATCTACCTCTCTACTTCTGGTTTCATGCATAAGTAATTTATCTATGAGAAACATAAGTTCCATGGCCACAGAGTTTGTCTACTATAGCAAGTTACCCTAAGTGCATATTGTTGAGATACAAGGCAGCAAGGATAAAGAACCATTGCTTGTATGTTTGAACCCTGTTTCTAGTATTCTCTTGTCTTGCTAGTATCAACTCCCTTGGAGCCTCATCAAAAACCGATAGGCCCAATAGAAAGAAAAAGACACTGGCACTCTTCTTTAACCGCCAATAAATCTAAATAAACTTTATTCTCCTGTAGGTTAGATCTAGAAATAACAGCCATATAAATCTTACTCCAAATATATTCCATTGTTGTTTCGCTGCATATTAACTTGAGTATCATTTCACTAAAAAAACTAGCTGAATTACAAATCTGTTCTTGCTGAAGATAAACATCATTTACAGCAAATTAGAAATAGTCTAAAACCCTCATAAAGTTCTGGAAAAAAGTGTTGGAAAATTTATGTTCTACATTGTCTCATTAAATCTGCCCATAAAAGTAATATATTACCACTTCCAGAATTATTTAATAATCTTCCCTCGCTGTCCTATTGATCTGGAAATATATAGTAGTCAAAAACCATCATGCAGATTTTTAAACAGCCCCTTTAATCATATGCCAAACAATATCTATCAATGAGATTTAAGAAAGATACAAAACCCCCCCAAGCGATGGGTGTAATCAATCCTAAAAGGAGGGAAGAAGGTATTAAGGTTACAATGGTAACTCTTTCGAGCTCCACTTAAAGTTTCACTATGGTGAAGGATTTGCACCTTAGGTGCTAGTTTAAGTAGTAATATTTTGGCGTCATTGGCAATGATAAAGTTTATTTACCAAAATTTGTGGAATGGCAATATCTGATATTTTACCAGCATAGATCCATCTTAACTCTGGTTCTACCAAGCTTCGAGAGGGATCAAATCTCTTAAGGTGCAAAACCCTTTTAAAGAATTAAACTTAATGAAAAGTTTGCACTTGAAGAGATCTGATGGTGTTTGGTAGAGCCAAAGTTAAGATGGATATAAGCTGGTATATAATAATTTACAAAAATGTCTAATAAGTATTCCTACTTGGAACAAAATAACTTAAAGTCCATGAGAAGAATGAGATGAGTAATATTTGGACTTAAATCTCATAATTCTGGATTGGATTGGAATTTCAAAAACATTTTATAGTTTTAACTATATAATAATCATATAATCAAACGTTTTCCAAAAATTAATTTACTTGTTTTTCTTTAAAACTAATAGTTACTTTACTTGTTTGTCTTTAAAAATACTAATGAATATTGACCCTAATTAATGAGTAAAATAACCTATATAAAATTATAAAATCTAGATTTCCACATTAAATTGGAATTTGAAAACATTTTACCATCAAATGAATATTTTAAACATGTGTCCAAATGTTTTTAAAAAAAATCACTTTACTTGTTTTTCTTTAAAACTAATAATGTATATTGAGTCTTGACGGTATTTAATGAGTAAACTAATCCATATAAAATTTTAAAATCCAGATTTCCAAATTAAATTGGAATTTGAAAACATTTTACTATCAAATGAAGATTTTAAACATATATCCAATTTTTTTTCGAGAAATTACTAGTTTTTTTCTAAAACTAATAATTAACATTTACTTAAATTGTTTAGGTTTAGCTAATTTAAATTTAGATTTTATATGTTCTTGGCTTTATAATTTTTCTTTTTAATACTTTTTTTGAGCCATCACATGACAGACGGGACACATCTCACTCACTTGGGCTGTAGAAAGTGCCTCTCAGCACAACAAATGCAGATTATTGGATATTTTATGTTCATATGGTGACTTCATTAACGGAACGAAGCCCTTGTTCCTTGAAGACTCTTGAAGAAATTGTTGTGTGTTGAGTTGAGCACACTCAACAATCACATTGAAGGGACTCAAAGTCTTCTCTTGGAAACTCCACAGTTTGAAAATGAAGTATATTTCAGATTTATTTTCAGCAATAGATTTTGCATCGCATGTTAAAGATTGGCGAAGGAAAAGAAAAATGGCTCCATGGGACTTTCATACAGTGTATGCCACTTTGGATTTTTCAAATATTCATAGATCTCCCACTCAATCTCCTCAAGATTGGACAAGGTCTATTCCACAATTTCATGGAAATCCCACTTATGATACACACCTAGCAACACAACAAGTTTCATTGGTTGGAGAGTTTATTTCAGATTTGAATATTGAGCATGAAGATGTTGGGATGAGGATATTTGCAATGTCTTTGGTGGAAAATGCTAAGGATTGGTTTAGATCTTTGGGCAAAGGGAAGATTTCATATTTTGCAGATTTTACTCAAGCATTCCTAAAACAATGGAACCCTTCCTATGAAGGAGATCAAGAGGATGAAAGCATTGAAGACCATGAACATGAAGAGCATGATGATGATAATGAGAGCATCCATGAGGAGACCAACAATACAGATTTTGGGCTTGTTGGGAAACTATGTAAGCTGGAAAATTTTGCAGAAACTTTAGTGTTTTCCAGCCATATGTGACAATGAATCTTGCAGATTTTTTGAAGCATACAATGCAGTTATTTGGTTGAGTTTGCAGATCTGTTTCAATCATATATGCCCTTGTCTATTCCCTTCTTCATGCATGAAATTTCTGATAAAACACATGTTCAGGACTGATTTTTGTTTGGGCCAGCATGCTTTTCAAATTGACATATCTTGTAGAAATTTTTGTTTGGGCCAGCATGCTTTTCAAATTGACATATATTGTAGATATTTTCAGCCCTCATTCATGGTTTAGAATGCAGATTTGTTTCAGTTTTTGGGGAGGTTTGAGTATGAAAATTTAAAAGCTTCTTTGGGTAATTTACAATCATGCTTTATCAAAAATAATGTTGTGGTATATGTGCATAAAAATATAGAAATTTTCCATCCATCGTCTATTCCAGATATTAAAAAATTTCTGTTGAAACTATCGGCATTAAAGAACTTGTTTGAGACTGTAAATTGCTTGGGGTTTTAAGGTTTTCTATGCAGAAATTTTCAGCCAATCATTTCTTCATCTTTCTCGACATTTCCATATGAAAATCCATCTAAGAGATATATTATTAATGCTGATATTTATATGGGGGAAAAGAAATTTCAGTTTCTGGTTTGTTGCAAAATTTTCCAGCCATGTAGAGAAGAGCGACAAACCTTAAATTGGAATCAGAGTTTTCTTTTCAAAATATGAATTTTTGCATCACAATGTATTATATGAAGATGTGGTTTGTAGAACCCAAGGTGGCTTCTTGTTGGATAATAAGGATCAACTTTTTAAGAATTGTAATAAAACTAAATAGTTTAGTAACTTAGTTAGTAATTTGTTATTTATTAATTAACGGCTTGATAGGTCACATCTTTTAATGGTGACCCTTGATTTGTATAAAGCCGCATTGTACCTTGTAAAAAACAACAAATCAATAAAGAAAATATATCTTTTGGAATTTCCATTCCAAGTTGGTATCAGAGCTCAGCGATCTCCATCTCGGCGTTATTCATTCTCCAAACTGGCCCATTCACTTCTCTCCCATCTCTTCCTTGCGTCCAATCCTCTCCTGCTTCCGCTGCATCCCTCTTCACTCCAAAAAATATATAATATTAAATAATAATATTATTTATTATTATTATTTTAATATTATTTTTTTTTAAATCTTTTTGAGAACTATTAAAGTTATTTTTTTTGCATATAAGAATATTATTAATAATAATTATTATTGTAATTAAATATTTAATAGTTAAACTATTCCCAATCCAAAATTAGCAACATGAATACAAGAAATACAGAGAGAAACACTCTGGAGAACAAGGATGCATCCATAAAGTCAGAAGATGATCCAGTTCAAAAGATACTGGCAAAGCTTGAGCAAAAAGATGAGGACATTCGTGACCTAAAGCTCGAAATTCTCTCACTAAGAGACCAAGTTAAATGAGGCAAAAACTCACATACAGGCCCAACCCGCAACATCGTTCACAAGGTCAAGATCAATTTACCAAGGTTCGATGGAGAAAATAATCGAGATGGGATTCGATGAATCAACAAAATCGAAAAATATTTTGAAATGTACAATATCTATGGCGACGACGACAAATTGAATGTTGCAGCGATGTACATGGATAAACCGCTTGTGACTCGTTCTTATGGTGGGACTCAGCAATGAAGGGAGAAATACTAGTTAGAGATTGGGACACCTTTAAAAAATATTTCTTTAAATGATTTCAAGACATGGAAGAAGCCAAAATCTACAGTAAGCTCACTCGTTTACAACAAGAAGGAACTGTGGATTAATATGGGAAAAAGGACAACAATGGGAAATGGGAAAAAGGACAACAATTCATGCCGTAAGTGTAATGCCCCTAATTGGCGTCCAAAACATAAGTGTAAAAATAGAAATCTATTCTTGTGCAAAAAGAGTAATATGAGTGACGATATTGATGAAGAATCAAGCAACGCACCTTCCTTCGATACAAAGTCAGATAGCGATGAGACTGGCAAAGGGTATGTAATGTTCCGTTTTTTATAAATAGGGAATTGACCGAGGACTTTTAATACAGGGAGCACATTAGGACAATTATTCAATCATTAGTATAGTAAAGAGGGCCATCAAAGTTATTATCATAAATCATGCGGAGCATGCAAGCCTTATTTCTTCAGTATTAAAGTCAACTGAAAATTAGAATTGCATGCATGCAAAAGTGAGCATAAACCCTAAAAGTGACATGCAAACCCTAAAAGTGCATAAGGATCTATTTAAGAAGGGTTATGGGACTAAAGGAGATATCTATTTTTATTGTTGATTGATTTTGGAGTTTCGAGCAGCAGCACAGCATGCAGCCACGGTAGTTGGGATTGGAGATGGTGTCTTCAGCTAGCGAGGGTCCAAAAGTGAGATATCTGCCCTAGTCTCTTATTGGGATAGATCATCATGTTTATCCATTGCATCCATCATATACTACAGTATTCGTAGATCCAGCACATTCCGAAGGGTTATTAGGAGATCCACGTTTTGCAGCCGGAAGTAGCAGGGAAAACACAGAAGGATTCGTTGGGACCACAAAACCCAATCTTTCCTCCGCATGTCAGCTTCCTCTTTCTAAGTAGGCCTATCCTACGGTATGCAGTGATTATCATCCATCAGTTTGCTCACCTGGAGCAGCTATCAGCCAAACAGATCAGTTGGGGGCGTGAGCAGCAGAACTGTTGTTGATGTAACTGTAACTTCGGAATGTATTCACTTGTATTTCTTATGTATTGTACCCCGATGTTTATTCCAGGATGTGTCTGTAATGTACTTGAGTCATGTCATGCCCCGATGCTCCTATCGAGAGGTTCTATAATGTAAACAAGTCATGTCAAGTCATTGTGGGTAACCGTCCTATTGGTCAAAAGTTAATGTCCCCGCAGTTCTGGTGCACTAGGGTTATTAGACTCTCCTAGAGAAGTCGGCCCTAGTAGGTTATTGTCAAGTCGGGAATTAGTATAAATAAAGAGTGAGCCTCTCTATTTATCACACACTCACTCACACTCAGTTGTAGCGCATAACTGAGGAAGAAGAAGACATTGGGGCTAGGAAGAAAGAGGCTACTCCTGTCGGGAGATCATCTTACTGTTTTGGGGTTTTACTTTTGGTGCTGATTCTATCTCTGAGGAAGTTGCAGGGTTTTCTCCATTTATGGTTTCCCCGAGGAAAAACACTGTGTTCATTGTCTCTTGTGTTTGATTGCTGTGCTTGTTATTCTCTCAGTTAAAGATCCTAATATAATGTTAGCTTATTGTTAAAAATCTAACATGGTATCAGAGCTAACTTGAGAAGAAGACACTGTGCAGCTGTGGGAACTAGGGCTTCCTACTTTTGGGATCTCTCTCCACAAATTTTCAGCAAAAGAAGGTTGGATTAACTCTCCTCCCTAGGGCGCATCTTTTAGTCGAAGCAGAATCCAATTCTAAGCTTTTTCAGTTTTGGACCTGACACTACTACCGAAAATTAGGGCTTTCTACAAAAGTGGAATTTTTTAGTGAGCCCAGGCCTGGATTGATCTCCTCCTAAAAATCGAAGTTTAGAGATCAAGATCAAAGCATTTGGTTGGTTAGAACTCCGGAAAATCCAAACCCTAATCTACTCTTGAACCAGCACTGTAGAATTTCAACTCCAATTCCAGATCCAACATCTTGACCTGGTAAGATCTAAATCTTTTGTATTTCCATTTGAGATTCTCAGTTAAGATGTCTCATCATACCAAGCTTGATGAAAAGCTTGAGGGAGCTGATAACTTCCGAGCCTGGAAGTATAGGATCTCCCTGGTCCTGGAAGAAAATGAGTTGGACTCCTATATCAATGAGGAGGTTCCAGTTCCAGAGGGAGATGAGGCTAAGGCCTAACACAAAAAGAAGTTGGTTATGGCAAAGAGGATTATTGCTGATTCAATCAAGGATCACCTCATACCACAGGTGTCCTCCCTAAAGACACCTAAAGCTATGTTTGATGCCCTAACCAAATTTTTTGAAGGGAAGAACATAAACCGGAAAATGACTGTGAGAAACCAAGTGAAGAATGTAAAGATCTAGAATGCAGAGACCATCCAGTCTTACTTTACAAGAGTCTCTCAGATCAAGGAACAGCTGGAAGCAGTAGATGAAGAAGTGGAGAATGCAGAGATTGTAATGACCACCTTGAATGGTCTCCCTAGGTCATGGGACTCTTTCATTCAAGGAATCTAAGCCAGAAAGAAGTTAGTCAAGTTCCGCAGACTATGGGAAGAATGCTCTCAAGAAGAAGCTCGAATAGCAGCTCGAGAAAAAAATATGGGAAGTGAAGATCAAGCTCTCACAGTACACTCCAAGAAAACCAGAAGAAGTTCTCATCACCCCAGAGGTAAGCACTTCCACAAAGATAACACTAGAAAAGATTTGTCTAGAATCAGAAGTTATACATGTGACGAGAAATGACACTATGCTAGAGAATGTCCTAGAAACAAAAATGTCTCTCACAAGAAGAAGGGAAACAAGAGAAGACATCATGCTTATGCTACAGAGGATGATGAACCTTCCACAAAAGGAACCAGATATGAAAGTGAAGACTCTTCAACTGATGAAGAATATGTTTTGATTTCCGCTCTCACGGGAAACATTACACATGGAAGCAATGATTGGCTTATAGACAGTGGGGCTTCCAAACATATGACAGGATTCAAGGAATCCTTTGTGAAACTTATAGAACATGAATCACCAAACAAGGTGAAACTTGGAGATGACTACCAGTATCCAATAAAAGGTAGTGGGGAATCCTCCTATAGGCTAGACTCTGGAAAGTCTATGACAATGAAGGAAGTATTGTTTGTACCAGGACTAAAGAAGAACCTCCTCTCCATATCTGCATTAGATGCAAAAGGCATGAGGGTTGCATTTATAGATGGCCAAGTTATCATGTGGCCAAAGGGAAAGACTATTAATGATGCAGTAGTGATTGGGGAACAAGGAGGTATATACAAATTGAAGGGCCATCCAGAACAAGCCTTGGTCCATGACACAGTAGAGCCAAATGAACTTTGGCATAGAAGGCTTGCACATGTGCATTACAGAGCACTACCACTTGCAAGCAAAGTTGTTGAAGGTCTTCCAGAAATTCAAGCAAAACATAATGGAGTCTGCAAAGGATGTGCGAAAGGAAAGAACACAAAGAAGACATTTCCAAGTAGTGAGAGCAAGGCAAAAGGAATCTTGGAAATCATCCACTCCGATGTATGCGGTCCAATGTCATCAAGTTCACTAAGCGGGTATGTATACTATGTTTCTTTCATTGACGACTTTTCTAGGAAGACATGGATTTACTTCATGAAGAACAAAGATGAAGTATTCAACAAGTTCAAGGAATTCAAAGCCTTGATTGAGAACCACACTGAAAAGAAGATCAAGACCTTTCGATTAGATAATGGCGGAGAATTCACATCAAATGAATTCAAAGAGTTATGTAAAGACTCAGGGATTAACAGGGAGTTATCCATTCCATATAATCCACAACAGAATGGGATTGCAGAAAGGAAGAATAGAACTATCATGGAAGCTGCAAGAAAAATGCTTCATGATCAAGATCTTCCTATGCATCTATGGGCAGAAGCTGCCAGAACAACGGTGTATGTACATAACTGTACTCCATACAGAGTACTCGAGAACAAGACACTTGAATAAGTCTTTTCCGGTAAGAAACCAGAAGTCAGCCATCTCAGAATATTCAGCTGTCCAATGTACATACACATTCCAAAAGAGAAGAGGACAAAATTAGATTCTTCAAGAAAGAAGGGTATATTTGTGGGATACTCTAAAAGCTCGAAGGCTTATAGAATATACTTCCTAGTATTCAAGAAGATTGACATCAGCAGGGATGTAACATTTGACGAAGACTCAGCTCACAACAAATCCAGAAAGAGGGCTACTGAAGAACCTGAAGAAACATAAGCACCCAGAATTCATGACACAACCATGAACGAAGAAACTCAAGAAGAAGATCGAGAATTTGAAGAACCTCAAAAACCTGTAGATCCACCTCAAGAGAAGAATCCTCATAAGAGGAAACCTGCTTGGGTACGAGAAGCTATCCAAGGTGCGGAAAGATATGGGGCTCCAGAAGAGAATCACAGAGAAGGAAAGAGGACCAGGTCCTTCTCCGGATATGTAGCATTATTATGTGATTTCATCGATAAAGAACCTTCCAATTATGAAGAAGCGGCAGAACAGAAAGAATGGAAGGATGCTATGATCGAAGAGTATCAATCTATCATGAAGAATGATGTTTGGGATGTTGTCCCAAGACCAAAAGGGAAGTTTGTTGTAACTTCCAAATGGATCTACAAGATCAAGCATGTTGCAGACGATAGCATAGAAAAATATAAAGCAAGATTTGTTGCTCGTGGTTTCTCCCAGAAAGAAGGAATAGATTATGAAGAAACTTTTGCACCTATAGCCAGATACACTTCCATCAGATCAGTACTTGCTCTGGCTGTAGTGATGAAATGGAAGATACACCAAATGGATGTCAAGATTGCTTTCTTGAATGGTGTAGTAGAAGAAGAAGTGTATGTGGAGTAGCCACTCAGTTTTGAGACACATGACATGGAGCCTCATGTGTGTAGATTGAAGAAAGTCCTGTACGGTTTAAAACAAGAACCTAGGACATGGTACGGAAGAATTGACAGCTTTCTATCCAGTTTGGGCTTTACCAAGAGTAAAGCAGATTCCAACCTTTACTACAAGGTTGAAGATGGAAACCCAGTGATGTAGATGATCTGTTTGTAACAGGTATGGTTGGGTTGATTGCTGATACAAAGAGGAAGCTTGCTGCCGAGTTCGAAATAAAGGACTTGGGTAGGATGCATTATTTTCTAGGCATGGAGGTGTGGTAGAATGCGGATGGAATCTCCCTCGGACAAGGGAAGTATGCAGTAGAGATCCTGAAGAGGTTTGGGATGATGGACTGCAAGGCCATGACCACACCTATGGCATCGAACCTGAAGCTATTGAGTGATGCTTTATCAGGAGCGGTTGATGCTACAATGTATCATCAGATGATTGGGTTCTTGATGTACCTGACGAACACGAGACCAAATATTTGCTTTGCTGTGAACACCTTGAGCCAGTTCTTGACAAATCCAAGACATGTTCACTTGATTGTTGCAAAGCATATTCTGAGGTACTTGAGGGGTACAGTGGATTATGGGCTCAAGAATGAGGCGAGTCAGAATATTAACCTAGAGGGTTATGTTGATTCAGATTGGGCAGGCAATGCCATCGATAGGAAGAGCACTTCAAGGTGTTGCTTCAGTATGGGATCAGGTGTGATCTCTTGGTTTAGCAGGAAGCAATCCTGTGTGGCACTGAGTACAGCTGAAGCAAAGTATGTCGCAGCTTGTTCAACTAGTTGTGAGGCAGTATGGCTAAGGAAGCTACTATCTGATTTATTTGATCTCTAGTTGGATGCTACTTGTATATATTGTGACAACCAGAGTTGTATGAAGTTGTCGAAGAACCCAGTGTTCCATGACAAGTCGAAGCATGTCGAGATCAAGTATCACTATATCAGGGATATGGTGCAGAGGGGAGCAGTGAAGCTCCAGTATGTTGCGACAAACGAACAGATAGTTGATGTGTTGACGAAGCCATTAGCCAGAGTGAAGTTTGAGTACTTCAGGGAGAAGCTTGGTGTTCTCTAGATCGAGGTTCCTTCCAAGGGGAAGTGATGAGTCTGTGAGCCATTCTGACATGGTCAGAGGATTGGTTCCTTCCATGGTCAAATGTAAGGGCTGAGCCATTCTGTCATGGTGAGAGGATTGGTTCCTTCCATGTCAGATGTGAGCGCTTAGCCATTCTGATGTGACTGTAGGATTGGTTCCTCCATGATCAGATATAAGGGCTATTGCCATTCTTTGAATGGAGGTACCTGGTCAGTTACCAGGAAAACTCAGTCTGGGACTGAGGGCCATTCTGATATGACTGTGAGATGTGTTCTCACATTATCAGATATGAGTGCATGGCCATTCTGATGTGATTGAGGGATGTGTTCCCACTTGATCAGATATAAGGGTTGTTGCCATTCTTTGAATGGAGGCACCTGGTCAGTTACCAGGAATCCTCAGTCTAGGACTAAGAGCCATTCTGATGTGACTGTGGGATTGGTTCCCACATTATCAGATGTAAGTGCAGAGCCTTTCCACAGATGATAGTAGGTGTGTCCTATCATGCTGGTGGATGTGAGTGCTGGCCTTTCCACAGATGATAGTAGGTGTGTCCTATCATGCTGGTGGATGTGAGTGCTGTGCCTTTTCACAGATGGTAGTAGGTGTGTCCTACCATGCTGGTGATTGTAAGTGTTGTGCCTTTCCACAGGTGATAGTAGTTGTGTCCCATCATGCTGATGGTTGTAAGTGCTGAGCCTTTTCACAGATGATAGTAGGTGTGTCCTATCATGCTGGTGAATGTGAGTGCTATGCCTTTTCACAGATGGTAGTAGTTGTGTCCTATCATGCTGGTGAATGCAAGTGCTGGGCCTTTCTAACATGACTGGATTGGTTCCTATCATGGTCAGATGTGAGTGCTGGGCGTGCCTTTTGACATGGTGTTGGATGTGTTCCTCGCATGGTCAGATGTAAGTGCTGGGCGGGCCATTCTGACTTAGGCTCAGATATAAGCGTTGAAGAAGACCTACATGGAGGCTAGGCCTACAACCAGTATGAAAAAGGGATGGCTCTGTAGAACTTCCTGTGACAAGAATCATGAGATAGCACCCATGATGATCCAGTGATGATGATCCAGCAGTGATGATCCAGATCCAGTGATGATGTCCCTGTGATGATCCAAATCGGGTGATGATCCAGATCCAGTGATCATGTTCTAGTGATGATCCAGATCGAGTGATGATCCAGATTCGATGATGAAGATGACTTGAAGATGACGAGGACTCGATGATGATCCAGATGATACAGAGAAGAAGACTTGTGCTGATAAATTGTGTCGAGAGAATACCTTCCTAGTTAAGAGGGAGTGTTGATGTAATTGTAACTTCGAAATGTATTTCTTATGTATTGTACCCCGATGTTTATTCCGGGATGTGTCTGTAATGTACTTGAGTCATGTCATGCCTCGATGCTCCTATCGGGAGGTTCTATAATGCAAACAAGTCATGTCAAGTCATTGTGGGTAACCCTCCTATTGGTCAAGGGTTAAAGTCCCCGCAGTTCCGAGGCACTAGGGTTATTAGACTCTCCTAGAGAAGTTGGCCCTAGTAGGTTATTGTCAAGTCAGGAATTAGTATAAATAGAGAGTGAGCCTCTCTATTTATCACACACTCACTCACACTCAGTTGTAGCGCATAGCTGAGGAAGAAGAAGACACTGGGCTAGGGAAAAAGAGGTTACTGCTGTCGAGAAATCATCTTACTGTTTTGGGGTTTTACTTTTGGTGCTGATTCTATCTCTGAGGAAGTTGCGGGGTTTTCTCCATTTATGGTTTCCCCGAGGAAAAACACTGTGTTCATTGTCTCTTGTGTTTGATTGCTGTGCTTGTTATTCTCTCAGTTAAAGATCCTAATATAATGCCAGCTTAATGTTAAAAATCTAACAACTGCCAGTCAATTCGCTAGGGCACTTAGAGGCAGCCAAACCTCCGCATGTGCTAGTCCATCTTTCTGGCATCAGCAGACGGACAAGCTCAGAAAATCTCAGCCCGAACGAACCTCTCCTCCTACAAAAACGTCACCTTCAGTCTGGAGGGTGTTTACAGGTACTGCGGGGCGGTAACACCGGAGCAAAAAAGCATTATTAGACCACCCATCCGGATCCCTATGCATGCAGCGATCTCTAGAGTCATTATCAGCCGGAATATCAATGGTAAGTGTTAATTTCTCTCTACAAAACCTTGACCCTAATTCAACTATATTTTAGGGCATTTTTGCATGGCAAGTTTGCATGCACCGTTATTTTACAAAGTTGTATAAGATTGAGTGTGCGAGTTAGCACTATCATAGAACATTAGAGAATATCAGCATTTGGGATATTACAGTGGTATCGATTGTTCGGTAGTGACATATCTACCCTAGTCTCTTATTGGGATAGATCATCCATGTTTATCCATTGCATCCATCATATTCTAAAATATTCGGAGATCCAGCACATTCTGAAGGGTTATTAGCAGATCCACGTTTTGCATCCAGAAGTAGCAGGGAAAACACAGAAGGATTCGCTGGGACGACAAAACCCAGTCTTTCCTCCGCATGTCAGCTTTCGCTTTCTCAGCAGGCCTATCCTGTGATATGCAGTGATTGTCATCCATCAGCTTGCTCACCTACAGCAGCTATCAGCCAAATAGATCAGTTGGGGGCGTGAGCAGCAAAACTGCCAATCAATTTGCTAGGGCACTTAGAGGCAGCCAAACCTCTGCATGTGCCAGTCCATCTCTTCGGCATCAGCAGACGTACAAGCTCAGAAAGTCACAGCTCGAACGGACCTCTCCTCCTACAAAACCGTCACCTTCATCCTGGAGGGTGTTTATGGTACTGTGGGGCGGTAACACCGAAGGAAAAGAGCATTATTAGACCACCCATCCGGATCCTTATGCATGCAGCCATTTCTGGAGTCATTATTAGCCAGACTATTAGTGGTAAGTGTTAATTTCTCTCTGCAAAACCCTAACCCTAATTCAAATATATTTTAGGGCATTTTTGCATGGCAAGTTTGCATGCACGGTTATTTTACAAAATTGTATGAGATTGAGTGTGCGAGTCAGCACTATCATAGAACATTAGAGAATATCAACATTTGGGATAATACAGGGTAGGCTAACATCACATCAACGCTCACAGTGGCTGCAATGACAGGTATTTCTTAATCCCAAACCCTCAAATTGTTTGGCCATATCAAAAACACTAAGGTGACGGTGTTGGTCGATAGTGGGAGTACACACAAATTCATAGACTATAGGGTAGCAAAATAGTTAAACATATTCATCTACCCTACCGTCGTCTTCCAAGTATCGATACCAAGAACCAAGACCACACCGTGAGACAATAAATGCCATAAAGTAGAACTAACTATTAAGGACTACAAGCTAAGATCATTGTTGAAATATTGTAACTTCGAAGAATCTTCTATTGTATTTTATTATTGTATTTTATTTGGAGATGTTTTATTCCTCCGTCGAGATGTTATTATTGTATTTGGTCATCATAGAGTCATGAGGTAAAACCTCCCTTGTAAGTTGGGTCGATAGAACCCTCCGGAAAGTAATATTATATTGTTTTGAGTCTTCCTAGGTAAGTCCACCCAGTTAAGTTTGTTGGGGCCGACCTAGTTAGTGAAACAGTCAAGTGGAAGGTAAAGTATAAATAGGAGTGATGTGCTCCTCATATGGACACACACACTCACTTGTGTAATTCGCATAGGAGAGAGAGAGATATCTGCAAGGAGAAGGAGCATTTGTTTGGGGTTTTGTCTTTGTACTTTTGATCATCTATATTGAGGAAGTTTTGTTGGGCTTTCTTCCCCTAGAGGGTTTCTCAGGACAAATCTATGTTTATCTTGTGATTGTGTTTCTTTCAGTGATCCTGTATATGCTTTTGTTGTGAAACTGAATTGAATAATAATGTTATCTATCTTAGCATATTGAATCTTAACATGGTACCAGAGCTAGCCTGAATAGGACAACTTTCACAAGGTGAAACTCTCTCTTCTCCCTCCAGCAAGAAATTAGGGTTTCTGTCAAACTTGGAATTTTGGAAATCTGATTACATAGAAAGTCGCGCCTCCCTAGGGTGCAGCTATTGAGCCCTAGATCGAAAATTCTGAGTGCGTAGATCTCTGAGAAATTCAAACCCTAGTTTGACTTTGGACCAGAAAACTGGAAAAAACCAGAAAACCATAACACTGCGAAAACTGCAGATCAAAATTTCGTAAGTCAATTCTGAGAGGTGAAAATTTGGAATCTCCAGAAACCAAGTGTACCACTCAATTCGCCTCAGTCAAGCGTATCTCCTGGTAAGGTCAGTTTTGCATTTTGAGAAATTTCATTTTTTGGTGACCTCCTGGATAAGATGGCCCCAAGAACTAAGCTTGGGGATAAGCTAGAAGGCATAGAGAATTTCCGAGTATGGAAATATAAGATTGGCCTCATTCTTGAAGAGAATGATCTTGCCAAATACATCAAGGAAGAAGTTGCAGAACCTAAAGAGGATGAAGCTAAGGAGAAGCACAGAAAGGACCTGATTAGAGCAATGAGGATCTTTGCTGATTCTATCAAAGACCACTTGATTCCTCAAGTGTCATCCAAGAAGACCCCGAAGGAGATGTATGATTCCCTAGCTAGAATGTATGAAGGAAGGAACATCAATATAAAGATGAATTTGAGAACTCAATTGAAGGGTACCAAGATGTGCCAAGGAGAATCCATCCAAGACTACTTCACAAGGGTCTCCCAGTTCAAGGAGCAACTAGAAGCCATTGGAGATTCCCTTGATGAAGATGAGCTAGTTATGACCGCTCTCAATGGTCTCACTAGACCTTGGGATTCATTCATCCAGACTATGTGTGCCAGAAAGGAAAGCATGAAATTCGACATTGTATGGGAAGATTGCATCCAAGAGGAGGCTAGAGCAAGCTCTACTTAAAGAAGATGATCAAGCCCTAGCCACCCATAACAAGAGAGGAAGAAGTCAATCTAACTTCAAGAAGGAAAGCCACAAGGAGTCTCAACCTCCCAAGAAGTTCCAAAGGACAAGAGGAAACAATCCAAGAAGAAACTACTCCAACTTTCAATGTTTCAATTGTGACAAGCTAGGACACATTACCAGAAATTATCCATTGAAGAAAGAAGAAAACAAGAAGAGAAACAACAACAAAAGACATCATGCACACCTAGCTGAAGATGAAGATGAAGAGGAAGAGGAAGGAGGACCTCGAAGAAAACAGGTCTTTGACACCTGGAGAAGATACATGGCTTATTGATAGTGGTGCTCCAAAGCACATGATGAGACAAAAGAAAACGTTGTCAAAACTTGAAGAGAAGAACTCTCCTCAAAAGGTATCGTTAGGAGATGACTATCAATATCCTATCAAAGGAATTGGTGAAGCAAGCTACAAGCTTGATTCTGGAATCCCCATGAAGATGAAAGAAGCCTTATATGTACCAGGTTTGAAGAAGAACTTACTTTCTATCTCAGCATTAGATAAGAAAGGATATAGGGTTGTATTTCATAGATGGACAAGTACTCATGTGGCCCAAAGAAAAATCAATTAAAGATGCAGTTGTCATTGGTGAAGAAGAAGGAGGCTTATATAAACTCAAGGGACATTCAAAAACAACCCTTGTTCACGAGACCACATCAACTACATAGCACTACCCCATGTGAGCAAAGTAGTGACGGGTTTACCAGATTTGAAGATAGATCATGAAGGTTTTTGCAAAGGATGTGCAAAAGGAAAGAATATCAAGAATCCATTTCCGAAGAGTGAGACAAAGACTAAAGAATGGTGTCGCGGAAAGAAAAAATAGGACCATTATGGAAGCAGTGAAGACAATGATACATGATCAAGATCTCCCAAATGTATCTATGGGCTGAAGCAGCAAGGACGACAGTTTATGTACAAAATAGATTATCAAGAATCCATCTCCGAAGACTGATCGAGTACTGCAGAAGAAGAAGATCAAAGATGAAGAATCAGTGCTCTAGAAGATGATGCTCCAGTACTTAAGATATTGAAGATGTTCCAGTAACTGTTCTAGTTGCCGATGTTGTTGAAGAAAACTTCCAATGATTTATAGATGTATCACCTTGATGTTGTTGATGATGCTCTCTCTCCTTGCTCCTATAATTGATGCTGCTGCTGTCAGTAGAATACCCTTCTCGTTAAGGGGGAGTGTTGAAATATTGTAACTTCGAAGAATATTCTATTGTATTTTATTATTGTAATTTATTCAGAGATGTTTTATTCCTCCGTCAGGATGTTATTATTGTATTTGGTCATCATAGAGTCATGAGGTAAAACCTCCATTGTAAGTCAGGTCGATAGAACCCTGCAGAAAGTAATATTATATTGTTTTGAGTCTTCCTAGGTAAGTTGACCCAATTAAGTTTGTTGGGGTTGACCTAGTTAGTGAAAAAGTCAAGTGGAAGATAAAGTACAAATAAGAGTGATGTGCTCCTCATTTGGACACACACACTCACTTGTGTAATTCGCATAGGAGAGAGAGAGAGATATCTGCAAGGAGAAGGAGCACTTGTTTGGGGTTTTGTCTTTGTACTTTTGATCATCTATATTGAGGAAGTTTTGCTGGGTTTTCTTCCCCAAGAGGGTTTCCAAGGATAAATCTGTCTCTATCTTATGATTGTGTTTCTTTCAGTGATCTTGTATATGCTATTGTTGTGAAATTGAATTGAATACTAATGTTATCTATCTTAGCATATTGAATCTTAACAATCGCGAATGTCTGCTATGGAAATCAGAGGGGTTGGAAATGCCGGGGACAGTCGGATTAAACTTACGGGAACAATTTATAAGGTTCTATGAAAATGGGAGGAAATATAAGCTTTACAGTATTAATTGCCCCCCTCCCCAAATTGTCTCATCCAATAAAATGGAAAGGATGATAAAATAGGGAGCTCAAGCCTTCTTCTTACACTGTATGCTATGGAAAGAATAACTGATGAAAGACAAAATACTGACCCACGTGAATTAGAACAACTCCTGGGGGAACATTGTGACATCTTCCAAAACCCTCCTCATGGTCTCCCGCCCCCACGTTCTAGGGATCACATCATCGAGTTGATGCCAGGATTAGCTCCAATTAGAAAAAAGTCATACAGACAATCTCATAGGAACAAATCAGAGAGCGAACATTTGGTGCAGGAACTATTAGACGCTGGAATAATCACACGTAGTAAGAGTCCTTTCTCTGCACCAGTCATACTCGTAGGAGAAAAAATGGATCATATAGACTTCGCATTGATTATCGAGCGTTAAACAAAGTCACCATAAAAGATAAATTCCCCATTCCCTTTGTTGACGAATTGCTCGATGAGCTACATAATGCTAAATATTTTTCTAAACTAGACTTAAAATAAGGATATTACCAAATTCGTATTCGAGAAGAAGATGTCCCCAACACAACTTTCTGCACCCACGAAGGTTTATATGAATTTCGAGTGATGTCGTTTGGATTATCCAACGCTCCGGCAACATTTCAAGCAATAATGAATGACTTGTTTCACCCTTACCTAAGGAAGTTCGTGCTAGTGTTTTTTGATGATATCCTTATTTATAGTAAAAATTGGAACTCGCATCTCAAGCATGTAGAAGCAATATTGAAGCTTCTAGAAGAAAACAAATTTTATGCTAACAAATCAAAATGTAGTTTCAGGTAAAAAGAAATAGAATTTTTGGGGCACATTGTTTCATCCGACAACATTAAGGTCGATCCCAAAAAAATTATGGCAATCACAAAGTGGTTGTCCTCCAAGTCAATTACATCGTTAAGAGGATTTCTGGGTCTACTAGGTTATTATAGAAGATTTCTCTGCAACTCTGCCCAAATTGTAGCACCCCTAACATCACTATTAAAAAGGGATGCTTTCAGTTGGGATAAGGATGCAGAAACTTGTTTTGAACTCAAAAAAACCCTAAAGACATCCACAACGATGTTAGCAGCTCTCGATTTTACAAAGACATTCATCCTTGAACATGACGCTTCAGGGACAGGCTTAGGAGTTGTTCTCATGCAAGATAAACATCCCATTGCTTTCAAAAGGCAAAAGTTAAAACCAAGTGAGCAAACAAAATCCACATACGACAAGGAAATGTTGGCAATAATGCATGCCCTTGTTAAATGGAAGCAATATTTGTTTGGGGCAAAATCTCTTGTTAAAACAAGCCACAACATCCTGAAGTATTTTCTAACTCAAAAAAATCACTCTCTCGAACAAAAAAAATGGGTTAGCAAAATCCAAGTTTTTGATTTTGACATTTTGTATAAAAAGGGTAAGGCAAATAGGATTGCAAACAACTTAGCAAGAAAACATGAGAGTGATGCCTTACTATGTGACATCCATAGTTGTTCCTGAATGGATTTCAGAAGTCCAAAGTGAGTATGTGAAAGACCTAGAGACAAGGAAGCTAATTGAAGAAGTTGAAAACAACAAGGCAACAAACTCCAAATATTCATGGAAAAAAGACATACTATGGTACAAACAAAGAATATATTTACCCAATTCATCAAAATTCAAAACTCAAGTCTTAAAAAGAGAACCATGACTCCCCAACAACGGGCCATGTTGGTTTCTTTAAAACATACCACAATACCCACCAATCCTTCTTTTGAAAGGGAATGAAGACTGATATCCATAAATATGTGGTTGAATGTGATACTTGTCAAAGGCAGAAGTTCGAAACGATGGATCCTCCCGGTCTCCTACAACCCATTCATATTCCATCCCAAAAATGGTATGAAGTATCGATGGATTTTATCACTGGCCTTCCTACATCAGAAGGAAAGGATAGTATATTTGTAGTTATTGACAGATTAACAAAATATGCTCATTTCATTAGTATTTCATCCAAAGCAAAAGCAATCCAAGTTGCAGATAGTTATGTAAAGAATATATTTAAGCTACATGGGTTTCCTAGGGTTATTGTTAGTGACAAGGACCCCAAATTTACCAGCAACTTCTGAAAAGAATTGTTCCACCAAGTTGGGACTTCATTAACTATGAGTACCTCGTACCACCCCCAGACAGATGGACAGACGAAAGTAGTAAACAAATTCCTTGAAGGATACCGAGGAATTTTGTGAACGACCGACAAACTCAATGGGTACAATGGATACACCTTGCAGAATGGTGGTACAATAGTACATATCATACATCAACAAAAATGTCACCTTTTGAAGCCTTATATGAGTATCCACCTCCTACAACAAGAGAATATGTCATCAACAATTTCAAAGTTCCAGCAATAAGAGATTACCTAGCGACATCCGATGAGGTCATCCGCATCTTGAAGAACCATTTCGAACCAGCAAGAAATCGCATGAAACAACAAGTAGACTCAAAAAGAACCGATCGAGAATTTGAAGTGGGCGATTGAGTGTTTGTTCGCCTTCAACCGTACAAATAAACTTCACTAAAAAATTCCAAAAATCATAAACTTGCACCCAATTTCTATGGCCCATATAAAGTTCGAAATCGAGTGGGACAAGTGGCCTATGCTCTAGACATCCCCAATAAAGGAAAATTACATGACGTCTTCCATGTGTCATGCCTAAAGAAGAAATTGGGCTCAACCACTCACATAGAAACTGAATTGCATATGTTAGATGATGAAGAAAAATTAGTGTTGGAACCAGAATGCATTTTGGAAATTTAAACCAAAACACTTCCATCCAGATCAGTTAATGAATACCTTATCAAAAGGAGAAACTTATCAGATGATCAAGCTACATGGGAGAATGAATATTTTCGTTCGCGCCACCCATCCTTACCAATACTTCGTGGAAGAAGTATTCCAGAGAGGGATGACTTCCAATAAAACTAAATAGTTTAGTAACTTAGTTAGTAATTTGTTATTTATTAATTAACCACTTAATAGGTCACATCATTTAATGGTGACCCTTGATTTGTGTAAAGTCGCATTGTGCCCCTTGTGAAGAGAATGAAAGCAATAAATAAAATATGTCTTTTGAAATTTCCATTCCAAGAATCCCCATGAAGACTTCTTATGGAGTAAGGATGGCTTGCCATGTCCATTTTCAGAATGCAAATTTTACATCAACCCTGTTGCCGCCTAATTCACACTTTAAGACGCAGGAAAGTCACAACCTGCTATGTGTGTCCTTGGGGGCAAGCGAGAGCTGGGGACCACTGTCACCACAGTCTACAGCTCCTCCGTTTAGGCAAGATCCCAACAGAGCCAAGGGGGGTAGTCCCTATGGAAAGACTATGTTCCAGGTTTATTAATTAATTGAAGGTTAATTAATGGGATCTTTTTTTTTTAAGATTTACAAAAACTATAAGACCAGTGCCTATACTAAATGGAGTCAAAAGATACAATGCGTCTTTATAAAACAGAAATGTTAATCTACGATTAAATTATGGGTTCAGTGTTTAATAAAGAAATATAAGGATAAACAATATGATTATAAACAGCAATGAAATAAAACAATTGTATGGACAAATGAAATAAACTTGCGAAATGGCAGAAAATCGTTATGAATACAGATTACTAAACCAGCAGTAAATGTAAAGTGTGAAAAAAGATTTAAACAGTTAACATCCACCACATGCTCATCTACGGAAATCGGAAATAAATAAATGTGCTGAGAAATAAAATGCTGGAAATAAAAATTGTAGTATTGTATTGTAGTAAAAGAATGCTTGAAATAAAGGTATTGTAGTGCTTGCAGTAAAATGAAGTGAAAATGATTGTAGTAGCAGTAGTAATCTGTGTTTGTAGGGCGTTTTGCAATGCTTCTTGGTTGATTTTAATAAATTTTAATTAGAGTTGTTCTTCTTGAAGTTAGTTCTAGATCCGGTGGTGTGACTACCCCGATCTAGTTCTTCTCAAACCGAAGATGGAATGCTGTTGCGCTCAACAGGTGGGAGCAAGCCCACCCCTAGCTCACAGGTCAAACCCCAATGGCCCGGTGCTCACAAGGAGGACGACGAAGCGCCTAGAGACTGTCCCCAGCCTGCTACCCCTTGCAGCTTTCGAGTCACTGTTTTTAATCGATTCAAAAGTCTCTAGATGGATGCCTATTAGACTACGACTTCCTTTTCCCCTGGTCGTATCTCGGAGTACCCCGGAGGGTGATAACCGAGTAGAGGAGCAGGAGATAGAGAAGCTTGGTTGGTAAATTTTAAAGATTTATTTTAATCTTGATGTTTAATGTGCAAGGTTTATTTTAAAATAATCAAAAAAATTTGGGAAGTAAAGAGATTGATTGTAGATTGTAGTACAATAAAATGAGAGTTAATCTAATTACCTAAGCCCCCACTTACCCTGTTTTTCATATCCAGCTTGAATTCCCTAAAGGGAGATGACAAGTGGATAGAGGATACACAGGTTGGATGAGTTGTATGATTACTTTGACAGAAAATAAATTTTGCATAAGCAGGAAAAGAACTTAAACAAACATTACCCTACTTCCTACTCTACTTCCTCCTCTATTTATTATAGATTACAAAAGCTTATAAGCTTTGCAGAATACCCCAAGAGACTCTCTTTGGGGTTTACAATAACAGAAAAGTTTGAGAAAAAAAGTTGAGGAATGGAACCCCTTTTATGGCGGTTGAAACTTGAGAAGATTTTATGTCTTTTGGGGCAGCGATTCTTCTTTAAAGATGAATAACCTGTCAAAAACCAGCGAGGTAATTTTCGCTGCAAATCACATAAAAACACTAAAAATTTACTGTTAAAATATTAGTACAAAATTTACAATTTTTACAAAAAATTTCTGAATGAAAGTATGACAGAGATATGAATAATATTTGTCAAAGAGGTATGCAATAAGTTAATCTCGAAGGAACTATGCGTTCGGCTCGAGAGATTGGATAGACCAATTCAGACCGACTTCATTCACCGCAGATGCGGATCAATTGATACCACAAGTATTCGAGACAGAGCTATTTTTGCATAGAGCTCACAGACTGACTGGAAACTGAGTTTCCAGCCACCTAAATAATACTAAAATAGCAGAAATAACAAGTTAAATTAATATATATAAGGGTAGGGATTTAAAACAAGGTTTACATTCACTAAACAGTGAATATAACCCTGTTTAAAACAGGCTGAAAATAGATGGCCGAATTTAAATTGTTGCCGGAATGAAGTTTCTTGAAGGGATTTCCTTGCTTGGATAACCTGCAATACAAACTATGCCTGCAAAAATTGTATTTCTAGAGATGAACACCTAATACTTCCTGCAAAACACTTTGTGAGAAATATTAGATCATTCACAAAAAAGAATAAAAATACTTCTATTCTTTAATCTCTCCACAAAACACTTTGTGGAGAGCTAACTAGAAAATAACAACAATGCAAACGAAATAAGTACAAGGTTACCTCAATAAATATAGATCATGATAAGCTGCAGCACAGTATTCCTCCAAAGAATTTTATTAAATAGCCCAGCTTGGGCAAAACTTCAATACAATGTAGCAAGAGTATGAGAGAAGAAGAAGAATTCCGGCAGCATAACAATAGCATAAGAGATCGTCTATAATGAGGGAGTGATACCCTCATTATATAGATGAGATAATCCCCAACTCTTTAATGATAAACGGTTGAGATTAGACTAGATCTAGGGTTTAATCTCACCCATTAGATCTAGGTATTTGGCCTTTCTATTTTTCTCCATTAATCTCCACCATTAGATTAATTTTAATCAAAGGCTAAGAGACTCAATCCATGTCTCAAATAATACTAGCCTTTAGATCAAGATATTTGATTTAATTTTCCACCATTAGATGAGCTTTTAGTTTAGTGGAAAAATCAAACTAAAAATAGCAATAATATGGGCCCATAGGCTAGGCTGGGTGCCCCTCTAACTATGGCAGAATAATTCCAAATTATGGCAAAACGTGGGCAAGACATAGCCCACACTATCTCCACTTTAGCGCCCCTCTAATAAGCTTTAGCGCCCACTAAAATAGGCGTCCCTCTTTATTTGGTAGGGCGCTCCTCCAAAGCTAGCGCCTTCTATCAAATATGGCAGCGCTCCTTTAAAACTAGCATTGACTTTTTACAAGACGTGGGCCCTTTCATATGTAGCGCTTCCTCCATTTTAGCGTGCTCTAAACTTTTGGTTATCGCCTCTCCATCATGGTAGCGCCTTCACTATTTTAGGATTGACTTTTTACAAGACGTGGGTCCCTTCAAATGGCAGCGCCCTTTATTTTGGTAGCTTCTTTATCATGGTAGCGCCTCCACCAAGTTTTGGTTAGTGCCTCCACTAAGTTGGAGCGCCTCCATCATTTTTAGAGTGGGCCCATTCTATGCTAGCGCCTTCACCATTTTAGCGTGGGTCCATTATTTTTAGTGCACCCTCCATCAAATTGGTTATATCTCCATTATGTGCTAGCGCTCCCACTAGATTTGGCTGCGCCCCCTTTAAATTTCGTGGGCCCTCTCCTCTAGATAGCGTGGACTTCATGTATAATGGTGCTTACCTCTAAAATGGCTGCCTTTAACTTTGATGTAGCGCTCCACTATCTTTTGGAGTCTTCATACATGGTGACGCCTCCTTTAAATGCATGTGCCACTATATATTATGCTTTGGACGCCCCACTAAATTTGTGAGGGTTTCAACTTGGATGTGGTATTTAGCCATGACTTGTTTCCCTTAGCCACTTACATAACCTTAGGCTTAAACTTTAGCCTTTAGCTCCAATAATAAATTATTTAACCTTTAGACATAGGTTAAATTTAAATTCACCTTAGATAAAAATATTTCAATTAAATTTTTAAATTTTCCTAGAATTGCCTTAGGAAAAATTAAAAATAATTTGAAAATTTAATATCTAGGCCATGGGGGGGTAAAAAACTTTGGAGTAAGTTCTCCTAGGCTTAAGAACACCCATACCAACTTACCATGGCATTTCTTGATTTTTTACTTCAAAATCAAGAAATGTGAATTTTGACTTAGGGAAATTAATTAATTCCTTAGGAAAATAGACCTTGCTTAAACAAAATTGGTCTATCTCCTCAACCACTCATCAGAATGACATGGGACTCGAAGCAGTGGCTTAGGGGGTTTCATAGCAATTTGTCTTTGCATTCATAGCCCCTATTACAAAATGCCATGCTTGAGCCATTACATTATTACATCAAAATTGAGTTAATTAATCACCAAGGGGTGAAATTAATTAACTAGGAAAAAATTAATAAAAATACAACAACATTACGAAACTCCGCAAGACTCTAGACAAACGCCTAGCATGGTCATGAATCACACTTTGAAACCTTAGCCACCTCATGGAATTGACTGGTAGAAAGCCCGTCACCACTTTGGAGGATTTTGAGTGAAAACCAAACCGATTAAACTCATTTGTTCAACAAGGTCAATTGGAAAGGGAAAAACACTCGATGAGGGGACTTCCCTAACAACCCGTTCCATGGTGTGGCGTCCATATCACATGACCCACACTAGTACATTAAATTACATTAATTTTCCCACGCAGGGGAGCGGATATTTCGTTTTACAAAGGGGCAATAGCCCTGCAGAAGTGAAAAATCCTCAGATTTTTCTAAGGTACAAATATGTACATCCTCATGTACATGGAGTTGCCACCTAGTCGAAATAGGTGGGCAACAAACCCCATTCAAGAATGGATATAGCAAGCTTGTGGATGCACATGCCAAGTTTGGCATGATAATTGTCTTTCTCTTTTCCATTGTCATGACCTCACTTCCCTTTTACTTTTAAAATGTATATTGATGTATGCCCACGATCACTTATTATTTGATGTATCTATGTTTTGGTTCATTACCAAACACAAAGGGAGAATTTGTAGCATTGACAAGATGCTCAGGTGGCTTTATCGGTTGTATGATTTCACCTAGCATGTTGTGTTTTCTTCTAGTAGAGTAAG
Organism: Pseudotsuga menziesii; assembly: GCA_001517045.1. Lineage (NCBI taxonomy): Eukaryota > Viridiplantae > Streptophyta > Pinopsida > Pinales > Pinaceae > Pseudotsuga > Pseudotsuga menziesii. The sequence continues at coordinate 35,752 of LPNX010623688.1, read as the reverse complement.
GTAGGATAGTGGGAGAAATCCCTTGGAGCCTAGTTGGATATCTACTGAAGCTATTAGATGATGAATAAAGTATTTTTTGGGTAAGAAAATATTTCATATATTTATGCTATTTCTTTTTCCTTGCTTTAGTTCCTAGAGAAATGTATATGAAATGAGAAGTAGGTATAAACTTTCATCTTTTCACTAGATTATCCTTGGGATGCTTTCCTCGATGCATTTGTTCTCTGCACCAGGTCAAATGCACATTAACTTCATTCTAGATAATCACAATGCTTATATACATCAGGTTCTATCTACTTTAGTAATACCATTAGTAACTTTCTGCAATTTGGGATAGCAAGGAGGTGGAACACAAAAGATTGTACATTTCAGCCTTCATTTGCCACAGTTCCTCATTCACATGGCCTCACATGAACCTTCATTTGGACCCAATTTCCCCATGGAAAGACACTAGCTTCTTGTCTGCCTATACACTTTTTTATTTCATACATTTAATACATTATTTTGCTAGAATTAAATCCTCATTTCATCATGTACTCCATAGCATACTTTTCCATCAATCCTATCTAGGGAATCCCTCGTATTGGAGGAGAGCCAACCTAATCTGTAGAAGCAAGTGGTGACATGACAACAACCCCCTCTCAGTTCCTTTAAGGCCTTACTTCAACTATTACGACTTTATCTCTAGAGGTGAGGGTTTGTGAGGTAGCATGCCCTTGGTCAAGATATGTTATGAGATTTTTCCTCGATGATGAAGATGAACGACATCTTTGTATGCATGATGCACTAGGACCCACGTTGCCATAGTATAAGGTGTCCTATAAGCAAGTTTCAAATAGGTCGACACTCACTTTGTGGAAAAACATGCTTTATCTCACCCATGATCTCACTCGATTCCATGCAATGGCTCACAAGGGCCCATGGTCAAATCACATCATGAGGACAACTCTATTCATCTTCATGTCATAGGTCAATGGAATAAAGGGTGGATCCCTTTAATATGTAACCTCTCTTGAAAACTCACGAACAAGGGAGGATGCCACACCAAACCAATGGTACACATGAACCTTCAATAATATAATGTTTAAATATGTGTGCTGTAGTGGGTCCAAAGTTCACGTCTCATACTAGATGCAAGGGGGCAGCCCCATTATGAGAACAAACCTCCCCCGCATTATGAAAGATAATTCTTGACAATATGTGCACGCAATGGTGATTTTCAATGAATAGTCTAGGTTTGTGTTGTGGGGAAGCTCACTTCGAACCGAAGCGCTGCGGGAGCTAAGGCGAAGCGCGCTTCCGCAGTCGCTCTCGATCCGAAGCATTTGGCGAAGCGTGCCTCCTTCTAAAAAATTCCGCTCCCTGTCAAACTAGGAAGCGTTCGCTTTCGCCTCGCTCTCGAGATGCTTCCTCTTCGCTCCCGTGTACGCTTCCTAAAACGCTTCCCCGACACTTCCCTTCACGCTTCCTCCTTTTAACGTTGCCCACGCCCGCGGAAGAGAGGAGAAGGGGTTTTGGAGGGAAGGAGCAGGGCTTTGGGGGATAAAGCCCTCTCCTCCTACCTCATTGTCACATTGCAAGAGAAGAAAGGAGAAGAGGAGAGGAGAAGAGAAGAGAAGAAAAGAAGAAGAGAAGAAGAGAAGAGGAGAGGAGAAAGTTGCAGCTTGCCACCATTGGAGAGCGGGACCCAAAGAGGTAGGTTCTACAAGACTACAACCTTCTAAGTTCTTTGTAAGTTTGTAAATTGTTAAAAACTTAAATCTAGGATTCTAGTGACTAGAACGTACATTGTTAAAAACTTAAATCTCTAGTTTCATTTGGCATCAACCATGATGATGGGTTTATCATTATGGTTTATTTTGTTGGTTCCATTTGTTATTTTGATGGTGGTGGTTGGAAACCGGAGGAGGAACGAGGAAAAGGATGAAGAAGTGGGAAGTGGCACATACCATGGAGAGGAGGAGGAGGAGTAGGAAGAGGAGGGGGAAGAGGAGAGGGAAAGCCAAAAGAAAACCAAAGAGGACCCCACACCCTTGTGGAAATATGTCACAAGGCAGGCAGGAACTAGAGGGGGTGGAACCACCAAATTTGTTTGCCCCCATTGTAACAAGACATACACAGGTTCATATACCCGTATGAGAAGACATCTATGTGGGCACATGCCATGTGATGAAAGAAAAACTGTAGGAGTTTGTGTTTGCCCAAATGTGGTATCAAGTATCAACACAAAGAGCCATCTATAAGAAGGAAGAATTTGAAGCACAAAACACATCAAAAAGATCATCGGATGACCATGACCTTTCATGCTCACCAAGAACTGGAGTCCCATCCACCCAAGACAGTGGATTCTCTCCCATGCAATCACGTGGCAGCCGTAGGACAATATCAGATTTCCTTGATCAAGGTGGTAGGAATGAGTGGATTCAAAAGTGTATCGGTTTCTCTATGCATGTGGCATACCATTCAATGTTCTTCGCTTGTCCTATTGGCATGAAATGGTAGAGGCCATTCGCACAGCCCCAACAGGATACAAGATCCCTGGGTATGACAAAGCTAGAACTGTGGGGCTTGACAAGGAAAAGGCCAAGATCCAAAATGCTTTGGGGCAATTCACAAATGCTTGGAATATGTATGGGGTATCAATTATATCAGATGGTTGGACCAATGTGAAAGGTAAGCCATTGATAAATGTTCTTGGTGTCTCTGCTACTGGTGCAATCTTCCTTTCGGCACATGACTACTCAGATAAATTCAAGACCAGCATGAACATTGCATAACTCCTACTCAAAAACATTGAAGCTATTGGTCCATACAATGTCATCCAAGTCATAACAGATAATGCTGCTAATTGTAAGGCAGCGGGAGCAATCATTGAAGATAAATAGCCCAACATATTTTGGTCCAGGTGTCTGGTTCACACATTGAACCTTTTGATGCATGACATTATTAAGTTGAAGGAAAATGAATACAAATGGATTGGTGAGCTGTACAAAAAGGGTAAGCACATGATAAGATTTATTACCAACCATAGCAATGCCCATGGCATTTTCCGCGCTCACTCAAAGTTAGAGCTATTAAAAATAGCAAAGACTAGATTTGCTAGCTATTACCTCACCTTCAGGCACCTTTTGAAGGTAAGAGAGGCATTGGATAGCATGGTATCAAGTGAATCATGGAAAGTCTTGAAAGATAGGGCTACATCCACATTTGACAGGCGTGATTTTCAGGACGTGGAAGACAGTTCTTGATGGTCAATTTTGGGCAAGTGTCAAGTTTGTTTTGTAGTTCACAAAGCCCATTTATCACATGATTCAGTTTGCAGATAAAGATAAGCCGGTAATTGGGGAGGTGTATGAGCAGATGGATAGCATGTTGGGCTAGATTAAAGATATTGTTGAATCGGAGGATCCCATCCTGTATGACCATATTCACACACATGTGGTCAAAAGGTGGGATCATCTCAACATTCCACTGCATGCCTTAGCATATGTATTAACACCAAAATATTATTCTCCATCTTGGTTGGCCAAACCAACACCTGCGGGTGGGGTTAGGAGAAAACCCCACACAGATCCATAGGTATAGGTTGGGTACATGGCTGCTATAGACAAGTTGGTCCCTGATGAAGAGGAATGTGCCTTATTGCATAGTGAATTAAGCAAATACCTCAGTGAGATTGGTCCGTTTGGTACTTTGCATGCTAGAAAAGATCGAGATAGGGCGCCTCCTATTGAGTGGTGGAACATATATGGCTCATCATCCCCACACTTGCATAAATTGGCAACCAAAGTGCTTTCACAGGTGGTAAGCAATTCCTCTGTAGAAAGGTGTTGGAGCAACTATAGCTTCATCCACTCGGTGAAAAGAAACCGATTAAATGAAAATCGGGCAGAAAGCTTGGTTTATGTACATTACAACTTGAGGTTGTTGACTCATTACTGTGAGTGGGCCAAAACCGATAGATCATATGTCACTTGGGACAACAATCCAGAGGAGCATAACTTGGAGGATGGAGCCTTAACTTTAGAGTGCTTGGAGGAAGAGCTTTTGGGTGATGGGGATGACCATGCAGCAGCAGTAGCAGCAACAATGCCACCACCTCCTTTGCCCCCAGGTTCAACTTCACAACCCCCACCTGCATCAATGAGGGGGGGTCATGCAGGATCAAGTCTTGGACGTGGCTCGGTGGCTACTAGGGATGAAAATCCCGCTCCCTCTATTCATGAACATAGACAACAGAAAAAGAAATTAGATATTTCCTGTGGCAAGAGGAAACATCCATAAAATCTACTTTTCTTGTCTTTTCTTATTTACAGTACTTTCAAGTTTTTGCACTGTTGAGATTTAAGAACTTGAGTCATTGACTCTTTTATATTTATTATGGTATATTTTGTGAACATTACATGGCAATTCAAGTTTGAAGTTTGAAGTTGAACTCTGAAGCTGTAAGGTTGATAACTTGATGTTATGGATAATGGACCTATGTTTGATGAATTCACTAGTTTATGATAATTGATTGATCATTGAATCATTGATGGTTGATGAATGATGTTATATGGTATTATGATTTATCATGTTATGGTTTATTTCATGTTTTTATGCTTTCCATGACCAATTCAACATTCTACAAGCATTTGTTGGCATATATGCATCAAAATATATTAAAAATATATATTATATAAAAAACGCTTCCTAACCGGAAGCTTCTAAAAATTTCGCTTCCCGCTCCCGCTCCCAAGTAACCTTGGTCTAGGTGCATCACGATAAAATAAATGAGTGGTCCCATCGTCTTAACATATGTTTACAACATCATAGCAAGATCAAGAAAAATGTGGTTTTTAGATATAAAGGGGTGGCCTTAACTCCTCCACATATTTGTCAGAGTTCCATAATCAATCCTATAGGTTTCCACCAAAGTTTAGATGTAGACATGTACCAGTAGGTAGGTGTTTTCCGCTGAAATAATCTTTGTAGAAAGAAATTATTGCTCCAAAAAGAGGACATTAACACTGAGGGAAAATCCTCCCTAACTCTTGATGTAATCTTGGATAATTGAAAAAATTTGCCACTAGAATTTTCTGGTTATTGTTGTTCACTCAATGTTTGAAGTCTATTGTAAAAAAGAAAGAAGATTAAGTGTGGTATCTTATGGACCCTTGATCTCATAGTGGAATCAGATTTGAAGATATGATATGTTGTTTACTACTCATTCAATTAGAAGGTTGTCATACACAAGCTACTTCATCTAGGGCTTCTTAAGGGGTGATTTCTCTATTGTTCATGGTTACACATTATTATTTGGCAGTGATCTCATGGCTGTGAGTCATGACAGTGCTACATAAGGGCTCTCACTTATCCTTGCACAATTTTAAATCTGTTTTGGGCAATGTTCCACGGGGATGCATCCCGAAGGGTCGGGGACGCGTTTCAGCATTTCTCGCATCCCGGGGACTCTGAACCTCCATGCGAAACGTTTCGAGATGTCTCGCTTTCGGTGAAACTTGGCGAGATGCAGAGTGAAACGCTTCAGTGGGTGGTGAAACTTCACGAAACTCCAAAACTTCGTCGAGACTTGTAGGCGTCCTGCCCGAAATTCCGAAACTTCGCCAAGATATTTTCAAATTTTCTTACCTACATTTAAAAAAAAAAAATGAAACAAGAGTTTAATTAAATAAATAATTAAAGAAAACTTATATAGTAAACTTTAAAATTTAAAACAAAATATTAAATATTAAAAACTAAATCTAATTTCTAACCTAATCCTAAGCTATCGAGGTTAACCCTTTCATATTTATTTATGATTTCATTTGGCATTACAAAGCTATCGAGATCAATTCACTAATTTCTAACCTAATCCTAAGCTATCGATATCAATTCACTAATTTTCATGGAATGGTTTGTTATTATTGGGATTATATTTTTCATATTTTTAATATTTTAAAATTTTTTATGACTATCGCGTCCTGCCGTCCCCCCTAAATTTCTCTAAAAGTTGGGGGTGGTCTCCACACGTCCCGAATGTGCATCTCCCCGCTCCCGCGTCCTGCCATCCCAGAACCTTGGGGGAACATTGGTTTTGGGACTAATTCTACCACATCAATGCATGTCTTAATTACGTATTCTCCATCATACTCAAGCATTCTTTCTCTTTGATATCCACTCCATCGCCCAATGGATAGACACAAGTTTTGATAGTCCACCATCATTTTATTACTTAAATCTAAAAGTATCTTCATTCCACAAATCTGATTTTTATATAAAGCTTTGCAAGGACAGATTTGTAGTCTTATTAAGGAATCCCCCTTGTGCCGGAGAAGAGTCGGCCTAAAGTGAGGAGGATGACCACCAAGACAAGAGTGGGTGGTGTCCTCAAGTTTCCCTAGGGGTCGTGCTCGGTGATTGGACTTATCTTTTTTGCAAATCTTGGAGAGAACAGTTTTGATGGTGCATCTTGTTTAAGGGCTCTCACTTACTCTTGCTGATTCTAAAAGTCTGTTTTGCACTAATAATTGCACATCAGTGAATAGGTTAGTTATGTCTTCTCCAAAACCTCTTGTTCTTAGAACTTGACTCCATAGCCCAATTAGATAGGCACTAGTCTTGGCAAGTTACACCATCCCTTTATTTATAAAGAACATCTTAAACATTATATTTTCTAGGAATTCCCCCCCTTGTGCTAGAAAAGAACCGGCTTAAAGTGAGAGGAAAAGTCGATGGGTAACAATAGACAACCTTACTAAGTGCCTCTAAAATTGCACTTCATCCAAGGATTTGAATATTTGTGAGTGCAAGTTCTAGAAATAGCATAACAGTAGGAGAAACCATAAATTACATCACAGCATTCAACATGTAGTATAACTTCACCCTTGACCTTTCATTTAATGTGACACTTATATTGGCTATAACATATTGCATAACTGCATGACTAACTTGCATTTTTTTGCTTTTATTTGCACATGGAGAACACACTTTCAATATGTACAAGAGTATTTAAAAAGGTCCTCATGCGACTATTAGGCATAACAATCCTAATTTTAGCATTTATCGCCTACACAAGTTGTCTATGAAATTTTTGGGCCATCATGCATTGCTAGCCATCATTGGTCCTACCAGGTTATCATAGGACATTCTCATAGCAGCCACGACATCCCTTGGAATTCCTCTCCACAACAACAATCAACATAGGTGCCCATGACTTTCCAAGACCTCAAAAAGTTGTCACTAGTTTTCCCACACTATTTATTTCCTAATACAATTTTCCAGTCCTACATAGTTACAAAGACACAAAACAAAGGAATCTAGAAAATAAAATTTTTCAAAAGCATACAATCAGACCTTTTGTGTGTTGCTAGTGAACCATCCTCAAGCACAAGAAGCTCCAAAATATTTATTGATTGAACTTCTCAAAAGGTACTTTGTGTATTAAAGGATCTATTGGAATTATTGGTGTAATATGTGCATGAGGCCATGACCCATTCATATGTATCATTATGCACTTGTAATTATGGAAAAGGCCATATTCTTTGTTCTTTCATTGCATTACTAGGCATGGTTAAGGCCAACGTAGTCAAACTTGATATGTTGGCTCAATAATCTTCTTGGGTTGTGTGTGTTGGACACAATACCACACTGAGAGGGGGGGGGGGGCAGGGACAGGGGGGGGTGAATCAGTGTGGTCCCACTTTATACCAATTTCACTTTACAACAACTTAAACAGAGATCATCAATAACTTAAAACCAAATGCATAATCATCAACCAATCAACTCATCATCACAATTTATAAGAGACGCATCACAACATAACTTTGTAATCTTTATTATATCTAATTTGATATGTTTACATGGAAAGGCCACAACCTTGGGGTCTACCAGCTTCAACTGATTCAAGAGCACCGACTCCTATTCCAAGGCCCAGCTTGGTTTTTCTCAGATCCAACTGAGAAAGGGGTTGCAAGACCCAGCTTGCAAATACATACAAATCTTTGTCTTTAACCTGTCTATAATCATGTCCTTGCCAAGCTGCTCATCTCCATCAATCTTCTTATGTTCATCTTCCTGTCACAGCCAGGTCATCAATTTGTCATCAACCATGTCTTCAACTTGTCATTGCCTTGTCAATCAGAACATCTTCTCTTTGTCACTCTTCTGCATTGTTAATCTGATCAACTCTGTCAATTTTGTTGCTCCCATTAACTGCTGTTTACGCTTCTGTCCACATGTACCTTTCTTAGTTTATCATGACTTCAGTTCATGTCAAGTTCAATTCATAGAATCTAGGCTATTGCAAAAAGACTTTTACAAAAACATCACCACTGACTATTCATGACCAAGCTTCTGTCTGTTTAAGGAGTGATTTTACAGTCACGGTCCAGCTAGGGCATATTCTATCCACTTCAAGTCTGCATCATGTCATTATATCACTGTATTTCACTGTATCTTATCACAGTCAAGCTGCTCATGCTTTTATTCTGTTTTATTCAGACTTCTAGGTGGTTCTCTGTGTCTTTCTACTCCAGAGGGATCTAGCATTTTAGATATTTGCTCATGCACTTCAGAGTTTCTGCAATAGTTTTTCATAGACTGTCCAAAAGCACAATAATTATTCCAGCCTACAAGGTCAAACCATTTTACCAAAATACAGACTTGTATCCAAAAGACTTAATCCACAATTCAGAATCTTTCATCGAAATATTCTCAGGAGGTTTCATCATAAAAAAAATCAGAGCTGCTTCTTCATTCTTCACTTAGTCCTTTCATCTTCCATCTGTGACTCCTCCTTTTTATCAGGTGCCCGAAAACCAGAGATTCATGTTCACTCTCTTACTGTGGTTATCTCAGACTATCAAAAATCTCACCAAAAATCTCAGAGATAAACTCAGGCTTGAACATATCAGACTTCAAAAGATCTCATATCTGCTGCTATATTACTGCTCCTCTTTTCTCGAAAAAATCTCAGAGCAACTCAATCGAATCCACATGAACTCTAAACAGACCAAAATAAATGAGAGCGTGAGGGCTCTTATTTATAGTATACTAATTTCTCCTAAATTTTTATAGAGCCGACCAGTCATTTCTGTATTTTTAATTTTCCTTTTTGAATAACTTGTGGAGCCGACTTTGCAATTTGCATTTTGGATTATTCCTTAATTCAAGGAAAGAAACCCTAACTCCATGTCGATTTTATTAAGAGCTTAACACTCCTTCGTGAAGATTCATTAAGGCTGTTGGGACTTGGCACTGGAGATTCACATTTTTTGATCTGCTGCGAGTATTCAGGCAAGCTGTGTGTCTTGACTTTTGATTTTTAGACCGTCCATTTTGCTACAGATTGAATGCTCACATTGCTAGACTTTCAGGCTTGTGCTTTTGCATAATTCTCAACCAACTTTGACAGTTAATCAAGCATCTGCAATCAGCTATTTGTTCCATCCTTAAATTGATCTAACCTTTACCATCCCGGTGACATCAATGCCAACACAAGTTTTCTACAGCGTGCCCATGTTTTACAGGCCCATAACCCCTCTGGAAGAGACACCTCGCTTGAGTTGTGTATAAAAACACAACTCAAGCTCTCATTTGTATCATCTCATCTTGTGATCTCTCTTATAAAGTGTTTTAGGCCTAAGAGAACCTATATCTTTGGCATTGTCTTTTGTTTGGCATTTTTTCCTTTTATGTGCATTTCTTATGTAGTATTACGCCCCAAATTCTCAATAGCGCACTCTACCAAATGTGCCAAACAAGGGGATCTTTTTGCCATTGTAAAATACTAATTTGGGCCTCCTTTATGTAAAAGTGTTGTCTAGAGGGGCTCAAGACCCTAGGTCAAGGTCATGCTAGGTCCTCTTTGTCCTCATTACAGAGTGTGTTCGTCTTGTGGCCCAACTGACTACCCCTTGATGAGTGGAACTCCTCATCATGTCAAGTATTTATGCCCTAGGTAGATATTGGTGCAGCTTGGGGTGAATCCATTAGGACACATGGCTTAGTGGCGCCTAGTTGCACTTACAATTTTATGCTTTGTAGAGGTGATTGCGCTTGTAAGGGTTGTCACATCCGCTCTAGCACACCTCATTCATACCCTCTTGGACCATGTTTTGTTATATCACTCCTCCCTCTTAGTCATTTTGATCAAAAAGAGCAGATTGTCTACCTTGAAAAAAAGCTTTTGGAGGTCGTACCAGCCTTAGAAGGAGGGCGTTGAGGGCAAAAGACATATGTCGAGTTAGATGGGGCATGACATCCTCCTTCCAAGCTAAACCTTACATCATGTTGAAGCTATCATTGTATTTTTATCATTATTTTATGTTTTATGAGGTATAGTCACTGGATTGTGGGTGACAAACATTAAAAAATCATTTTAAACTCAAATTAGGTAGGCCGTCCTAGAGGAGTGATAAAGTGAGCCTTTCTCCTTATAAATATGGCATCCTTCTCTCATTTGTAAACAAGATCATGGAATCAAATATGACTGAATTTTTATTTCTACTGGTGTATATGAGTAATCAAGTGACGCGCACCTCCTTTATTTGCATTTCTAGGGTTTCTAAGGGATAAATCTTGATATTGGAAGGTTTCTTTACAATTTTTCAAGGCTATTCAAAGGTGAAAGGGTTCTTGAGGCTCTTTCTCTTCTTCTTTATCTCAATTGTGGTAAGATCTTAAACCTCTTGTCTTGCACTATCGAAGGAATCCAAGGAAGGAGCAATTTAGGGTTTTATGGATGGTAGTCTAGTCTTGTTGGGTGAGACATTCCAGAAAGATCTCTTTTGTTTTGGGTCTTGGCATCTTGCTTGCCCTAATTAGGTCAAGTGTTGACATATAACTTAGGGTTTCTTAGCCTTTCCTTAATTCATTCAAATATTGAATTGTCAATTCTTGGGAGAAATGATAGCCCCAATTTCTCATTGCTCAGTGGAATAAGACCTAGGTCTATTTCCCTCATCTTCACCATTTCAATTTTATAAAATTCCTTGTATTATATTGGAAAAAATACAAAAAGATCAAATATATGAAAAAACCTTAAGATTTTAAAATATAAGAATCCAAAAATATTGTGGTATTAACAAATCTAATATGTCAAATTGATGCGCCCTCATTGGTTTAATGGTCTATCTTGAAAAGTGTCCTCATTCTGTAGCTAATTTGAGATATTTACAATTTTGTGCAAATGCTAGTGTGTTTTTTCAGATCCGATTTAACAAGTACAACCATCTAGATTCATGTTCAGAGGGTCTTACAAGCTAGAGAAAAGGTGTGATTCTTATCCCTCTCCATTAGGTCTACCTTCCTTGGTAATTTGGCATTTCTCTAAGTGGTTTTCATCTATCTTTCGACACATATTTGTTGGTTGTCCTCTTATAATAGCACAAGGCTTTTAATCATTATCCCTAATTGTGAACATTTATCCATTCTAACTCTTCTCCCCTTGAAGTATTTGGTAAACATGCTTGTATTCATTGCTTTGACTCCATAAGGCATTAATGTTTGTCAAGAGGTTGCTCATGAGGTATTCTTGCTGTGCAGAACTATTTCACCTATATTAGGGACTCCCCCTTGGCCTCTAGGACTTAGCCTAGCCTAACACGTAAGGAGAGTGCATTGTGATGACAGTGGGTGCATCTCTTAAATAGTTGCCAATCTTAGCACCAACCTAGAAATTTTCCTTTGAAATCCAAACTAGGGCTAAACAGTATATTTAATTCGTTACTAGAAACCACACATGAACTTCATTCGCTAGTATTGTAGCGAAACTGAAATACTGAGAAACATTCAAAACATCACATAAAATATGGACACAGTATTTTGGGTATGGAAACCCCCGGATAAAACCCAAGATGGGAAAATCGGTGCAGCAGTCAGGTATAGAATTTATATTATGAAGATATGGAACTTTTACAACCAGCAAATAGATCACCCAACTTGACGAAATGAACCTCTGCAGAAACATTGGACAAGTCCAGCAACCCAGCACACCCCCAGAGTAACATTACGACCCCTGTGTTAGCAATACGGCCTCCTCTGCGCAGCTGTACAGATCCGTACGACGCTGAAGTCATATTGTACGGATTCCATACGGTTGTACGGATGCCTCCTTCCAAATGGTACGGCTGACCTCTGCGTGCTTTCGTACGACATCTAGCTCAGCCTGGAATCTTGGTGAACCTGTCGGGTAGATGCTCCCTCATCTTTTCAATTAATTCCTCCGTCTGACTTCTCTCTTTCTGTATTTCACCTATGTACGTGTCATCTCCACCAAATCTCCTTTTAACTCAATGGTTATGCGAAAAACCTAACCCTCACTATGGATCAATGGATATGATCCTTTGGTGAGATCAATGGCCAAGATTAGATTAGCCATCACTTAAATATTTCACTTTTCACTTTATAAAAATGGTTCCATTAAGTCAAAATCAAATTAGAATTATTAATGTATTTTCCTAAGTTCAAACATAGGAAAATCACATTAAATACATTTGGATTCCAGTTCAATGTCTTCTTAGCATGCAAGGACACATGCAATGCTAGAAGACCTTCCTTGTTGCCACTTTCTAACACCCCCTCTCAATGAGGAAGGAATTCAATAGCAACCCCAACTTATCTCTAAACTTCACAAAACTATGTCTGCAAAGTGCCTTGGTGAAAATGTCTACCACCCGCTCATCTATCTGTATGTACTCCAACCGAATGGTTCCTCTCCGTACACAATCTCTCAAGAAGTGGTACCGAATGTCTATGTTTGCTTCGGTCATGGAACACTGGATTTTCAGATAGCCTGATGCCACTCTGATTGTCACAATGAACTACTGTAGCCTCTAACTCACACTCAAACAACCCTGAAAGAAATTTCCTCATCCACATTCCCTCATAAGCAGCCAAACTGGCTGCCATGTACTCAGCCTCTGCCGAGCTCAATGCAACTGACTTCTGCTTCCTACTGAACCAAGACACAACCCCTGATCAATTGCTCAAGCGACAACCTGAAGTGCTCTTCCGATCCACTACACATCTTGCCCAGTCAACATCTGTGAAGCTTGTTGACTGTACACTCCCCCTAAGCTCATAAACCATTCCATACTCCACTGTACTTCTGATGTAGCGAAGTATGTGCTTCGCAACCATCTAATGCACTCTTTGAGGGTCCACCATGAACTGGCTCAAAGAGTTGACTGCAAATCTAATATCTATTCGTGTGTTGACCAAATACATGAGCAATCCGATAAGTTGGCGATACAATGTAGGATCAAATTCGTTTAACCCTGATGCATCAATCTTCCTCCAGTTGGAAACTAAAGGTATGGCCATAGGCTTGCAATCCACCATCCTGAATCTCTTCAAGATCTCCACTGCATATTTCCCCTGTCCAATGAAGAAGCACTTGTCTCTTTGCCAAACCTCCAAGCCTAGGAAGTAATGCATCAACCCAAGGTCTGTCATCTCAAACTCAACTGCAAGGTTGGACTTGCAGTTGTCAATCAACCTCTCATCTCCTGTAAGAAAGAGATCATCTACATATAAGATCTGTATGAGAGGAACCTCATCTATCAAGAAGCACAGGTTGTGGTCCGCCTCACTCTGTTGAAATCCCATCTCTCGTAGATAGTTGTCTATCCTTGAGTACCATGCTCGAGGTTCTTGCTTGAGCCCAGAAAGAGCTCTGTGCAACCTGCATACATGTGTCTCCTTGTCGTCCACATCAAACCCCTCTGGCTGCTCAATGAATACCTCCTCCTTTATGACTCCATTGAGGAAGGCAGTCTTGACGTCTATTTGATGGACACAACAATCCATCTCTGCTACTAAAGAGATAATGGTCCGAATAGAAGAATACCTGGCAATAGCGGCGAAGGTTTCCTCATAGTCAATACCCTCCTTCTGTGAAAACCCCTTTGCCACGAAGCACGCCTTGTACTTTTCCACGCTTTCGTCTGCTGCATGCTTCACCTTGTACACCCATCTGGATCCCACCACCTTTTTACCTTGTGGCCTTGGCACAACCTCCCATACCTAGTTTTTCATGACGGAGTCATACTCAACCATAGCCTCCTGCCACACATCATGTTGTGCAGCCACCTCGAAACTAGAAGGTTCAGAGTTAATCAACTTTGTCATCAGTGCCATATAGCTAAGTCTCTCTCGTGGTTTGCTCTGTCTCATGGAGCTCTGTGAAGGATTTACCTGGCTGGAATCTTGAACTGTGGACCTAAACCACTTAGGCCTTGGCCTAGTGTCTACCTGCTTCGATTGCTAGATATCTGTCTCCTGCCGTGACTCATCCTCCAAGTCAATGATTGAAGGATCTTGTCCACTTGACTCCTCTGACTACCAAAACCTGTGCCATGTGTGTGTACATGTACCTGTACCTCTGGCTCCTCCAACTTGACCCCGAAATCCTGTGTTGGTTGCTCCTCTGTTGGTAAGTCCATAGATCTCTGCAAAGATCTGTCCTCATCAAACTGGACATCCCTACTCAAAATGATCCTCTTGTGATCATGAAGATAAACTATGTATGCCTTCGATGTCTCGTTGTAACCAACAAGTAAACCCTTCGCTCCAAAAAGGTCTAGCTTCTGCCTAGTGTCAGCATGAATGTGACAATAGCCGACACTCCCAAATATACGCAAGTGGTTCACATTTGGTCTAGTGCTTGTGAAGACCTCCTCGGGTGTCTTCCTCCCCACAGTTGTATGGGGACACCTGTTTTGAATGTATAATGTAGTCCTGTATACCTCAACCGAAAGCAATAGTGGTAATCCCTGATCAAATAGCATGGCCTTGGCTGCTCCTACCATAGTCCTGTTCTTTCTCTCTGCCACTCCAATCTGCTGCAGGGTATGAGGCATTATGTGCTCCTTTTTTATCCCCTCTGCTGAGCAATACTCCAAGTGTTAAAATTCCATATGCTAAGCTAGATTATCAGCATTTAATTTCAATTTCATAACAAAAGCATATAGACAGGATCACTGAAAGAAACAGTATCACAAGAACAACACAGATTTATCCTGGGAAAACCCTAAAGGGAAAAACCCAACAAAAGCTTCCTCAATATAGATGCCCCAAAAAGATAAAAGGTAAAACCCAAAAAGACTGATCCTTCTCCTTCTCTAGCTACAACTCTTTCTCTCTCTCTCTCTCTCTTATGTGCTACACAAGTGAGTGTGAGTTTGTTTAAATGAGAAGCACCTCACCTCTATTTATATTCTTCCGTTCACTTAATATTAGACTTAGTTATGTAGGCTCGAGTAATCCTAATTCAATTATGTAGGCTCGAGTAACCACAACTAGGGTACTAATGAACCGACTTACAATGGAGGGGACTTCCTCATGACTCTTATTAATTCTTCCGATTAGGAACATCCGGGTACAAAGAAATACAAGTGATTCTCCCGATAGGAGCATCGAGGACCACTAAAATATATTTAGAATATTCTTCGAAGTTACAATAATTCAACACTCTCCCTTAACGAGAAGTGTATTCTACAACAACAGTAGGAGAGAGAAGGCATCATCAACATCATCAGGGTGATACATCTATAAATCATTGGAAGCTTTTCATCATCTTTAACATATAGTCTTTATCTTCAATCTTTAGCAGCAGCAACACTTTGACCGCTTGATCGACAACATCATCATCAACACTTTGACCTTTCGATCAACAACATCATCATCAACTCTTTGACCTTTCGATCAGCAACATCATCATCGGCACTTTGACCTTTTGATCATCATCATTAGTACTATCATACTCTGAACTTTCGATCATCATCATTATTATCATATTCTGAACTTTCGATCAGCAACATCATCATCATCACATTCTGATCTTTCGATCAGCAACATCATCATCATCGCACTCTGATCTTTCGATCAGTAACATCATCATCATCACACTCTGATCTTTCGATTAGTGACATCATCATCATCAGCAACAACCTACAATCCATAATACGAAGGCGAAAGTCTTCGGATCAATTTGGACTTAGAGTCCAGGGATGATGCAATCCCACCACATTCTCGACAACCAAAGTCACCGGATTCAATTACGGGATAATCACTCCCTATCACTTTAGGACTAAGTCCAAGGATAATGCAATCCTACCACGTTCTCGAGTACCGAAGTCACCGGATCCGTTCTGAACAAAAGTTCAAGGATGATACAATCCTACCACATTCTCGAGTACCGAAGTCAGCGGATCCGTTCTGAACAAAAGTTCAAGGATGATACAATCCTACCACATTCTCGAGTACCGAAGTCACCGAATCCGTTCTGAACAAAAGTTCAAGGACGATACAATCCTACCACATTCTCGAAGACCGAAGTCACCGGATCCGTTCTGGACAGATGTCTCGGGATGATACAATCCCTCTTCATTCTCGAGGACCGAAGTCATCGGATCACTTTGGGACAAGTGTCCAGGGATGATACAATCCCACTGCAACATCACTACTCCCCCTTTCGAGGAAGGCCTTTCCGAACAACACCAAGCTTGTCTCAAAAGTATTCGAACTTTATCTGTGACAGAGGCTTCATCAACACATCAGCAACTTGTTCATCTGTACTCACATACTGGAGCTTTATGGCTCCCTTCTGCATCATATCTCAAATGTAGAAATACCGGATTTCTATGTGCTTCAATATATTGTGGAACATTGGGTTCTCTGTCATCTTTATACAACTTTGGTTATCACATAGAATCACGGTAGTATCCAACTCTAGGTTGAATAAACCTGACATCAGCTTCCGAAGCCATATGGCTTCACAACTAGTAGAGCAAGCTGCTATATATTCTCCTTCAGCTGTGCTAAGAGCAAAATTGGATTGTTTCCTGCTAAACCATGAAATCATAGCAGATCCCAGACTATAACATCCACCTGATGTGCTTTTCCTGTCTGATACACTTCCAGCCCAATCTGCATCCGTATAGCCATACAGTCTGTACTCATGGCTTCCATCATAGTATAGACCAATGTCTATAGTCCCTTTCAGATATCTCATCACATATTTTGCAGCTATTAGGTGAACACGTCTAGGTTGAACTAGATACTAACTCAAGGTGTTCACAGCAAAACAAATGTCTGGTCTGGTATTTGTTAGATACATCAACGACCCAATAATCTGTCTGTATTAAGTCACATCCACTAACTCTGACAAGTCATTAGCTAACAACTTCAGGTTGGAATCCATGGGTGTGGCCATGGCTTTGCATTCCAACATATCGAATCTTTTCAATATCTCTACTGCATACTTTCCCTGGTTGAGAAAGATTCCTTATGAACTTTGCTATAATTCCAGACCTAGGAAATAATGCATTACCCAAGGTCTTTCATCTCAAATTCTTCGGCGAGTTTCTTCTTGCTTTCCACAATCTGTTTCTCATTCCCTGTTAGAAATAAATCATCCACATATAGTAATAGTATGACAGATTCATCTTCTATAACCTTGAAGTAAAGGTTAGGATCGACTTTACTCTTGGTAAAGCACATGCTCGTCAAGAAAATATCTATCCTTCCATACCAAGCTCTGGGAGCTTACTTCAGGCCATACAGGGCCTTCTTCAACTTGCATACGTGAGTGTTTCTGTTTTCAACTTCAAATCCTTGTGGTTGTTCTATGTATACTTCTTCAATCACACCATTCAGGAAGGCTGTCTTCACATCCATCTGGTGTAAGTCCCACTTCATCATGGATGCAAGTGCCATGATAGTTCTAATTGAAGTATACTGTGCTACTGGAGCAAATGTCTCTTCATTATATATTCCCTCTTTCTGAGAGAAACCTCTGGCCACAAATCTTGCTTTATACTTTTCGATACTTTCGTCAGCTGCATGTTTTATCTTGTAGATCCATTTGGAGGATACTACACTATTTCCTTCTGGTTTGGGAACTATATCCCATACATCATTCTTCATTATTGACTGGTATTCTTCAGTCATTGCTTCTACCCATTCTTTCTTTGGTACCACTTCTTCGTAGTTTGTAGGTTCTTGATCCACCAGATCACACATCAAAACCACATAGCAGGAAAATGGCTTGGGCTTCTTACTTATCCTTGTGGAGCCTTCAGGAGCTCCATATCTTTCTGCTTCGTGTATAATTTCTCTTGCCCAAGCAGGCTTTCTCTTTCGTGACATCTCCATCCTAGGAGGTTCTTGTGGTTCTGTCATATCATGTTCTTCAGGTACTTCATCTTCAGGGAGGGATGTATTCTCGACATTTCTGGGAGGTACATCTTCCTCATATACTTCTTCATGTTGACATTTTCTGGATCTCTTGAGAGCTGCTTCTTCATCAAATGTTATAGCTCAACTGATTTCCATGTAATGGAATCCAGGAATGGAAATTCTGAATGCCTTGGACACTTCACAGTATCCAACAAATATTCCCTTCTTCCCGGAAGGGTCCAACTTGATTCTTTTCTCTTTTGGTATATGAACATATACAGGACAAGCTTAAATCAAGCTTCTTTCCCGTGAACATCTCTTCTAGAGTCTTGAATCCAAGAGCACTGTGAGATATTCTATTCTGTACGTAGACAACAGTTCTTGCTGCTTCTGCCCATAGATGCATTGGGAGATCTTGATCATATATAATTGTCTTCACTGCCTCCATGATGGTCCTGTTCTTTCTTTCCACAACACCATTCTGTTGAGGATTGTAGGGAGTGGTTAGTTCCCTCTTGATTTCGGCATCTTTACATAAGGGTTCAAACTCCTTTGAAGTATACTCTCTGCCATTGTCTGATCGAAGTGTCTTGATTCTCTTGTTTGAAAGATTCTCTATCAAGGCTTTGAATTCCTTGAATTTCTCAAATACTTCGCTCTTTGCTTTCAAGAAGTAGATCCATGTCTTTCTTGAATAGTCATCAATAAAGGTAATATAATATTCGAAACCACTTAAAGATGTGGAGGACATTGGACCACACACATCTGAATGAATCAATTCTAACATACCTTTTGTTTTTGTTTCGCTCTTCGAAAATGGATTCTCGATGTTCTTTCCTTTCGCACATCCTTTGCAAATGCCTTCATGTTTGATCTTCATGTCTGGTAATCCCGTCACTACTTTGTTCACATGCGGTAGGGCTTTGTAATTTATGTGAGCAAGCCTTCTATGGCATAGTTCACTAGGATCAGTGGACTCATGAACAAGGGTTGTTTCTGAATGTCCCTTGAGTTTATACAGGCCTCCTTCTTCTTCACGAATGATAACTGCATCTTCAATATTCTTCCCTTTGGGCCACATGAGTACTTGGCCACCTATGAATGCAACTCTAAATCCTTTCTTATCTAAAGCTGAGATAGAAAGTAGATTCTTTTTCAGACCTAGTACATATAGTACTTCTTTAATCTTCAGGGGATTTCCTGAATCAAGCTTGTAGCTTGCTTCCCCAATTCCTTTGATCTGATATTGATAGTCATCTCCTAGAGATACTTTCTGAGGAGAGTTCTTTTCTTCAAGTCTTGATAGAGTCTTCTTTTGTCCCGTCATGTGCTTTGAAGCACCACTATCGATAAGCCAAGTATCTTCTCCAGGTATTATAGATCCGGAGAGTGCTGAGAATAATACATATTCTTCTGCATCTTCTTCTCTTGCTTGCTTGCTTGGAGGTCCTTTCCCCTCTTCTTCTTCGTCCTCATCTTCAGCTAGATGAGCATGATGTATTTTGTTGTTGTTGATCTTTTTCTTCTATTCTTGTCTCTTCATAGGACAATTTTTGGCAATGTGGCCTATCTTATCACAATGAAAACATTGAAAGCTAGAGTAATCCCTATCAGGGAGACTTTCTCTTGTCTTCTGGAACTTCCTGGGAGGTTGATGCTCCCTCTTATTTCCCTTCTTGAAGTTGGGTTGACTTCTTCTTCTCTTGGTATGAGTGGCTAGGGCTTGATCATCCTCCTTTAGTAGGGCTTCTCTATTTGCCACTCTAGTCTCCTCTTGAATGCAGTCTTCCCATACAACATCAAACTTCATGCTTTCCTTCCTGGCACACATCATCTGGATGAATGACTCCCAGGGTCTAGTGAGACCATTGAGAGCAGTCATAACCATCTCATCTTCATCAAGTTTGTCTCCAATGGCTTCTAGTTGTTCTTTGATCTGAGAAACCCTTGTGAAGTAGTCCTAGATGGATTCTCAGCTTGGTGCTCTTCAGTTGAGCTCTTAGATTCATCTTTCTGTTGATGTTTCTACCCTCATACATTCTGGATAGGGCATCATACATTTCTTTTGGAGTCTTCTTGGATGACACTTGAGGGATCAAGTGATCCTTGATAGGGTCAACAATAATCCTTTGTGCCCTAATCATATCCTTCTTGTGCTTCTCCTCAGCTTCAGCTTCTTCAGGTTCTGCAACTTCCTCTTTGATATACTTATCAAGATCATTCTCTTGAAGAATGAGACCAATCCTGTATTTCCATGCTCGGAAATTCTCTATGCCTTCGCTTAGTGCTTGGGGCCATCTTGTCAGAAAATCACAAAAAATTGAAATTCTACAAAATGAGAAACTGAACTTACCAGGAGATGCACTTGACTGAGGCGAGTTGACTGGTGTGCTTGGTTTCTGGAGATCTCAAGTCTTCACCTTCCAAATCAGACTTGTGAGATTCCACTCTGCAGCTTCCAGCTGTTTTCTGTTCTGCAGTTTTCTAGTACAGCTGTCAAACTAGGGTTTGACTTTCTCAGAGACTAACTCACCCAAAAACCTCGATTCCAGGCTCAATAGATGCGCTCTGGGAGGGTGCAACTTTCTATGCAATCAGTTTTCTAAAAATAAAAAAATTTCCTGAAACCCTAATTTTCCCAAAAAACTTGTCTCACCTTGTGAAAGTTGTCCTATTCAGGCTAGCTTTGATACCATGTTAAAATTCCATATGCTAAGCTAGATTATCAGTATTTAATTTCAATTTCATAACAAAAGCATATAGACAGGATCACTGAAAGAAACAGTATCACAAAAACAACACAGATTTATCCTGGGAAAACCCTAAAGAGAAAAACCCAGCAAAAGTTTCCTCAATATAGATACCCCAAAAAGATAAAAGGTAAAACCCAAAAAGACTGATCCTCCTCCTTCTCTAGCTACAGCTCTTTCTCTCTCTCTCTTATGCGCTACACAAGTGAGTGTGAGTTTGTTTAAATGAGAAGCACCTCACCTCTATTTATATTCTTCCGTTCACCTAATATTAGACTTAGTTATTAGTATTTAATTTCAATTTCATAACAAAAGCATATAGACAAGATCACTGAAAGAAACAGTATCACAAGAACAACACAGATTTATCCTGGGAAAACCCTAAAGGAAAAAACCCAACAAAAGCTTCCTCAATATAGTGTAGACACTGAAAGTGGGGGTGAATCAGTGTGAAGCCAATTTTTAACCTTTCTTAGCTTATCATTCCATTACTCTATCATAATCATTTCATAAACATCATTCACATAGCATAAGCATTTCATTCATAAATAACCATAACACAGAAGAACACAACACCATATAATTTGTAATCTTTTTGTATTAGTTTTGGTTCGGCTACAACCGTTAGGCAAAATCAGCACCTACTGATACATAGAGCACCTACTCTACATCCAGGACCCTACTTGGTTTTCTTAGACCCTGCTAAGAAGGGTTTGAGGTATCCTAACCTCAAAAGCAAGACAAGCTTGCATTTACATTAAATCTTACTGTCATTTCAACATCATTTGTTTCTTCAATCAATCCAGCTGCTGGTCAATACTGTTGATCATCTGATCATACTCATCTGCTGATCATCAATGCTGCTCACTGTCACTTCTTCAAACCTTCTTGTTTCTGTCAGCTTCAAGGGTGCTCCAAGACTCTGCAATATGTTCTTCAAAGTATTTCAACAGTCTTACTCGATCACTGCCACACATTTACTGGTCTCACACTTTACCACTGTCACCTTCTTGCTGCTTATACTTACTCAAGCTGCCTCTGTCTTGAACTCTTCAAATCTGCTCTGGACTCCTCAAATAAGCCTGCTTTGAGTTTCTCCAACAACTCTACTATGAACTTTGCAATGCTGGTTCAATTGTCATGTCATTGTTGTCACTATCATGTCATCAACTTGTCCATAATCATGTCATTAAAACATGTGGCTGTTAACACCTTGTCACTGCCTTGTCATCATAGATTTGATCTCTATCAGATATTCTGCTCATATCTTTATAGTTAGCTTATGTCTTCTAAGTCTGCTCTTATCAAGCAACACTTCTGCCAATGTCACACCTCATCTGCTATCACTGCCAAAGCAACTGTTATTCCTGTCATAATCATTTTGCTTTCACTATCACATCAACCACTGCCATATCGTTATCAAGCTATCACTGTCACATCACTTCACACTGCACAGCAAGTTGTTCACTTTTTCATTCTGCTAAATCATTCTCATCAAGCAAGAGTGTCCTGAACATTCTGCAGGACCTCTGGAAATAAAAAAAATGCCTTGCAGATATCATAAAGCCTCTGCACTGCTGTCAGCAAACCTACTAAATATCTTCTCTGAAAAGCTTAAGCTATATACCTTGAAATAAGGAAAACACCAGTTCCTTTGAATTACAATTGCCTCCAGCAATGTAATTTGCACTGAGCAGAAGGTATACTAGCAATTTCTTCAAAGCATCTGCCAACATAACATGAGCATGTGCTATAATTGATCAATAATTCTATCCAAAACTTTAAGACAGACACTGAAATCCAGTCAATAAAAAAAGAGAGAGATACCAAGATGTTGCTGTTCACATTTTCCTGTCATGGCCCTTTACTCAAAATTGTGGCCTCTCCTTAACAGGAACAACAAAACAATATCATCTCATATCTCACAAATTGCAGAGAGATCAGACCTAGTCCTTCACCCATACTAAGCCCTCTGAATCTTCAATAGCATACAGAGCACCTTATCAAGCCATTTTCATTGCAGTCAGAGCACTTAATCAGCTCATCTTCATCAGTATAAAGCTTGCAACTCCCCTGACAAGTAGGGCATGGAACAAATCCACAGCCATCACAAACCCTAGAACCATGTCACTTTAACATTACTGACTTGTCCACAGTCATGTCAACACCAACCTCACATCATCACAGAAACAGATTTAATGAATTTTGGGACTGTTTACATGCCTGGAAGATACAGACAAGTATGGCAGCCACCAATGGAAGTTCCCAGGTAATAGAAAGTCACAAAATAAGCACTCAAACCCAAAAGTAAGGAGAGTGTTTGCTGCTTGATGTCAACACTGTAAAATGCTCTGAGATGTGTCATACATCATTTTATTTTAAGATCTGAGTAACAAAGAATACAGCAATCCAACTCAACCAGCGATCCAATCAGAGATCCATTCTGCGATCCAACCATCGATCCAATTTCTAGTCTTAGCCTGAAAAGTATTACGAGGATCTTAGCTGGCGATCTAATCAACAAACTCTGCCTGCAATCTGGAAATCGCGATCTGATCTGCGATGAACATCTCCTTATGTATTTGACCTGCGATATGTTTCACATCATTCAACGATCTACCAAAGTATACCTGCGAACTCTTCATGCCATTTGCAAAGATAACAGAGGAATAAGACTCCAGCAAAATCGTAGATCTATCAGCGATCCAACAATCTCCAGCGTGATCTACAACAGCAATCTCCTCGGCGCCCTCTTCTCAGCGATCAACGATCTGCACTCTCCATCGGCGACCAATGATCTACAAATCCCAGCGATACACCTCAATCCGAGTTCTGTCCCAAATTTCAGAGCTGTGTCATGCTCCACTGCAGCTGCCACAGATCGAATCCCACAAAGTGATGTTTCTGTTGACTGCACTTCTCCTCAATCACGATTTTACTGCTGCGAGCTTCTTCACTTTTCAATTCGTTGGACAGATTAGATCAAGACAAAAAAATAGCTGCTATCAACGAATCTTCAGTTCAGTCCATCTCCATGAGCTCTTTCCTCAGTCCACAGTCTGCTCCCACGAGGTTTTACCTCAGTGCTCCTCCCAAAAATTTCCATACCCTAAGGTGAAATCGTAAGGGTATTTATATTGATTTTTACCTTAATTTGGGGGCCGACCTGCTAAAAAAAATAATTTTAAATATGAGCCGACTTCAAACATATTTTATTGGGCCGACATATAAAAATTTTATTATAATTTTTATTCTTGAAGCTGACTCAGCAACTTCGACACCTTTATTTCCAACCTTACCACCAGCTCTGTCAAGAGCCTGTTCCATATTCACGCATCTCTTGATAAGCCTTTTGCTTATGGGAATTCTTATTTATACGCTGAAATCACCTTATAGAAGTGACTGGGCCGATCCCATGTGTTATATTTCAAACCAATGTTTACTGGGACAGCCAATGATCTCCTCTCATTAATTCTTGGCCAAGGAGAGCCGACTTGTCTTTATTTTGCTTGTTGATTTCATAAGGCATTGTGTAGATCTTTAAGAGTCTTAGAATCATTTCAATAGTTCATCTTGGTGGCATCTCCTTCAAACTTTATAGTAGAACTTTACTTTTTCATATTAGCCTTGTTGAGGTTTGTTCAGTCTTCAACTTTGAGTGCCTATGATATCAACTTACCTCATATGGGGCAGCAGAGTATACTGATAACTGATAATGGGGGTGCTATTGGGGCTGTTGAGAATTAGGCTCCTTCATATGAAACTGATTGTGCCGATTCAATTGAGCCTGTTGGGATAAATGTTGCTTTTATTGTTCAGAATGATAACCCTGTTGGATAATGATCAAAATGCTTCAGCTTGTGGGTGCTGGAATGTCCAAAAGCTCCTTCATGTGTGTGGGTTCAAGACCCAAGACCATCTCTAGGGTCTTCAGCATCATCAGCGGGACTTCTTCAACATCTTCAACAAGGTGGTGGCATCAATGACATCAAGTCCATGTTGGCATCAATGACAATTTCATCAACATATAGATGCCCCAAAAAGATAAAAGGTAAAACCCAAAAAGACTAATCCTCCTCCTTCTTCAGCTACAGCTCTTTCTCTCTCTCTCTTATGTGCTATACAAGTGAGTGTGAGTTTGTTTAAATGAGAAGCACCTCACCTCTATTTATATTCTTCCGTTCACTTAATATTAGACTTAGTTATGTAGGCTCGAGTAATCCTAATTCAGTTATGTAGGCTCGACTAACCACAACTAGGGTATTAATGACCCGACTTACAACGGAGGGGACTTCCTCATGACTCTTATTAATTCTCCCAATTAAGAACATCGAGGTACAAAGAAATACAAGTGATTCTCTCGATTGGAGCATCAGGGACCACTAAAATATATTTAGAATGTTCTTTGAAGTTACAATAATTCAACACCAAGAACTCATTGGAGGTGTACGCTCCCCCATTGTCCGTCCTCAAAACACGGATCTTCCTCCGAGTTTGGTTTTCCATGAGAGTCTAGAACTCTCAAAACGAATCAAAGACCTCTGACTTGGCCTTCAGGAAATAGATCCAGGTCTTCTTGGAAGAGTCGTCAATGAAAGTGATGCAGTAACTGTAACCACTGAAAGATTGGACACTCATAGGTCCACAAACATCTGAATGCACTAAGTCCAAGGTCCCCTTAGACTTGTGCTCACTCTGTGGGAAAGGTCTCTTGATGTTCTTCCCCAACGCACAACCCTTGCAGTGGTTATGCTTCTCATCCTGTACCTGAGGAACTCCAATGACAACTGTTATTAC
Source organism: Pseudotsuga menziesii (assembly GCA_001517045.1). Classification (NCBI taxonomy): domain Eukaryota; kingdom Viridiplantae; phylum Streptophyta; class Pinopsida; order Pinales; family Pinaceae; genus Pseudotsuga; species Pseudotsuga menziesii. The sequence continues at coordinate 10,043 of LPNX010623688.1, read as the reverse complement.
ATATATAGTAGCCAGGCTGCCATATTCTATTTTTCAGATACAGTACATTGTTCAGCCAGATCTCTTACATATGAGATGCTGAGATGAGTAGTTTTGAGGGATCATTATTTTGTCAGTGGACTATTAGACTCTCCCATGTCAGGACTGAGCCTCAGGACACTGAGATTCGAGGACTGATGTAGCCATTCAGTCATTTGCAGAGCAGTTAGTGATGCCCAGATTGGTTCTAATATTTTCTCATTGCACAAATGATGGTTCAGATGGACTATTTGCATGGTTATGACTAAGCATTTTTTATTTTATTGTGTTATGGTTATCATTGCTCTTATACTCATCTTTGTGACATATACTAGCATTTACTGTCATGATCTGGCGGTCATAAATATATGGACTTGGATGTATTTGTATTATGTATTGGTGTCCCTACTTAGACTTGGAAGTTCCTGATCTATACTCATTGGTTTTACCCTCCCTAGGGAGAATAGAGGTATTCATTCCCACCATTCTTTGGCTTGCTAGTGTTGGCTTCATCTTTCACTGTCTCCACCCATCCATTACCTTCCAGTTTTGTTTTTCACCTGACTTACTACTTGACTTATGGCATGGATTATAGTGTGTCTCGGCTCTGAGTTGGTGACAGAACTTGCCTTTGGTGAGTTGGATTGTATGCCTAAATCATTCTGGTCGGTTGTCCCAGTGTTTGCCACTGTGCATAACCCCCCCCCAGTCACTTGAGATATTGTTGGCTAAGACTGAAAGCTCATATACTACTTGTATTGGAAATGTTTATATATGCGCCCATGGAAAATGTAAATTCTAAAATGTGTTTCTTAAGATATACGAGCAAAGGGCAAGAGCAATGAAATGCTAAAATACTGCGTGAAGGGTATAAAGAAAGGTCCCAAAAGCAATGGTTAAATAAATGTTATATCCAAATATTGCTGACCTTATAAATTTGAATATGTCCTTGATGAAAGCTGCAGTTAGTTGTGCTTTTAAGCACTGGTGAAGTCCCCAAAAGGACATATAGACCAAAAAGGCCGTGGAAATAAAATGGATGGTCCTAATGAACCTAGATCAAACTTGATGTAGACATGATGCCTAAGTTGAATAAGCACTCTCTGAACAACTCAACCATTTGTGAGGCACTGCCATTCCCTGTGTTGTTGTTTGTCCGTCATGTGGTTATAGTGAGTATTCCCTTTCCATATCCAAAGTGTCATGATGTTAAGTTGGTAGTCATCATTTGCCCTAGCCTTGTCAATTCCAGCCTTCACCCTTCACTAGCAAATTGACTACAACTATGAAGTGAGTATAGTCCTAAAAGTCTAGTCTGAGTAATAATAAATAAAACCCTAAATATGTATTTGGTTGATGTACCGTCAGTGAGGTGACTACTACTTGTTATGATTGTTACTTAAATGATTTGTAGAGCATGTCTTAGCCTTGTAACACTTGCAGCAGATGGATGATAGTCTAAGTTATATTATGGGTATCTGGTCATTTACAGGTGATTATATTGTCTATTGGATATTGTTGATGATCAGGCAAAGACCTGGAAAGGGTATGAGTATGCACCCTAGATGGATTTGGACTCTATGAGCCTAGTGAGATCAGTGTTTTAAAAATCGATTTGACCGATTTCGGAACCGGCCGGTTAACCGGTTCGGTACCAAACCGGTTCAAACCGGCAGGCAAACCGGATCGGTGACCGGTTTGTTACCGAACCAGCCGGTTCGGTCACCAAACTGGTTCGGTTCGGTAACAAACCGGTTTGACCGGCCGAGTTCCGATCCTGACCGGCCGGTTATGACTCACCTCAGCAATTTGTCATTTTTTATTTATTTTTTATTTTTTATTGTTTTAACTTTTAACTTTTGTTTTTTGACCTAACCTAAAGGCTAGTCCCTGACCCAACCCAACCCAACTACAAATAATAACAAGTTGAAGACACTCACTCACTTTTTATTTGATGTTTGGAGTCTAGAGTGGAGCTGCTAACTTGCTACAGCGGTAACCTGAGTGGACAATGGAGTTCTGAGTGACTGAGTGGACAATGGACAGTGCTACTGCTGAGTGTACAGTGGACAGTGCTGAGAGCAGTCTGGACAGTGTTGAGTGGAATCATGGATTATAATCTTGAAAATGTTTTTTTTTTAATTTAAATATTTTATGTATTTTTTAGCAAACAGATTCATTAAATTCAAATCGGTCGATTTATGACCGATTCATTATCGATTCCGATTCCGATTCCGAGTTGACCCTCAACCGATTTTGAGTCCGATTCAGATTTTTAAAACTATGAGTGAGATAGCTTATTTTCAGTTCCGAGAACTTGCAGAGATGATCAGGCCCATTTTACCCTTCTGATGCAGTTTTGCTTCACAGGATGATGTGTTTGAGCAGGGAGATGTTTTTATGGGATCTCCTAGGGCGTTGTATGGGGCATAGGGGGTGCAGCCACTTGATTGTACCATAGTACTCCCATCCCATAGAGCCTAATGGGATCAGTTGGACAACACAAGCACCCTAGGAGGCTGTTTTGGTAGGTTCACATTTCTCGAGGCAAATTAATAAATGATTAAATGGCTATATAAGAAATCGATTTGGGCTACTGAGGCAAGGAAATGACATGGGATGAGTCATGATGATGAGTGTGATGTCCTGCGCACCTTCTCTAGCAGTTCCAGCACCTGATTGGGCCCACACCTATTTTTTGGGCGTTTTTATATTATTTTCTGGAGCTTTTGGGAGGCTCGTGATTTCCTCAAGGAGGCATAAAGTCAAAAGATTAAAATATTATATTGTTTTATTGTGCCATGGGGCACCCAGAGGGAGTTAGTTAACACTCCGTGGACCCACCATGTGCTTTATTTATTTTTTGTTGAGTGGGGTACCCTCTTTATGAGTGATTTAGTCCACTTCAGTACTTTATGGTTATATTGATCCATGTATTGTATGTTGAGCTCATCTCAACCATTGATTAGAACCAATGTTACAAAAATCGGCGATATTATCGCCAAACATCGCCACGATTTTTTAGCGATTTTTACGACGATATTTGTTTGAAAAAAACGCAATGTTTTGCAAAAAATCGCGAGTCGACTTTTAATTTTGCGGCTAGGGCGAATAAAGGGTTAAAATGTTTTTTTTGTGTGTTATTTCATTTCGTTGCCGGCGAAGCAGGAGAGAGGGTTTTCGTTTGTTGCACAGTGCACTTGCCGAAAGGATCGTGAACCGAGCAGACTGAAGCTGAACTAAGAGGTAAGTAACTTATTGTTGTTTTTTTATTTACTGTTTTAAAAAACATTTTAATTATTTCTTACTCCGGCAGAGTCCAACTCTAGACTTTCTCGTGTGGGTGCCGGTGGACTGTGCACTGTGCAGTGCCCGTGCCGGTCACCGGTGGAGCCGAAGCCGGTCAGTAAGAAATATATGCCCGTGCCGGTCACCGGTGGAGTTGAAGGCTCGAAGCCGAGTCCCGACTGTGCAGTGTGGACTGTGGGTAGTAGCCTGTAGGGAACCATCGATGTCGTAAAGTTTAAACCATATAGTTATAATATATAATATATATTTCATCTTATATATAATTACAATACAGATTAAAATTTTAAATACAATATATTTAAAAGTTAAATTTTAATTTTAAAACATTTAACTTTAAATTAAAATTTAGTAATTTACAGTTTAGTAAAATAATAATTTTCATTAAAATTTAGTAATTAAAATTTAATGTTTAGTAAAAATTTCATTAAAATTTAGTAATTTAAATTTTACAATTTAGTAAATTTTAATTTTTTACAGCATACAATGATTGACAATTTAACTTTAAAAATGTAGAAATGTAAAATGATTTTATGTATGTCTGATTTGCAATGAAATTCGCTACAAAAAACTCTTTTTTTTATGTTACAGGTTTTGAAATTTCAAGCTAGTTTTCATATTGCAACGCTGCAAGCATGCCGAAGAATTTTGATCCATTCTGGGAGTATGCAGAGCCGGTTGATCCACAAAATCGGCAAAAGCTTAGATGCAATATGTGTGGAAAGGAGATGACAAGGGGGATAAGTAGGCTCAAATACCACCTCGCACAACTTGCAGGGCATGAGGTGGATATTTGTAAAAACACCACTCTTGAAATAGTTCATAGGGCCAAACTTGCAATTGAAGGTGTTGTCGCCTAATTCAAACTTTAAGACACAGGAAAGTCACAACCTGCTATGTGTGTCCTTGGGGGCAAGTGAGAGCTGGGGACCACTGTCACCACAGTCCACAACTCCTCCGTTTAGGCAAGATCCCAACAGAGCCAAAGGGGGTAGTCCCTACAGGAAAACTAAGTTCCAGATTTATTAATTAATTTCAAATTAATTAAAGGGATCTTTTATTAAGACTAAGGCTAAGACTTTATAATATTTAAGGAATGACAAGTAGCATGCAAATGCACAGATTTCCTTTAATGACAAGCAAACCTTGAGATAAATAAAGACCAGTGCCTATTCCAAATGGAGTCTAAAGGTGGATTACAACTTTATAAACTTACAAATGAATTTGAGATTTTAAGTTATAATTAAACTACAACTTAGGTGTTGTACAACGAGATGAATGAATGATACAATTATAAACAATAAGGAACCAAGATATTAAGCAATATACAGATGATTTATCAATATAAACAAATGAACAAGATTTAAAATATAGCAGAAAAATGCTTTGAGTGCAGATTATTAAGCCAGCAGTAAATTAAAGAAAAATGGAAAGACTTTAAGCAGTTAAGCATTCACCACATAACAATTGCAGAACTGAAAGTAAATGAAACAGAAAAATAAATGATACTGAAAGTAAAGGGTTGTAGTGCAATGCTGGAGTGCTGAAATGAAAAGGTGTTGTAGAACCGGTTTTGCAATGTCTCTTGGTTTATTTTAGTAAATTTTATTAAAGTTTTTCTTCTTGAAGTTAAGTTTTAGGATTGGTGGTGTGACTACCCCAATCTAGTACTTCTCAAGTCATAGGGCCAAACTTGCAATTGAAGGTGTTGTC
>LPNX010623636.1:0-27063 GCA_001517045.1 Pseudotsuga menziesii | reverse complement strand
CAACAAAGCATGAGATACGCTCTATCTTTTATCTTCTTGTATGCATTAAATGAATGTATAAATGTGATATGTATTTTTTGGAATAAAATACAATGTAAAGACATTCAACAAGTAGTTGAAAAATCAAATACCGATTCAAGTGACTTTGAATTCATATGGGACAGGTCTCATTGTCACTTGCAAACAAAATTCAAATAATGTAGTGTGATACAATTTTATGAGAAAATGTTAAGTGATGTGTGGTCCAAATATGTAAATAAGTACGAAGAATCAAATATATTGCTAATAGATACATCAAAGCTTACTTCTTAATTCCCCGGATACCGGTCAAATTGTATCTTAACAAAGGCTTATATAGGACATGAACATGATACTTGGCTTGTCCAAATTCTATTCCCCCTTTTTAAGACACTTCATCGTATCAAAGAGAAATGCAACTACATTCGAATGTTCAATAGAACATTGAGTTCTTTATAGTAGGTGAAGATATTAATTTTTAGAAATTTGTTAACGCGTACATTGCAATATTTCAATACAAGTTGGACACATTTTTTGATGAATTAATTTGTATGCTTTTAAAACTTTTATAGATAGATGAGAATTAACAATAATATTTAAATACAATTATTAATATTATTTATGATTGCCTTTAGTTTGACATTTTTTTGCATCATACACCACTTGATTTCCCCATTCAAAATATTTTTTTAATTTGCGTTCTTAAATCAAATATTTGTAATTAAAATCATCTCATAAAAGCCAACAAGGCACGCACAAAGTTTTGTAAATGTGTATTCTTAAGTTAATAGTTTATAATTGCAATAATCTCATATAAGCCAACAAGGCATGAAATAAATTATTGACTTTTATTTGCGTATATTCATTAATAAGAGGAGTTTATCAATGCAGTATGTAATTTTTGAAATAAAGCCCCATATAATTAAAGTTGCAATTGTTTAAAAACACAAAATTTATTGCTAATGAGTGCTAAGTGGTATTAAGGGTAGTACGTGATTGGTCGTAAGTGAGTGACATTGAACTATAAGAAATTTGATTTCTCAATTCATTTTTTTTGTAAGTTTGTATTACTAACTCAATTATGATTAACTGAAATAATCTCTTATAGGCCAACAAAGCACGAGATATGTTCTATCTTTTATCTTCTTATATGCATTAAATGAATGTATAAATGTGGTATGTAATTTTTGGAATAAAATACAATGTAAAACCATATAATTAATTGATAATGAGTACTAAGTAGACTATTTAGACTCATTCGATATGTGCCATAAATAAATTCAAAAGAGCATGGGGTCATATATAAAGTTCAACTAGAAGATTTGAAAAATATGTTTCAACATCTATTTCTTCGACATTTAAAAATCTTATCATTTTCTTTGCCTTTTGGTGAAAGTAATTCTCGGCCATGATTGGTTGGAAATATTACATCAAGTTATGTTGTTTTTAGACTTGAAAACATGAAGAGATTGATACCCCTTCCTTATATACATCTCTTTGAAGACCCTTACAAAGTGAACTCCACTGCGCACTCCCGACGTTGGATTTTAGAAGACAATTTCTTACTTCAATCCACACTAGATATCTAAAATATCGACTTCCCACATAAATGCACTATCTTGATATAGTTGGTCAACTCCTCATAACAAAACAAGAAATGAGAAGGATCATTTGGGAATACATTTACAAGAAGTACATACATGTTACTTAGCTAGATTCCATTTAGGGGTTTAAACCCAAAATGAACTTCTATATAGATCAATTTGAACATGGAGATTTAAATAGATAACCTTATTGTCATAATAACATGTACCTTATACCAGTGGATGCATGCACTCAAGATGGTACCTCTAGGGTAGTTCCTGGTTTAATCACATAGGCTTATAGTCGAGATAGAGTAATGGTGTTGAGCCTTCCATAGATACCTAAACCAGTGGTGCCTAACATCAATATACATAAGCGATTCCCTAAAGCTCATATCTTTCTTTCTCAAACTATCTCCCTTACCAAACACCACCAATATGATTTCCTCTTTCTTGTTGCTACCTAGAGGCAATTCTAAGAGGCAAGAAAATCACAACATCATCTCAACTTCTAGACTAGTGAAGCAATGTAAATGAGGTACCTTCCCTTCAACTATGACATCCTCACAATGTTGTTTATAATCCCCTTTTTTAGTTTCGATTCGACTAGCAAGTCCCTTGAATGACTATTGGGGGGATGTTGGATCCATTAAGCACCAAATTCAAACATCTCAAATATATTATCAACTACTACATCCCACTATAATTGGACTCTAGGCATAGATAGTAGACACATTATCTTAATTCGATTTCTTCACACTTTCATTGTGTATGTATAATGTTGTACCTAACAACTATCCCAATTTTGACGAATTTATAGTTATTATTTGGTTCGACATCAATACATTTCTTATAATTTATTTTATTTTAATTTAATATTGTAATTTCCTTCCAATCATGCTATATTATAATATGTTATTTAACAATGAAAATATTTAATATGATACTTTGTTCACTTCAAATATAGATAGAGATCTTCTTGTAATAAAACATGCAATTATGTGTGCAACTTAACTTCATTAATCCTACATTTTATATCTTCATGAATATTTTTTCTCACGATTCAACAAATTACAGATTTTCATATACTCCTCCTAATTTATGGCATGCCGAACTAGTTATAAATGATACAACATTTCATTTTTTATGATTGTATATTAAAAACACTTGGAGTAAATAAAATTTGTGATCAATAAAAACATTCTTTCTAGGATTAGTTTTTCCAATTTTAATGGAATATTTCTTTAATGCATAATTTTTACAAATTAAATGAAATAAATAAAATGTTTACAAAAAAATTCAATGTCATAGAAGTCCTTGTAATAGAATTTTTCTATATTTCTTGAAATATGTGTTAGAGGATTTAATATTATTCTGCCCATGAGAACTTCTCAGGGCACCCAGTTGGCAACGTGGGTGTCTTGATTCTTAGGCCAGGCCATTCAAAGCCTGGTTTTTGGGGATGGATCAAAGTAAACTAGGAGCTCTACCATTGCTTATGCCTCTACTGTCTCTATCTTTGGTCACAAAAATTTAGATCACTATCTCGCGATTGGATTTTGTATTACTACAGATTGGCATTTACAGCTATGTTTTATGAGAGGGATTCACACAGATGGACTAATTAGGACTAGCCAAGATAAGACCCAACCAGGAGACCAAATATGAGTAGCCATACCTCAAACTCTACGAGGGTACATAAATTATGGGGACAAGGGGCCAAATCCATACGATCGTTCGATGTTGAGAACGAACCAGGTGAACCTGCTCTGTTATAGGGACTAACGGATCGGGCGCGCAACACTGCGAAGCTTTGGATTTATAACAAGAGACTCTCAAACAGCCTATTACTCAAGTACCAGTCATGATAATGCTTTCTCATGGAGCCTCTGGATGACCTCCCAGCTTCTAGCTTCCACATTTCGTTAAAGAAATCAGTGCATTTTCCTTCAATAGGATCATTGAAGATGGAGAGAATTTGGGATTGAATCAAAATACCGGAGATGGAAAGAATTGGGTATTGAATCAACTCATGTGGCTTCTTTATAATTTTATGTCAGGTAGCGTGATTTCTAAGAACAAATGCAAAGGATTCTCCATCGTTGTTGTATTTTCCTATTTCTCTGTTACGCCCTGTGTAGAATCTTCTACGACCATATATTTCTTATAGGCCAAATGCAAATGTTATGGCCTAAGGCTATGTCTTTTGACCTTACAATTGCTTAAGTTACAAAAAATATCCATGGTTAACCAAAATTCATAAAAGAGGTACTATATCTTTTTCACATGCAAATATTCCCTTTATAGGGCTTTTTGGTGGTTTAAGGCCCCACACATAGTTCATTAGCCCTAAGGAAATTGTTTTTGGCCCAATAACTCTTTTCACATCAAATCATGGCCTAGGGACTGAAATCCATACTTGGTGTGTCAAACCTAAAAATGATCGACATATATTACTCATTGGCAAATATTATCTATGTAGTATATAGGGCCTTTGAGGTGGTCTAGGGCATCACACATGACCCATGAGCCCCTTAGCGTTAGATGTTATGTTTTGACTTGATAATATAGCCCAATCAATGATAATTATTCTTGGTCACATAGAGCTTGAAATGACCATTCTTGCTTGTAAGCCAAATATTTCCCACATAGAGATGACATTATAAACTAGGTCCCATAACAACACATCAGACATCCATATAGCAATCGATTTCTTTGCTAATTTTCTTAAATCTATTTTGTTAAATTTTTACCTTTTTCTTTTTTTCTCATTAGTTTTAAAAATAAAAGAAAATACAACTTTAAGAAGAAGAGATGAAAGCCTATGTGGTCGGGAGGGAGGGGATTAAACTCCCTATTGTTTGTACATAAACACGACAAAGAAGAAATTATACATCAATGGGAGGGTGGAGATGTTAAATCTTGAGATATAAATTGGTTGGGTCGATACTAAGTAGGCCGTCAAAATTGTTAAGCTCTGTCGCAATCTTTGCTTGCAATTGGTGTTCCATTCTTTATTCTATCGATTGCATCCAGATAATTCCATCGTGTTGCATTTTGCTTATGTTCATGGGGCTAGATGCCCGGTTATAGCGTTGCATATTCTCCATCGCACTAGATTGACGAGAGGGGAAATGACAAACCTTTTGCATGAATCGAATAGAATCTAGATCTTTGAATGAATTATAGGTTTTGAGATTACATGACCAAATGGAAAAGACAAACTTCCCAAGACTAACACTTAGTCTGACCCTATCATACATGAACATTCCTCCATGCTTCCATTATTACATGAGGAAACTCTAACAGCCTTTTGACTTGGTATTCAAATATTGGGTACATACATAAATAAGGTTGTTGTCTTCTCTTCCAAGACACAAGTTGTAATGTCCCCTTCTGAGTGAGCCACTTGGATTACTCCGCTAGCCCATACATAGACAGTAATTTTAAACACTCGTCAATGGAATATCCTTCAATAGACCAACACATGAACCTTTTGCGTGAGTCGAATGTAATCTAGATATTTGAATGAATTATAGGTTTTGGGATTGCATGACCAAACGGGAAAGAAATATTAGTCCCATTGAAATGGCAGCAAAAGGAAAAAGGGGAGCAGTAGGTCTATAGCCAGTAAACCTCTGTCCATTCTCTTAGTAAGGGGGTCGAAACTCTATCAAATGCTTTGTCCCAACACTATAAGAAATATCATCTATTTGTATGGTCGAATTTGATGGTGTAAATATCTCAACTTGGGCGTTATCTTCCATTGTACCTAAACTAATGCACAATTAGACCGCTGGAAGGAAATCACACCGGTTTATCACTCATTTGTATGCTTTTGGCTATGTGAAAGTGGGACATATCCTGCACAAGAAAACAAAAAACATTAAAATAAAGGTTAGCACAAGCAAAAACACCCCATCCCAAAGTTAATGCCATAAGGAAGTGCAAACATAATAGGTTGGATTATTTTAAAACACCCCACCAAAGTACAAAATTCAAACCACAAGAGAAACATAATATTGAAATTGTTCCCATTTTCTTTCTCCCAACAAAACATGTTTCATTATAGGAAAATATGTTACAATCCATACATTCATAGTCCATCCATACTATACTTGTAATAAATGTAAATACAATACTTAATATAATTTGTAAAATATGTAAATATTTTATAAACACCTTTATGATATATAAACTCCATTCACCTTAATAATGGTAAAATATGTAAATATAATAATAATAATATATAATTAATATAAATATATTACTGTAATTCATATGATAAAATTTTACTATAAATAAATATATATAGTTTATATGTTATATGATTTAATATAATTAAATATAAACATATTATTTAATTATACAAATTAAAATTATAAAAAACAAAAAAACAACAAATTTATTTGGTAATGAATGGCCATAGCCATAGGCGTGGTGGTTTCATTTTTGTGGAGATTGAGGGGACCCTTAAAATTGTTAAACTCCATCCCAATATTCTGGATGTTCCATTCTTTATTTTTTAGCTTTCGATTAATTATTCTGGATACTTTGTAATTAAAAAAAGGCAGAAGATAGGGATACTTTATATATAAGAAAAAGAGTAGATTACTTCCTTATATAAATAGTTTACAGAATATATGACTCATTAGTATTTAAGCAGAAGAAAATGATACTTTGTAATTAAAGAAAGGCCGAAGATAGGGATACTTTATGTATAAGAAAAAAGTAAAAGGACGAAGACAAGAATATAATTAAAAAAAACTTATGTGTAGAATAAGTATCATGGGCCATTGGGTAGACATATTTCCTTTAAAAAGGAAGAAAGTATGGGAAAGAACATTTAACAATGCCACGTTTTTATTAATATCATAAAATATCATTTATTTATCTTAATATTCAAGTGAAGATTGGTGCACTAAACGATGAAGTAATCTGTATTGTGATGGATATAATTAAATTTGGTATTATCAAAATTTTAATATCTAAGTATTATAATATTTATAATTTTAAATTTATTTTAAATTTTAATTTATCAAGTATTTATATTTACTTTATTTTTTTGGTAAATTATTTTTATCTTGAACCTTTTACATGTCGAAACCTGCTGCCAAGGTCGAAACTTGCTGCCAACGGATTCCATTGTGAGCCCATTTCGAAACCTGCTGCCAATGGATTCGATTGTGAGCCCATGTCTCCAGGAGCCATGAAAATATTGCAATTGCCATAATTTAACAGGTACCCAATTGTCCTCAGTCATTGACACTATTGTTTACGTTTGCCATTGTCATCAGGGTTTTATGACATGGCACCAATTAAAAGACGAGGAGGAAAAAATGGAGGCTCAGATATCTTGTGCTTGCCAAGGTCAAGGAATTTTTGACATGGCCGGCTAAGGTACACCAGATCTTGTGCTCGCCAAAGTCAAGGGATTTTCAGCATGGTCCACTAAGGTATGCAAGTCTATTTTTCATCGCATTTGTTTTCCCTTATTTGAAGTATGGCATCTATGTTGTTGTTGTTATTTTCATTTTCCACATAAAATTATATACTTCTTGCACCCCTGTTTTAATACCCGATTATTGTCGTCTAAGGGTTTGTGTGAATGTTTATAGATTTTCACCGTCTAAGGGTTTGTGTGAATGTTTATAGATTTTTACAGGGTTTCATTTCCATTGCACCTTTCCTTATTTGATGTATGACATGTATGTTTTTGCTGTTATTTTCATTTGCCACATCAAATTATATACTTCTTGTGTCCCCTGTTTTAATACCCGATTATTGCCGTCTAAGGGTTTGTGTGAATGTTTATAGATTTTCAGAGGGTTTCATTTCCATTGCACCGATTGCAATGGATATGGGCATCTTTTTCAATTGCCCAATATGTGCTGATATTTTCTTCTTAATCCTAGAATTGCAAAACTTGGTTCTCTAAAAGCCTGCACGGGAAATCAAACCCTGTCATAGATATTAGTGTTTAAACGCTTGGATGCAAGTTTGTGTTTTTTTTTTAAACCCAAGTGATGGATGCAAGTTTGTGTTTTTAGGTGGAAATTGTTTCCATCTTATTTCCATCGTTCCAGATCTGGATAAACCTTACCCATAGCTTATTTTGGAGGACCATTTCGCTTCTTGCATACATTTTGCTGCAGTGAATCAGACCAGTCCAATTTTTGAAAGGACCTCTCACTCACCTCAAACCTTGCTTAGTCTTTTGACCAGCGAATCTCATCTCAATAAATAAAGATTTAGGTTTTGCAGGGACATCTCTTCGTGCGAGAACCCATCAAGGAAGCAATGGTGTAACAACCAACCTATTTACCAACCTAAAAGAAGACGAACCCGCTAGACAACAAGTTGGGCCAGCTAAGAAAAGGTCGATGCAAAGATATTGATGCCTCGGGAAGCACCTCTATCATGGGGTATGTGAATACGCATGCATCTGCAGGATGGGCATAAATTTGACCCCGCATGGCTATGAATGCACCCGTGATCTATAGCCGGATTCCTCTTTTATCTATCTGTATGAAACAAAAGTAGTCACATACATGTATTCACTGCAACTGGAGTATCAAAGCAGGAAATCTCCAATAAACTTACGAGTCCATATTTGATGAAGAGAAGATTAAAGAGAGCAGCACCTGAGCCTTTACCATCCTTTCCTTACGATCTTGGAACATCCATATAGCCCCTACTTTCAATTCTGAGAATAATGCGTAGGGTGAAAAATAGAATAATCGATGATCTGTACCTATTATACGTATCTCTTTGTATCTCATTCTCTTTTTGTATCCATGGATAAAACAATTATTTCAGGAAGATTAAGTGAGTTAGTGGGATGGAAAATGAGTGAGTGGGATCAACAATGGGGGGATTTCTATCTCCATATATTCTTCGATCGAGAGCTTGTGTCAAGGGGCCTAGGTCTTTAGATATCCATATAGGATTGACTAGGTCGAACCATATTCCAATGAAGATCTAGTTTACCTTATTTACCATGAAACAACAGTAAATGATCCAGCATACGCAGAGGTTGGTAGAACAAAGGTAACATCACCCTTCAGTAGTAGCATTTTTATCAATTGATGATTCATAAGCCGTTGAGGCACACATTGATTGAGATGATTCAAAAGTTGATCCCACAGCAAAAGTTGAAGTCTCATCCACAGTTTCCCAAGTAAAAGCTTCAGCGGGCATTAGGACAAAGGCATAACTTTTTAGTGTCCAAACTCACACATACATTCTTTGATATGGGGTTTAAGGTCCAGATCCTATAGTTGGAGATCCTAGTTCCTATTGATCTGCCAGCATATGTAGTAAAGGCAAAGGCCTAATCCACCTACACATAGGAGAGAGGTAGCAGTAGCCTTTTCACCAGCAGAAGAGCCACCAGGATCGACAGCTCCAATTCCAGTTTCAAGTGGTTCCATGACTTTTTGACGCATGAAATTATGATCTTAACATGCTTTGATGATCTGGATATTTGTGTTAGAATAATCAACCCATAGTTAGCTACCTTAGACATTAATTAATCCATTTTTGTATTATTTTCCTAGTTTCCATATTCCACCTTATGCAAGTTGTCCTCCACATGTCCAAAGTGGTCAAACTTGATAAAACTGAGTCATGGAGCGCTTGGAAAACCTATTGGAATCAATTCTGCTTTATTCCTGGCCTTCCTAGCGCATGTCTGCTTTTTCTGCTTTATTGCCTGCTTTTGCTGAGTTTTAAGGCAATTGGGAAAGTTTGACTAGGTGAAGTTAACTTGTTTTTTGTCCTCATCATCCTCCACTCTTTTCTCCTAATAAAATCATGTATGGGTTGTCCTTCCATCACCTATTAGCTTGCCTAATTGATTTTTCCAATTCATGAGCTCCTAGACAGATTTGGAAGCTGCTTTATGCACCTATGGAGGATTTGCATAGCATTAGTAAGCCTGCTTTTGACCAATTCGAATGGAATCCCAATGCATTTGAATATATCATGTAATTATTTATTGTGGCAGCCTATGAATTCATAGGGTTGGCTATTATACACTTATTCAATACATATTAGTGTTCTGCTCCATATTCAGTCTCCTTTGTGTGTAATTTGCATGTGTAATTGGCAATTTTTGTGAGTGTAATTGTTCTAACACCCGGGTTCAATTTCCACATGGTATCAGAGCCTTTGTAGATCTATTTCTCTCCTTCCAATTTGTTATTTCAGGTTCAACATCATTGAGTGGGAGCATTCTGCTGACTGAAGGGCAAATTTCTGAGCTATGGATCAATCTCAAAAGATCATCTTGACTCCATTTAACTTCTTTGAATGGAAAGTAGAGATGGATATTCTGTTGAGAGAGAACGGACTCTATAGAGTGACTATGGAAATAGAAGTAGATCCCAATGCAGCTGCAAAGAAAATTAAATGGCACAACAGGAGGGATGAGGCATATGGTCTCTTGTGTCTGAGCATATCCAGAGACCTCCTTTTCCATCTTGATGGATTAACATCACCAAATGAACTATGGGAGAAGCTTGTTGAGATTTTTGGTAAGATAGATGAGATGAGGGGACATCAAATTGAAAATGAATTGATCTCCTTGAGTCCCAACAACTTCAAATCCCTGCAACTCTACTTTTCCAAGTTCAAATCCCTTGTGTTGCTGCTAAAACAGTGTGGAATTGAAAAGAAGGAGGAGCAACTGGTTTTGGCCATACTCTCAAAGCTTGGCCCTAAATATTCAGTGTTTGTATCGACCTTCCATGCCACAAAATTGACAGCTCAAGCTTGGAAAATGCCTATCCTTGAAGATTTCATGGAATCTCTCACACAAGAACAAGATAAATTGGTGATGATGGGCGCCATCAAACCTTCCAAAGACCAAGCTTTGGTTGCTGGAGATTTGAGGGTGGATTCAAAAGGAAAGAAGAAAGATAAGAAGTCACCTGAGCAAAAGAGAGACAAGAACAAGTCTCCAGAGGAGCCCCAAGGTTCCAAGAAGAACCCCCAGAAGAAGAAGAACAAAGGAGAAATGAGAAAGTGCGCATATTGCAGTAAGGGCAATCATCCTGAAAGCTCCTACATGATGAAGCAAATTGACATGCTGAACCAAATCCTGGAGAAGAATGGCATCTCCCTTCCTAATAGCTCAAAGAGGAGGGAAGGAGGATCAAATTCAGAAGACAGAGAGAGAGTTCATGCATTGGTTGCTGGCACATCAAGCTCACCTAGTTTCATCATTGATTTTGGAACTTCAAGACATATGGTTTCGACCAAGGAGGCATTCACCTCACTTGACATGTCAAAAGGTCCACCAATAGTACTAGGATATGACTCTCTCACTGAAAGTTTGGGCAAAGGGAAGATTGATCTTGACCATGGTAAGTTCAACAATGTATTGTATTTTCCAGGTATTTCCTCTAACCTCTTATCAATGTATCAGATGACCCACACAAGGTCTCCAAAGAAGGTCATATTCTCCCCTGATGAAGTTAAGATCACAGAGATCTCAAGTGGTAAAGTCATTGCAAAAGGAGTTGCAAATCACACTTCGAAGGTATACATGTTCTCACACTTCCTACCCTACTCAAACCCCTCTTCTCTTCTGATTCATGCTAATGAGGCAAGCAAGCTTTGGCATGAAAGATTTTTCCATATTAACTATAAGTATCTTTCTGATATTAGTGAAAACGAAATGGTGATAGGCTTACCCAAGATTAATTTTTCCAAAGGAGTCTGTCAAGGTTGCATCTTAGGAAAACACCCAGAGCATAAATTTGAGAAAGCTAGTCATGAGAGAACCTCTGCACCTCTTGAGTTGATCCATAGTGATGTTGCTAGCCTATTTCCTCATATGTTAATGAGTTAGGCAAAATATGCATTGACATTCATAGATGAATTTTCCAGGTACTGCTTGGTTTACTTCCTGAAACACAAGTCTAAAGTTTTTGGCCTCTTCAAAGTCTTCAAGGCTTTGGTTGAAAACCAGTCTGGGAGGAAACTCAAGGTCCTCAGATTTGAAAATGGTGGTGAGTATGTCAAGTCTGAGTTCATTCAATATTTTTTAGATGCAGGTATTCAGATGCATCATTCTATCCCTTACACACCACAGCAAAATGGTGTTGCTGAGAGGAAGAACAGATCACTGAAAGAGATGGCAACCTGCATGATGGAGGCTAAGACTTTGCCACCAAATATTTGGGCCAAAGCTATAAACTATGCAACCTATATCCAAAATAGGGTGCCTCATAAACAACTTGATGGTTTGAATCCTTTTGAAGCATGGAGTGGGCACAAGCCATATGTGACCCATTTCAGGATTTTTGGCTCAAGGGCTTGGGCTAGAATTCCAATAGAAAAGAGGAAGGATTTGCAGCCCCAAAGCCAAGAGTGTCTATTTGTTGGGTACTTTGAATATTCAAAAGGGTACAATATGATCAATTTGAGCACAAAAAAATCCTTCATTGAAAGGAGTGTTCAGTTTCAAGAAGAGCCTTTAGTAGCAGTGGAAGTTGGAGAATCCTCTTCACCACCAGAACCATTGAATGTAAGTGAAGAGATAGTTGAGTTTTATGATTCTGATATGTCTGATAATGATGATTTAATTGAATATCCTAACAGTATTACAATACCAAAATAGGCAGAAAAGACCATTCATGCAGCTAGAGAACTAGCTGGAAATCCTAGTGATCCTAGGAGGACTAGATCTCAGTTTGAGAGTGCTCTGTGTATGAAAGACCCTTTGTTTGTAGAGAAATGATATCTGATGGTTGAATCAGAACCACAGACATATGAATATTCAGCACATGATCCAAGATGGCAAACAACCATGAAATAAGAGTTCAGCTCACTCCAGAAGAACAACACTTGGGAGCTAGTTGATCTTCCCCCAGGGAGGAAGCTAGTTCAATGTAAGTGGGTTTACAAAACCAAGTTTGCTGCTGATGGTTCACATTTGAAATATTAGGAAATATTGGTATCCAATGGATACTAATAGGTACATGGCATAGACTACAATGAGACCTTTGCACCAATGGCAAAGATGGACTCCATCAGGCTAGCCTTAGCCATTGCAGCTTCGAAGCAGTGGGAGGTACATCACATGGATGTGAAGTGTGATTTCCTGAATAGAGATCTTACTAAAGAGATTTAGATGCATCAGCCTCAAGGATTTGCTACTAATCCATCTCTTCTGTGCAGGCTAAAGAAATCATTGTATGGGCTTAAGCAAGCCCCCAGGGCTTGGTATGCCAAGATTGATGGATTTTTGCTGTCATTGAGTTTTTTTCGATGCAAGTCTGATACTAATGTTTATTTGAAGATGATTCATGGTTATTTGATGATTATTGTATTGTATGTATATGACCTTCTCAATACAAGAAGCTCAAAGGATGGAATTTCCTCCTTGAAGGATGCAATGAACCATGCATTTTCTATGACTGATTTGGGGTTATTGAGCCAATTCTTGGGTCTCGAGATTGCTCAAACCAAACATGGAATAAAATTACCTCAGTACAAATATGCTTTGGATTTTTTTAACAAGTTCAACATGAAATATTTCAAGCCAAGCAAGACTCCCTTCCTTTCAGGAGTTAAGCTTGAAGAAGCAGATTCTTCTCCTATGGTAAATAATACACTGTATAGGAAACTGATTGGGTGTTTGCTGTACCTTCACATAATTGACCTGTATTTATTATGCAATAAGTGTGGATTCAAGATACATGGATCATCCTCATGAGATCCATTGGAGAGCAGCCAAAAGGATCCTTAACTTTGTTCAGGGAACAAGGACTCATGGGATCTTCTACAAAGCTAAATACGATCTTGATTTGATTGGGTTTATTGACGGTGACTGGGCACGTGACAACATAGATTGAAAGTCAACATCAGGATATGTATTCATGCTTGTTGAAGGACCAATAAGCTGGTCAAGCAAGAAATAGAGTGCCATTGCACTCTCATCTATAGAAGCAGAGTACAGAGGAGTTGTAAATGCAGCAAGTCAATGTTTATGGTTGTAGGGGTTACTTGGTGAGTGTGGCTTCGAATCAGAATACTCAACTACTATCTATTGTGATAATCAGAGTACCATTTGAATATGCAATGATCCAGTTCAGAGACAGAGAACCAAACACATTGAGATCCATATGCACTACATCAGACAGCTTGTGCATGATGACACCATTCACCTACTCTTCTGTTCATCTTCAGAACAAGTAGCAAACATATTCACCAAAGTTTTTTGTGAGAAGACATTCATCAATCTCAAATAATTGCTGGATATTGCTGATCATGCTATGAAGCATGATTGATGACAAGATTTTCAAATTTTGTTTTACTGTCCATGTTTAAGGGATGATTTTTCCCACTAGGTTTTTGCCTTTTTCCTTGGTTAAATGGACATGCAGTATGTAAAGGGTGACTAAGAATTGTTTCTAGGCCATATAATTTTCTGATATTTTACTCATAATTGAGGCTTAAGGGGGGTGTTAGAATAATCAACCCATAGTTAGCTACCTTAGACATTAATTAATCCATTTTTGTCTTATTTGCCTAGTTTCCTTATTCCACCTTATGCAAGTTGTCCTCCACATGTACAAAGTGGTCAAAATTGATAAAACTGAGTCATGGAGTGCTTGGGAAACCTCTTGGAATCAATTCTGCTTTATTCCTATCCTTCCTAGCGCATGTCTTCTTTTTCTGCTTTATTGCCTGCTTTTGCTGATTTTTAAGGCAATTGGGAAAGTTTGACTAGGTGAAGTTAACTTGTTTTTTGTCTTCATCATCCTCCACTCTTTTCTCCTAATAAAATCATGTATGAGTTGTCCTTCCATCACCTATTAGCTTTCCTAATTGATTTTTCCAATTCATGAGCTCCTAGACAAATTTGGAAGCTGCTTTATGCACCTATGGAGGATTTGCTTAGATTTAGTAAGCCTGCTTTTGACCAATTCGAATGGCATCCCAATGCATTTTAATCTCTCATGTAATTATTTATTGTGGCAGCCTATGACTTCATAGGGTTGGATATTGTACACTTATTCAATACAGATTAGTGTTTTGCTCCATATTCAGTCTCCTTTGTGTGTAATTTGCATGTGTAATTGGCAATTTTTGTGAGTGTAATTGTTCTAACACCTGGGTTCAATGTCCACAATTTGGTGAAATATTGGCATGCTTCGATCCGAATTCTAGCCAATGGCCAATCCCACCTATATTAGTGCACCCGGATCGAAGAGGATCTATATCACTTGGCAACCTGCTCGCTAGCCAGAAAGACTAAATCTTGCTGTCCACCCGGATGAAGTGGCGGACTAAGAGAGAACTATAGAAGAAGAGAGAACATAGTGATCATTTGTTTCAGGTATGATATGCCAATGAATCCATAACTGTTAGTTTTGTTTTTTGTATGTTCTCATCCATGGTGTTGTTGAACTGCTTTTTGAATGTTGAATGTATGTTTTATTTTCTGTCATTGACAAAGGTGACCATTGTATGCCCTAGTCCCACAGGAAATATGAAGCCAATCCCATAAATGTAGGGATTTTCATGTTTTTCCTCAGAATATTAAGGCTTTATCTACTCTCTGCAATTGAATGACTATGTGACATTGACATTGATAATGTAATAATGACTTTTGATTTTGGGCTAACCAGTTTCAGGGATTCAATTTAACTCCATGTTTGTTAGGTACCCATGTTCTCACTACCAGCAGTATAATAACATTCATTTGGATACTAATCTCCGTTTAGCATGCCAGAGCCTTCGATTTACTTCTAACCGATCATATTTGTTATAAGGACCATGGGTTGAAACTCGACCAAATGCCCTGTCTAGGAATTTTGGTGACTACCCATATGATATATCCACTGGTAGTTGGTCTTGAGTTTGTAATTATAACTGGTTTCCAGATGCATGACCTCTGCACTTTCCTTTTCATCCCTTAGGTGCAGTTGAGGGTTGGGTGAGATGCCTCTAGATTGGGTTTTAGGCTACTTTTAGCATATCATCATGTAAGAATGGTGCTAATGGACACATTCGAGCGATTGAAGTTCATAGGTTACTACAAAGCATGGGCTATTTAGCAATCACATAGCTCGTACATGACTTAGAACCCGTTATAAAAATGTCATGTGACAGGAATTCGCATAGGGCCCAAACCCAAATACATAACCCAGATGTGCTAAAGACCAGCATAGTACAAATTTAAAGAAATGTAGAACTTGGCACTAGATCCATATTAAAGGGGCAACAAAGACTATAGTTAAGAAATCAAACCTGCACCCATTACATTTGTTCCTGGTAGAGTTCCTATCCAAATTGGGGGTCCTTGGGGTCTAAACTTTTGCTCAGGTAATGGTGGTCCATATTCTCTTTAAAGCAACTGAAGTGTTGCCTCAACGGTTCCTTGGTGATTCTGGGGGCTGATCCTGGATGAATACAGTCCAAGTATCAATACAGCAAACCAAACCTAGTAATGCTATGTTTCTTTCTGAGAAGCTTGACAATTAGAATAGATACCAGTCCTAGGTGTAACAAAAAATTCCTGTCAAATGTCTCCAAAGTATGCTCATGAGTAATGGGGTGCACTAGGCCATATAAATGTTTCATGGCCTGTCATGTCAACAGATTCTACATTGATAGAATTCAAACATGATATATTCTTTTTCCAGATTTCATAGATTGTCTCATGAACTAACCTTAGGCCAGATTTTGAACAAGACTAGGGTTATGCCGGAAAATTCATTTTAAAACTTACTAAGATGAATAGACCACGAGGGAGGGTGGTATTTTATCTTGGATGATATTTAACATCTTTTTCATCTTAACCAATCTTATTTATTATGATGTAATACAACTTTATTGTCCTTTAGTTGGACAGTTATTGCAAAAGCTAGATAGGCCAATTGATTCTAATATCCTATCTCATTCAACATTGAGTTCTTTCTGCTTTTAGCATTATACCTTTTCTCTATCTTTTTTTGTGTACCCATGCTTTACTTCTTATGTTTCCTTTCTTGTTTCATTAGCTAGCTGATTAGCTGTCAGTTATGTGCTCTAATCTTCTGATTTTGCCCTCGTTCCAGGAGTTGCTATTCCACTCCCACATCGCACATTATGTTCGTGGATGTAATTTTGAAGTTTCCAGTCCCTTGATCCTCTCTTATCTTATGTATTCTTCTTCCAAATGTTGCATACCTTTGACATTGGCCCAAATTTTGAACAATGTCGACTAGTGTTATGCCAGAGAATTCATTTTAAAACTTACTGAGATGAATAGATCACAAGGTTGGTATTTTATACTGGATGTTCTTTAGCGTCTTTTACATCTTAATCAATCTCATTATTTCTTATGTAATACAACTTTATTTTCCTTTAGTTGGATAGTTATCACAAGACCATGATATGCCAATTAATTCTAATATCCTACCTTGATCAGCATTAAGTGCTTTTTTCTTTTAGCATTCTTATATTTTTGTGTACATGTACTTTACTTCTTATGCTTCCTTTTTTTCTTTGTTAGCAATCTGATTAGCTCTTAGTTATAAGTTTTTTTATTTTTATTTTAGCATCATTCTAGGAGTTGATATTCCACTCCCACATTGCACTTTAAGTTCCTGGATGTACTTCTCAAGTTTTCAGTCCTATTGACCTATTTTTGTGGTCATGTGTTGAACACAATAAAATTATCTTATCTCATCATTTATATACTTGTTTATCTCTTTCTCACATCCGTAGGTTTCTGATTTAGTTCTTGTACGAGTGCCCTGCACCTTGTTATGTATTCACAATTAGTTCTAAAATGGGATCTCCTCCTGAAAATGATATAACATTTTCAGTTCTAAGTTACAGTGATACAGGGATAACCACACAATAGAAGCATGTAGTTGCATTTGTTACAGGGATACACTTTGAAGTTGAATATATTCATATACTTTATGATGCTATTTACTATTTAGTGATTCTGTTTATTTTAGATATATACATTTTTGAAGATGCTTTAGGCACTTTATAGAAGTTTAATTTTAATTTGAGTGATAAATCTGTATTCACATTGGCTGTACTTTCAAGTCCCTTTACCAACTTTGTGATCATTCATTGGTGATTCGACATTAGTAAATTATCTTATCTTATCTTATCTCATCTAAAGTTAGATACAGATGCATTTTAGCCTACTCAAAGC
The DNA here is from genome assembly GCA_001517045.1 of Pseudotsuga menziesii. Lineage (NCBI taxonomy): Eukaryota > Viridiplantae > Streptophyta > Pinopsida > Pinales > Pinaceae > Pseudotsuga > Pseudotsuga menziesii. Next base: position 9,291 of record LPNX010623636.1, on the reverse strand, counting down.
ATTAGTCTCAATTGTGGAGAATCACAAGGCATTTGGAGTTTCCTACCTTAATCCTAGTTGGTTGTGATTTTGCTAAATACATGATTAACTTCCCGACTGATGCTCTGAAAACAAGGTGGTTAATTTTATGATATTAAGTCTTTCAATATACTGAAGTCTTTTAACAATGAAGAAGTAGATGAATCCACTACATAGCCCAAAGAAATCACAAACTAAATTGGAATGTGATCCAAACCTATCACACCATCAACACATCCACAAGGCAAAGTTTGCTTAAAAATACATATTTTCGAGGTCTGTAGAATCAATCCAATCAATCCTACACCTGATCACACCCCTGTCTATAGTTGGTCCAAGTGAACCATATGCCATAGTCAAGACCCTTTTGCTTCCAATTGGAATTAAATATCTAGATTGAATCATTAAATAGACACCATGCCTACTTCTCTACACCGTTGATCACTACACCGAAGCCACTACATCTATCTCCCCATTCCACCATGTTAAAATCCCTGACAACAACCCAATCAACAATCTTAGATCAAAATAGTGACCCAAACACACATCCTCCAGACCCAAACCAGAAGCTACCAAAAAATTCTGCAAATAAGATTAATCTATCTCTAGCTTGCAGACATACTCCACACCATGAACATGATTCTACATAGTATAGTTCATAAGCTATGCTTACAGTACAAGAAAACATATTATGTATTTATTCCAAACAAGTTTATGTATTTGGGAAGAAAAGACAACATTTCAATTTGTAAAATAATTACTTCATTGTGTTTGATATTCTATACATTTACAATTAAGAAATACTATGCAAGAGATGCAAGCACAAAAGGAGCTAGACCCCAGCCCTACAGTGCAACAACAAATAGTTCTTGACCCTATCCCTGACCATCTCAGAAGGGCCTAAGCCTCTGGGTGGAGACCTGCGTAGCTTGATGATGCCAAACCCCTACTTTTTGGATGGAGCCTTGCCCCAAACAACCATAAGCAGCCTCCTCCTACAGATGGCATGGTTGCTTTCTAGTATTGCTATGCTCAGGCTTCTGCCTTTTAATGTTATGTTATATGAATAGTTTGCTCTTGATTCTATGATTGTGGGTGTTTTAGATTAAGCCATCCCACACTTCTGATTTTGGATACTCTTGGTTTGAGGAGGATGCTTATGCATCCTACCTTTTGTATTAAAGCCCTATAAATATTGTTTCCATCAATAGTCAAAGGAAACTTTAATTCGAAAGTTAAAAAATACATTTAAGTTCTATGTTCCATAGATAGAGCAATGGTAATCCATCATGGTTTTGGTATCTCATAGCTATATTTTGAATGGATACAATTTATACCGCATACTATATTATATACACTTGATAAAGTGCTTGATATTCTGTACATTTAAAATTTAGAAATGCATTCTAAAGTCCTCTGTTCCATAGATAGAATAAATGGAAATCCATTCCAATTTTGATATATCATGGATATGTTTTGGATGCATATGGTATAGGCCACAGATTCTGTAAATCTAAATAGCCAGTCCCCATCTTTTTTTCCTCCCTCACATGGTCATGCCACTTTCTGTAGTATACTTACAAATAGAAATTTTCTCAAACACACAACAACAAAAATTGCATGCACCATAGGATACAGGGAATCAAAACAACTACTCTCCCTTGAAAAATGAATAACAGACCAAAAAGAGAACAGACATGAAACAGTCCAAATTCCTTCACCAAATATTGGGACAACATAGCAAAAAAGCATGGCTTTCACTCAGCAACAGACCAACACATCAACATCAACAACTAAATGGATACAAGCATGAAGCTAGCACTATTTTAGGGATCACAAAAATGACTAATTCTTAAGAGCTTCTGACAGAAATATGTTTTGAAGCAATCCCAGCTATGTAAGAGGCTAGAGCTAATGGAGGGCGATTCATGAATATACCAGGATTATGCAAAATTTCAAAGATAGGTTTTACTTTTAATCATTCTTAGCTTATTCATAGTCTGACATTGGTTTTAAGTAGGGATTTCATAGTCATATTATATGTTCAAGTGTCAACTACAGTTTAGGCTAATGTTCAAGATTTTGCTAGGAAATTACTAACAATTTCAGTTCAAATAGTTAGCAAGAAAATTTTGAAACTGTAGTTAAGTTATTGTTAGAAAAATCTGCTTAACAAATCTGAATATCAGATATCCAGCCTATATTCCAAAACCTACCTCTTCAGGCTTATTAATCAGATTCTTTAAGCTAATCGCTTGTTCTTGTTGCAAATTTCTCCATAGCTTATTCAATATGCTGATCAATCTTTGGCCAACTATGAAGTTCATTCTCTTTTGACCTTGGGCTTTTCTAAGATTGAGTATAAAACATGTTCTTTGTTCCTAGTTTGTAAATCACACTTATTTTGTTTAAAGATATAAATCTACTTTAGATCTAGGCTTAGAATTATGATTCTTGTGAAGCTTACTAGCTTCAAGATTAGGCCATGACCTTTTTATGCTGATGTTGCCAACTTGTTATTGCCAAAACTAGTTTTATTTTGACCTCAACAAGTTTATTTTTACAAGTTTTTTGCTTGTTTCACTTTTACCTTTCAGGACCACCTTGCTCTGCCTCCAGGTCGGATATGGATTATGGTGTACAGTGTTGCTTGGAAAATGCTGCAAACATAAAATGAATACCTTCTTGTCACCTCATTATTTAGCTAGCACACTAAGACTCAAAGCAAGGGACCTTCAGTAGGGAAGGCCCCCATTCAGTAAACCAGTGTGACCCTTAGTTGTACTTACAGTAGATTGAATCCCAGTTAGTCCCAATAGTGTTTGTTAAATCCAGGGAGTGATTTGAAATCGAACTCGAACCACATACTAGTATCTACCGTAGGTGGGGATTGAATTCTCTCCAAAGGATTGAATTTTTGTGTTTCTTGAAAGTTGTCTTTTTTCAGATCTAATCATATTTTTGGTTACCCTTTATGGAGATGGGAAGATGGTTCGGAATTGAAGCAATTCATAAAAAAACATTTTTAAAGCAAATTCTATTTTGGGAAGATGCTAACTTTATATATTTCCATTTTTGGAAATTTTCTCTTATATGAAGACTGATTCAAGAGGATTACATTTTTTAGGACCATGAAAATTTGGTCTATTTTCAGCCGGGTGATTACTTTTTTGGATACTCTGTATTTTGAACAGTAACAGTGTCAGATTTCAGGTCATTTTCATTAGAGGAAATTTGGGGTCTAAAATGGGCCTTATAAGAAAACTTGCCAACAATAAATTTTGTGAGTTGGAATTCAAGAACCAATAGAATTTCAATAAAATGAGTCAACCATAATGGTTGAATTGACATATTTGTCATAAAGAAAACTACTTTTTTTGTTCGTATTTTCGACATATCTCCCTGTGTGTTTACACAAATTTCAGGTGGGAGAGCTCATTGGATGTGAAATTTAATTCTGCATCCAATGAGTACCCACACTGAATACTTTTGACAGACCTCTCTACCCCAAAAATAAGAAATACCTGAAAAAACGTGATGATGATGTCATCATCACATTTTTTCAGGAATTTCTTGTTTTTGGGGTAGGGGGGTACATCAAAAGTATGCGGTGCGGGTACTCGTTGGATGTGGAATTAAATTACGCATCCAATGAGCGCTCCTGCTTAGAATTTGAGTAAAAACACAGAGATATTTGTCAAAAATACGAACAAAAAAAGTAGTTTTTTTCATTCTTCCTCCAAAATTAATAACTATTATTTTATTATTTTAACTATTATTTTATAATTTTCCTTAGGAGGCCCATTTTAGACCTCAAATTTTCTCTAATGGAGGTCTGAATTTTGAGGTATAGATACATTTTTTTAATAACTAGAGGGCGCTTGATGACTCCCATGTATTAAACTGTGAACAGTAAACACAGAAATAAAAATTGAGCTAAGTGGGTAAAGCCTAATAGTAATCATCCTCGTCTTCGTAGTCATCATCACAAGCACAAAGTGGAAAGTGTTATAAGAGGTTCAATTCTTTCACATTCTAAGAGCCTTGAACTGGTTGACATTCACCACATCATGGGTGCCTAACTGTGGTAGAAGGTCCAACTTGAAAGCATTGGCACCCATTTGTTGATTTTTGAAGCAATGCTGGTCCAAATGCAACCAAACTCAATCACCAACTTGAAAATGTGCAGCAACTTGATGTCAGTCGTATAGTGATTTGTATTTAGCATGTGTCCGTTGAAGGATGTCCTGAACATTACTTTGGATCTTGACCAAGTTCTGCACAAAAGAAGCTTTGTCTTACTGTTTATGCTGGTGGGATGTGGATGGACTTGGGAGAGAAACTAGAGCTAAGAGGTTGAAAGCCAAAACAAAGATCAAAAGGAAAGTGTCTTGTAGAAGGGAATATTTGTTGTAACTATGTTGCAAAATATGCAGGTATTGATCCCATTATTTGTTTTATTGATGGTAGAGGCAGAGAGAATGAACCAAGATTATGTTACACTATCTTAGTTTGGCCATCAATTTGTGGATTGAATGTAGTAGAGAACTGATGCAGACAACCTAAAGGCTTCCATGAGGATTTTCCAAATCACTAAGAAATATGGAGTAATGATCAGAAATGTTGGTCAATGGTAATCCAAAATGGCCCCAAACAGGCTAGAATAAATCCAAGCCCTATAGGGAACTATCAAAGACTGGTACATCCCAAGATTCATGTTGGCAGGTCTGTTTTGGCTACAATTTGAACAACTCTAGATGTAATATTCCACTTCTTTCCACATGGAAGGCCAAAAGAAGTACCTTTGCGAGTGCAACATAATTTTCTGTACACCAAAATGTCCTCCATGGGATGAAGAATGGGCCTCCTTGATAAGTAGAAGGCAAGTTGATCTAGATGGAACACACAATTGATTCAACTTGTAAAGAAAGCCATCTTGATCTTTGTAGTCTAGGAAAGGGCTTTGATTGACCACAGTGGGTTGTTGAATGGATTCCATGACCAGACCAAAGTAAAGGTCTATATAATATTAGGATTTTCAATCCTGATAGGCTGCACATCTGATATCTAAAATGGAATGGACCTTCGATAAGGGTCCATTGAGGAGATTAGGCACTTTATTGGAATATTAGAAGGCATGGAATATTGGAAGGCATCTAATTGGTGACAAGTGGTTTCAACACTGACAATGTTTTGATATTTGTGGTCTATTATGGGACAAAATAATTAACTAATTCTCTCTCTCTTTCTTGGGGATAATAGTAGTCTCCTTACAAATGGTAAACCTAGCCTTCCCACTTTATTTGTTTTTCCTTTAAGTAATGTTAAAACACCAATTCGAATTGGTTGGTCATTATGAACATTTTAACTGGTCATGCATACATGTCTAGATTCTAGAGGGTCAGAGGTCCTGCACAACATATCAATAACAATCTAACTCCAGCGTTGTAAACAGTTAGGAAATGTACCAGAAAAAAAATGTACTAGCTTGTTTAAGAAAGGAGGTTAAGATTCATAATGCTGCATTAAAATGCTGAAATGCACACTGAAATAACCAAAGACAATAGTTTAGACAATAACTTTATGAAGATGAAATGTACCATCTGGAAACAACATTAACTAAAAACAATTTTGAGTCCATGTATCTTGTTATGTGCACTTAAATATTTTCAATCCAAATTCTGTTTAATAACCTTATTTTTGTTGTAAAAGAGAACATCTATGAATTTAGTTGTCAAAGAGAGTATCTAAACTTTTGAATAAAGTCTTCAAGAGGCTGTCAAAATAGGATGCTTAATCAAGTGCACTAACATGATGACACTATCATTTTCAAGATGTGTTCAATTTATTTCATTCACCAAGATTTGTTTTTAATATAATTGAAAGTTTACCTGTGTAGCTGAAATTATTTCCTTCATCACAATCAGGGTTTTACTGTTGTCCATGTAAATCCATAGGTCTCACCAAAACTGAACAGCCTATTCCTAGCATGATGAAAATTGAAACAACAACTAGACTTCAGGTGAGGCTTAAAGAATCTTGAGGTAGGCATCTTCTTTTAATAACCATTCATGAGTGCTTCTCTTACCATCCCATTGCTAAACAAAATCACATAATCAACGAATAGAAACATTTATGTAGCAACACACAATCCTCAATTGGTTTCTACAACTATTTCTTAAAGACATCCTTATTCTCTGTCCTTCTCAAGTTTAGGTTATTAGGTATGCATCAATACATTATCTTGTTCTCTAAGACCCTTTTACGAACCACTTTAACAGATTGTGTAATTGTTTAGGATATTTCGTTTCCTGATCACGGTATATTTTTGTGGTTATTAATGTGTTTGGAAAAATAAATTGGATTTTAAGCATGACTGTCTTTGGATCTTATTGTCTTTTATTAGAATTCAAATGATGAAATCTATGTTAATATTGCTCCTCTTCCCGATTCTTAAAGGGTTCTAGCTCAATGGAAGAGCTCCTGCCTTACAAGCAGGAGGTTGGTGGTTCGATTCCTCCATGCCCTAATGATATTGCAGTGTATTTCTAAAGGTAAAAAATGTAGTAGTGCAAGATGGATGCAATATTAGACGCAACACTAAATGCAAAACAAGATGTGAAATTGGACGTCACACCAAACACATAAGTGGATACAAAAGTGGATGTTATGCCAGACACAAATGTGGACACAAAAATGGATGTCATAGTAAAAGAAAAATTGGATGAAAAATGAGACTCAACACTAGACACAATTAATGACTCAAAACTAGATACAATACTAGGCCCAAAACTAGACGCAACAATAGATGCAAAAGTGGACTCCTAACTAGACGTAAAATTGGACATTAAATTGACCACAAAATATGGTGTATAGATGGACATAAAACTAGGCGTAACACCAGATGCAAAACTGGAAGCAACACTTGATGCAAACAAAAACTTAAAATGAGACACAATATTGGATGTAAGATGGGACGAAACATTGGATGTAAAACTAGACGTAATATTGAATGCAATATGGGATGCAACATTGTACACAAAACTGGATGCAATATTAGATACAAACATGGGCACAAAACTAGGAACAACACTAGGCACAACACTGGGTGCAACATTGGGCTCAAACATAAATGCAAAAAAGACATCAACTAAGATGCAACACTAGGTACAAACCTAGATGCAAAATACGACGTAAAACAAGATGAAACATTAGGCATAGACATGGATACAAAAAAAGACGTAAAGTAAGATGCAAAATGAGATGAAAAAAGGGATGCAACATTATAAGTAAAATTGGATGCAAAACTAGACGCAATATTGGGCCCTAATTTGGATGCAAACCTAGATGCAATGCTAGATGCAAAATTGGACACATAATTTGATGCAAAACATGGTGTAAAATTGGGTGCAAGACTTGATGAAACAAAAGGAGCAAAATAAGACGCAACATTGGATGCAAAACTGAGCATCAAACTAGGTGCAAACAAGGATGTAACAATTGACGCAAAAAAAGATGCAATACAAGATGCAAAATTGGACGAAAATAAGAGCGTAACAAAAGATGCAAAAAATTGGGCGCAAAAATGGACGCAAAAATGGATGTTAAAAAGGACGGAAAAAAAGATGCAATATATGGCGTTTTACGAAATTGTACAATAGCGCTAGGTTTAGCGCTAGATTGTTCACCAAAATTGGGAAAAAATTACACTAAAATACGGCGCTAAATTCGACGCTAAATCCAGTTTTTGTTGTAGTGGGATAATGCCTGGCATCAACTACTTGTTTGATGATCTAGTCCAAACTGTTGATGAAAGAATCTCAGATGTCCTTCCATGCATCTAGCTGAAATTGCCCGAATATCTTTCCTCGTTAGCTGGAACACGGTTCGACCTGTGAAATAGTTCGAATTAAAAGCTCATTCATTGTTGCGAACTAGTTTTTTGCAATGTAATAGTAGCTGTAATAGTTCTGGTTTAATTTGATAACCTGAAGACCGTAGATACTCATGGATGCTTGATATTGATGTAACCAAACTGTTCCATTTTCTGTATACATTAGGGGAATTTTGAGGTAAAAAATGGGATTCAAAACAAAAAAATGTACTATCAAAATCCACTTTAAAAGAACCAATTACATTCTAGAGGATGACATCATCTATAATAGTTAAGGTGGCATCTCTTGAGTTAAGGATTCTTATTCGTCAAATTGTAAATGGTGAGTGAAAACCCATAGTTAACTATATCAATGTTGTAAGTAAAGTACTCATTATGAAAATAGTACTCATAAATTATTTTTGAATATAATATAAATGTACTAAAGTACTCTTAAAGTACTTAGAAATAAAAGTACTCTTTATATTTCAATATAAAATAAATTACAAATACAAAAAAACTAAATATTTTATTTAAATGTAATTGTTTTTTTTATATTTCAATATAAAATAAATTACAAATACCAAAAAGTAAAATGTATATTCAAAACTAAAATTATATAATTATTTTTTCAATATTTAAATATATATGTCAAATCTTTATTTAAAATCAAAATCACTAAACATCTAATAATAAAAACAATTTGATGATTAATAGTTTTTGTTTTTTAAATATTTACTATATATAACAATCTATTATAATTATTATTTAAATATTAAAAACATATTTATTTATTTTATAAAATTAAAATATTATATTATAATAATACCTATATATATTCTCATCCGGTTGAATTTTAATACTAATACCATTTTTTTTTTTGAAATTTAGGTATTATTCAAGGTTCATATTTTACTATCAACTTTTGACATTTGAAACACCTGCATCTATACCAACATAAATTAGACACATACATTCAAGTTTCAAAACCAAATACATACATAAAACCTTAATGTAGCAATTTGAATAAACTATTATATCACAATAAGATATTATATTATTAAATTTCTTATTACATATAATAATAATGTTTATTACATATAATTTAATTTGCTTAATATTACAACTTTTTCGTGGTAGAAATTTATGTACTATTCCTTCATCCCAATATTAACACTTCTTTTTTTAATTTATTTAATAATGTTATTAATTATTACATTAAAAACTATATGTGATATACATAATATATCATAAGAAACTATTAAAAATGAGTTTACACATGTTTTTGAAGGTGTATTAAAAATATGAAAAATAAATTTATAGTTTTATATTTATATTTTAAAATTATTTTTTATTTTTAATATATATATATATATATATATATATATATATATATATAT
>LPNX010623631.1:40279-55369 GCA_001517045.1 Pseudotsuga menziesii | reverse complement strand
CAACAATTGCATGCCCCCTTGTTTCCCAAATGAGAAGAGCATGGTTTTCTCAATTGACTCCACTTTATATACCAAAGACTATCATGCTAGTAATTAAACACAACTCTCTATTCTCTTAGCACTTACAAGCACATAGCGACCATTCATCGAGTTTTTATCGGTTCCCCTTTTCCAGAAAGGCCCTTCCCCCTAGTGGGTTCATTGCCAAATGTAGTTTTTTAGTCATTCGAAGCTTTCAGTCGTTAACCCTATCAATTATAACCACAACTTGATAGAGTTTTATAGTCGATACTTACAGTGATGTTCACTTACATTGAGAGTTCTAGGTCAAGGTGGCGAGGGATGTTACATATTGGATCATTTTGCTTATGAATATACATGTGTATATGATTTGGTTATGATGTTTTAAGCCCTTGTTCTAGAGATAAAACCAATGAGAATAAACTAAAAATGTGAATCTATTCAATGTTTGGATATAGGTATCGTTGGGAGCGAGGACTATGAGAGCATCCTAGGGGTGCATGTGGACATGTGACTGTCCTGGAAAGTTCAGAATGAGTGGAAATGGAAAAGGTGCTAGTGAAACTGTGAAGTTCCTAGTAGCCGAGGAAACCATGTGGGAAGGTCTGGAATAGATTGAAGACACTAAGTGCCATGACCAAGAGGGATTGGTCCAGCATTCACGGTGAAGTGAAAGAGGCTGAGAGCATGAAAAGACACAACGGTGGTGTGGGTTCCAGGATGGAACAGAACATAGAGGGGAAAAACTCTTAGTGCTCTCTCTTGCCTTTTTAATTATATATATATATATATTTATGCATGGTGAAAAACAAAAGATTGTTGAATGCATGTATGACTAAAAATGGAATGTGTGTATTTGCTAGAAGTAAATTGTGAATGCTGGAATAGTTAATTCCCTACCCAAGAATGGACATGAATGAGCTCGTGTGCCTGTTGGGAAGGCATGAAAAATATGAAAGTCTCCTTGATGAGACTTGGACTGTCATGCCAATTGGGTAATTCACTGACTGATTTTAATGTCTATATTATGCTTGGTCTGACAAAATTTCAATGGTGCCTTTCACAGGTGAGAAAAATGAAACCTGGTGGTGCACATTGATGATGGCAGCAAATCAAAATTTGCTGGACTTGGTTGGAAGTCTCCTTCAAATGATTGCCAAGACCCAAGAAAATCTTGGAGAGATGCTCAAGATACAGAAAAGGCAGAATGAAATGAACCACCAGATTTTGCAAGACTCTATTGGTTTGCAAATGGAGGTGAAAAGCCTTCTAGGAGCAATCGACAAAGGAAATGAAGGTGGATTAGCGATGGGACATTCGTCCAAGTGACCCGTTAAGAAATGGTCTAGGCATGAAGACTCAAAGGAAATTGAGCAAGTAAAGATGAAGCAGCCAATGAAATGCTGGGAATATGGAGGACATCATTTACACTGGGACTGCCCAATGAGGGAACATAATGAGGGCAGCAGCCACAAAGCTCCTAGGCTTCGGGATAAGCTGAAAGCTGAGAACCAGCAGGAGAAGTTCGTGGAAGCCGAGGGGCTTGGTCCTGAACGTTCAAAGTAAATAATTGAACGTGGGATTGGAACACCGAGGACGGTGTTATTCCAATGGGGAGGGGAATGTAACACCCCGGTTTTGACCCCGTTTGCATGATGTATATAATATAATTAATCATGGTGAGGAGCTAAAGGCAAAAACCCCACCATCGATTTGGTTGTGTATGTTTCGGCAATAGGGATAGTTGCCTATGGTATATCATGCTATCTGGCACATTATAGTTTGGCATCATGTAAATACGCACATCAATTAAACTAAACCTACAGCTAGCTACGACAGTGCAACGTTAAAATGAAAAGGGCATGATTTTCCTAAGGATAAGGGGGGGGGGGGAATTGTCTAACCGTGGGAGCCATTAGAAAGTGCCATGTGTCAACCACCTTCTTGTCTCTTTCAGCCACCAAGTCATTTGGGGCAGGCATTAGTTGAGGGCAGTTACTGCTTGAGGAAACGTGGGCATGGGGGGGCATCAGTATGGCAGGCTACTGTCAGCTCTGACAGGATGCATACCCAATGGCATAAGCCATCATTTCCCTCACACAGGAAGTTGGTCTGGCCTTCACCTTCACGATTGTGGTCTAGGGAATTCCATCCTCACACAGAGAGACGTTCTGTTTTCCTCACACATAGTTTTCCCATCATTTTTCCTCACGCATCGGTCGGGGTTCTCCTTTGGTTTTGTGCATGCAGCGAGTTGGAAGAGTGGCCTCAAGGGCACGACTTCTGCTGTGTACATGAAATAGCTGTGGTTTTCATCCATGATTCTACCTTGCTATTGGTTTAACTGCGATTTGGGTTGCTGTCGTTCTTCCCATGATTTTTTTTGGATGCTGTTGAGAGTCTGATTTCTTCTTCCATTTCGGACTATGTGTGTGTTTCCTTTTGCCATTTTTGGACCGTGTCTTTTCCCCTTGCGCACAGGTTGAGAGTTTGTTCCTTCCCCTTTTCTGCCTGTATAAGTTCTCTAGCCATTACCTTGGGGATGGTGTGTGCTGTAGGCTCGTGGATGTTGGTTGGCTGTTGATTTCCACACTCGTTAGCTAATTTTTCCTCTATCCACGCTGGGAGTTTGGATTCTCCCCTGTTTTGGGACTGTGTAAGGTCGCCATAGTTTTCTTTGTGAGCTTGGGATGTTGATGTACTCTGGTTTTGGGTTGCTGCTGAGTTGTTTTGGCCATGTTAGGGCCAAGAACAACCTTGAGTTGTCTTGTGGACCTGAACTGTGTTTCACCTTTTGTTTGGGATTGCCACCCAATTGTCTTTTCCTTCTTCACAGGGGTGTGAATGGTTTGTTTTGCTGCAGTATGCAGTGGTTGGTCTTTGGAATATTGAGAGTGGGATTAGAGGCTGGGTATGCTTGAGGAAACTGGTGTTTGAGGCCACAATTTTAGCATTTAGCCTTTCCTAGCTCCTTGACGGCCTGATAAACCCTACTATGTAAGCTTCGCTGATTGGAAAACCTTGGCTATGTGTAAGCTTGCATTGACCCTTATTCCTTGGGCAATCATGCCCAGCTCAGGGATGGCAGTGTTGCCGAGAGATTGATGAGCACGTTGGCCTATGGTTGGGTGGAATGTTGCAGTGACGTAGCTGGTTGCGGGGTGAATTATTCATTAAAAATATAAGTACTCCTGACTATTCCATCTCTGCAATTATATCTACTATTTCATGAGAAATGATGAACATGTTGAATGCTGGAATGTATATGTTTTCTTCCACTGAATGTTGAGTAACTATGCAGCCTTGTATGATGGATTATTCATCTTGGTATGTATTACGTTCAAGCTTTTAATCTCAGCATTTATCCCTATTCATGTTCCATGGGGCTTTTATCCCATTTGTTTGGTGTTAGTAGCATCCTCTTTTCTAGTCAGAGGGTCGGGGGGGTGAATCCACGGACCTGGGTAACACTTTTTTTCAAGTGAATTTCGGCGAAAACATAAAAACGCACCTCGATCGAGGGCTTGTTAAGCCCTCGACCGAGGTCTTAATATCTCGACCGAGGGCTTGTTAAGCCCTCGACCAAGGTATTGCGGGCTTTACAAAACCTCGGTCGAGTTATTTAAATACCTCGACCGAGGTATTTAAATACCTCGGTCGAGGTTCATACCTCGGTCGAGGGCTTAAAAAAACAGACTTAGCCCTCATTCAAACAAATGGAAAATTTCCTGTGCCTTGCAGAGGTGTAAACCCTGCCATTCCTAGCACATAACTGAGCAGAGTTGATACCGATAAATTCACCAACGAATCTTCTATCCATTGAGGTATCATACACGTATTTTGGCATTCATATGATATTTATTTTTTAATTACTTCTAAAACTTATACTTAGAAAACCACACTGCAACTTCAAAGCAGCTCAAAGAAAAATCCGCAGAGTTAAAACTACACAGCCAAAAAATTCTTTAAAATGCACACATCACATATCGACGTGTCCTCTTCAAAAGGGGATCTTTGGTTTTTCAATTTTTCAAAAAATAGAAAATGTTCCTTTACGTGGACAAATATGTGTTTAAAACGATGCTGAAATCGAATGTGGTCACTTTCGAAAAATAATAAATAATTGTATAATGCGAAAAAAATTAACAAAAAAATATGCACATCACACTGTATTTTATGTAGATCATGCTCATATATTTATTTTTTTTAAATTATTAATGCAAGATTGAACTACTCTACGTGGACACGAGCCACTTATTAGCTTCTTCAAATTTTTAAGGTCACACAGTTCATTAAATGCAAAAATTCACACATTAAATGACATCGGAATATTTTTAAACAAATATCACTATGAAGCCAACATAATATTCTACAATTTGTTTTTTTACTGCAAGTCAAAATTCACATGGCATATATGCGTTTTGAGGGCTTCTATCTAGCACATGAGTAAAAAATCAGGTTTTCATCGCCAAATTTGGCCAAAAAGTGTTACCCATCTTCATGGAATCACCCCGGGGACGTTACATTACAGTACCTGGAAGTGAAGGTTATGGAGTCGTGAAGAAACAAAAGCACCGCCACTAACGAAACAAAAATCCAAAATCCTCATTCTCGCAGTAACAAAGAAGCTGGAGACTCATCTACAAGCCACTAACAGCAACAAGCCAAACTTAAAAACTATCTCTGCAAGGGCAGACCACGGAGGAACAAGCAAGGAGCCACTAAAGGCCGTAAGCCTTATGCCACGACTCTTTACAAACCTTGCAGAGATAAGACACACAGTTCACATAAAGAGTTTGAGAACGACTAGTGCAAACTGAAAACAATTTAAACCAGGACTCAGAGCACAATTAGCAATATCAAGGTAGCATGGCCGCCATGACAATGGTTACGGAGCAACCCGAAGGCCCAAGAACTATGGAGGGAAATATCAAAGCGTAGGGTTACAATGGTTTATATATTTTCAACACTGGGCTAGGATGAGACCACGTGGTCACTTAATTTTTTTTGAACCATGTAGCAAGTCGTCGCAATAGTCACCTACATGCAATAATTTACAATGATTTATATAATAATTTATGAACAATCATGTAAAAACTATATTGTGCAAACATTTATAAAGTCAGCGATCTTATAATATGTGTTAACATATTGTTGCTTGGGCATATAAAACATCAACCCTCGGATCGTTGACAAATTTAGGATATAGTGATCATGTAGTTCGAAACTATTATGATTATATATCCTTGTTTTATAACACAAAAACCTTACCCATAAACCAATCAATGGAGTGCAAATAATGCCTCAATCTTTTACAAATGTCAATATTATAACGTGAACGTTATGATTACCATGTTTATCCATGTTAAAGTATAATAACTCATTGTTTTTCTTAAGCCCGAGTTGAAATGTGAGAAATCATAGAACAAAGATCTAATACTATGTTTCCATATGTGTTATGATCAACGCAAGGCTACACTCCTCTAAACCCATAACTCTAGTGGAGTTTATGTTAAATTGTTTAGCACATTAAAGTTTAGAATTCATAAAATTCATCAAAGATCAAGGTGTTTTAGACTTGTTTGGGAAATTCAATTAATGATAGGATTGTATGTCTATGAACATATTAATATATATATATATATATATGTAAAAACATTGAAATAAATGATAAAGATGACAATATGGTAAAAGATTAGTTAAATAATACTTTTACATAGTCTAATTGAGTTTAGACTTTAAATAAGTCTTTGGTTATTTCTCAAGTTGGTATTTTGTTGGTAACTACCATGTCTTTATACGTAGTAAAATAGTTTTAAGATTATACGAAATATTTGATGCTTAATGCTTAGCATGGAGTGGTAAGTCGATCTTCCTCAAAAGCATCAACCTCAATAAACAGTTTATAGATAGTAACTTAATTACAAGAGAAGTATTATAGAAAAATAGGAAACTGAATTAGAATAATCCTACTGGAGTCTAAGGACTTTAGAACCACATGTTTCGACGCAATGTTAAGAACTTTATAGGCAATAAGCTTCCTTGCAGAAGATAAATGTCAAGCAATTGGTTGTACTAATATTATAAGTTGATAATGTATAAATATTGATTGAACAATCATTATAGCATTACAAGTTATGCACACTAAAGTAGAAGTTACTTGCAACTAAGATCACAAGTTGAGAATCAAAGAGAGTATTTTACTGTTGCTACTTATATTAAAGGAAGAAACTCAATCACTTGTGTTTTGTTTACAAGAACAACTTGAAATATAATAGCTTATTTTACTAAGCTCATAATTGCAAAAAGAAATATTGCTGGTTACTTTATGAAATTTAAAGCGTGATGCGTTCAATCATACCTGTAAAACCTGTAAGAACAAGTAATCTTTCTACATTAGCATAAATGCTAAGTAAGCCCAGATTTCAAATCAGATTCCACCTACTTGTCATAAATAAAATTCATAGTAAACTGAAAGTAGAAATAATGCAGAAGTTAAACATAATCTTGTTTCAAAAAGTTCAAAAAGGAAATTGCTGAAATAACATAATTGAGATTATGTAAAACTAATCTATTAATTGTTTCTTATATTGCTAACTTTTAGCAGTTAGTAAACCGTACTTCCAGTATTTTATGTTATTTTCGAAATTTTAAATTTATGTGAAAATTTGGGGTTTTGACACCAAGAATAAATAATAACTTAATTTAAAAGAAGAACATGTGCATAACAAAGGCAATCAATTAGTTAAAGAGAATATGGACTAAAACACACCCTTTAATTAAAAAAATTAAAATAAGAAAATCAATTAAATAAACATTAAGACTCAAGTGCACACACACACACACGTAGGAAAAGAAGATGGACTAAAACATGCCCTTTAATTAAAAAAATAAAATAAGAAAATCAATTAAAGAAACATTAAGACTCAAGTGCACACACACACACATGTAGGAAAAGAAGACTCAAGTGCATATGCGCATGAAGATGCAATAGAAACCTAAGAAACTCTATAAAAGAAAGGCAAGGAGATGAGTGAGGATCATATTTTGGATCTTGGATCCTTTATATTTTTCCTCCTACATGATGGGAGAGGATTGTTATAGTGATTATTGAAGAGTTTGTTTCTTGGAAGTGGTGAAGGTTGGGATGTCTTAAAGTGGAATGCTTTGCATCCAACCATTCTGATATTTTGCTTCTTTCATAAAACCTTGTTGCTTCTTGGGGGTCCCAGGGAAGAAGAGTAACCATAGGGAGCAGGAAGGATGGTCAACAAAAGGGAACAAGAATTGTAATCCTATTGGAGCTACGACAATACACGCGACACATGTCGAGGGATACACCATTGTAAGATCTAGTTAGGGGTCGCTACATGTAGCTATGAACTAAATTGGAAATCTACTACTTGAAAGAGTTTGTCTTAATTATTATTTTTAAACTATCCATTTAAATTGAATTGAATCCTATACACCATTTCTATAAAAGAATTAGCTTGCAATAACTAATAGAATTTCATATTACTCTAAAAGTATTTGCATCATGTTCTGTGGTGAATCATGAGATATGGGGTGCATGGTGTATGTTTAACACTTGATGGTTTTAGATGCATTGTATAATTAGTGGTGGTCTATGATTAGTATTCACATTTGACTTATATAGTTTAGTGGATGCTTGAATTTAGTTAATTGTTGTCTCATTGTTCTTCCCTTGGGCATTGGAGATATCTTGTCTAGATAGTATAATGTAATACATAAGGAGGATTCACTTAGTGGGAGGATTCTCTACAGCGGATATGGAGTATTGTGCATCAAGCATGAATGATTTAAACTCTAGACGGAATGTGGTAGCTTGGGATCCTATTTGAGGGATAGTAGATGACTCACTGATGCTTAGGAATTCAACAATGTTCTTACAGGGGGTAACTGACTCAATGGAGTACTTTACTTTGTAGGATAGATGGATTTCTTGGAGGCTAGATTTGTATTCTAGGATGGATGTCTCACTTGTGTGTCCTACAAGGGTTCTTGTAGGTTACTTGTAAGGGCTTGTGCCCACATAGTATTGTTGGCCTCCCTTACCTCTCATATTAATAAACAAAGGAAAGAGTAATTCATTTATATTACTCGTTTGTTCATTCTTTCTCACTCTTGTGTAGAGATGTGACCTAGAAGAGGAGCACACTTGTCCTCTCTATAGGTTTGCACTTGTACTTATTTTTCTCTCTCTTGGGTGCTAGGGTTTCTTGGTCTCTTTGGAGTTTCTTTAAGAATATTGGAGTGCTAGGGCGAGGGTTTTATTTTTTAGATATTGAAGACTAAATTTTTAGGAGAAAACCCTAGGGTGGACTTGTGAAGAAGAAGAGAAAAAGAAGACATCTTGACTTGAAGATAGTGTTGAAGGGATTATTGCACTTGTTCTTGGTGGAGAAAGGGTTTGATTAGTTACCCTGTCTAGGTCATTTCAAAGGGTTGGATTTTGTATCCTTGAGAGGAGCATATGGTAAGTGATTCATCATTAAGCTTATATGTGAAGCTTCCAGCCATACACATCTTATTTCAATTTTAGATTTGATTTTTAGATATGTTCATATTTTTCTATTTGCATCTATGTATGATCTTGTTGATTGGACATAAGTAAAATGGAAAATTGTTAAATGATTTGACATCCAAAGAAGAAAATGAAGGGTATGATTTTAATTTTGTTTTTTATTCTATTAAAGTGTATTTTCATATTTTTACATTAATCATATAAGGTGGCATAGAAGGGTTGAAAACTTGTTTCATTGGTTGGTGTATTTTCTCCTTAAACGTTGAAAAGTTTAGGGATATTTGAAAGTCAATCATTGTACTTCTTTCTCTATTGCTTTATAATCTAATTTATAGTAGAACTAGATTAGAAAATTATGGGGTTAATTCACGAGGAACCTTCTAGAAAGAAGGTCAAATTTCTGAATTGCATTAAAGTGTCATTTCTGTAAAATTTCCAACATAGTTTCAGAGTGGTTGTGGTCGATATCACTCTTGAGTACGAGGGCTCTATATTATAGCTAGTGATTGCTTGGGTCTGGTGATTGACAAGTAAAGGTTATTGGGTATCTAACCTTAGGTTTCTTGAGATAAGCACCTTGACCCTTAGAAGGGTTATTTCTTATTCATATTGTGGTTTTTCTAGGATGGGCATGTCTTTGATCTCTTGGTTATCTTCTAACACTATGTGTAGTGTTGGTTAGTAGGTCAGTGGAGTTTAATTATATACATATGACATATGATAGATCTCTATTCATGAGGATTTACTATCAAGAGGGAGGCATGAGTGTAGAGTTTGGTGATGATTCCACCTATCTTATGAGAGAAGTTGTCTCTATGTCCTTGACACCCAAAAGTGATGTTTTTCAGTTGATTAATGTTTTGTTTGTTCCTGGGTTGAAGAAAAATATTCTTTCAATACCTTGTATGGTAGATCTTTAGTGTATAGCCAAGTTTGATGATCAAGAGGTCATATTTAGGAGATAAACCCATGTTGTGGTGAAAGGGGTTCGTGTTGAAGGTCTTTCCAGGTTGTAGGTAGATCTAGTGAAGCGTGATTCATTGTGCATGCTAGTACTAAGTTGTGTGAGTTATGGCACATATGTCTTGGTCACTTTCATTATGGATCATTGCATATCTTGAAAAATCTAGTATCATGATTACTAGGCTTCGAGAGAGAGGAGGGTGTCTACATAGGATGTGCTCTTTGCAAGCACATAAAGACTGTGTTTTGCAATAGCAAGTAGTGGCCAACATGGAGTCTTGTTCTAATCCATTTAGATGTATGTGAACCCTGTGTCTTCAACTTCCTTAACAAGTACCCATTATATTTTCAATTTTATTAATGATTTCTCTCACAAGACCTTGATATATTTTTTAAGACTAAGGATGAAGTGTTCAATAAGTTAACAAAACCAAAGGCCTTTGTTCAAAATTAGATAGGAATAAATATCAAATTAATTCACTCAGATAATGGATGATATAATACCTCCACAAATTTTGAGTCTTTTGATAGGGAAATAGGTATCAAAAGGGAGTTGACTATACCTTACAACTCACAAAAAGATGAGGCTGTTGAGAGGAAGAAATGGTCCATCATTGAGACGACCAATCCTCTTATTCATGACATGGATTTTCCAATGAGATATTGGGCTAAGGACTTGCAACATAGTCATGTATGTTTTGAACAAGTTTCCTTAGAGGATCTTGAAGGACGTGACACCAAAGGAGGCGTTTACTGGTGTGAACCCAAATCTATCTCCTTGTTGTGTGTTTGGCATCCCAATGATTATATGGTCTACTTTACATCTCAGAATAGGACAATGTTACACATAGATGTAAAGTTTGCTGAGAGAGCTTCTAGTTCGCATGACCTTCCTCTTTAGGGGTTGAGGAAAGAAAGGAGGTTGTTGTTCCAAAGGCTAAGCTTGAGGCACATGATGAACCAAATTCAGGAGAGGTGAGGCTAGAATCAGATATGCTCTCATCATCCACTCTAGCCCACAAAGATTGAAATGACTTACACAAACATTTCAAGAGGCTAGGAAACAAGTGGGAGAACCCAAATCTTCATCGAGGGTGAGTGTACCACCTAGGAAAGATGCTAGTCATATAGCATCATTGGTTTCTTCCATCCATGAGACATTCAAATGGTATAGAGGAGGAGAAGTGTGATGATGAGATTGAATTAATCCATGAGCCTTCTATTTATTCATTGGAGAGGTATGATGACTTCGTGGAGGGGGTTTTGTCGAGATTGATTATAGAGTTGTATGATAAAAGCATCATAAAATACATAACCAATAATTCTGGATTCTTTTTAAATATAGTTTTCCTTCATAATACTCTTACTTTAAAATTCTGTTGATACTAAAAAGTTGGCCTAGTTTAAGATAAATTCAATTGCTAGAAAATTTGAAGCACATGAGAAGGATTCTAACGATCACAAGTTTCCACTCCACGTAACAATAATGAGAAAACATAGCCTCTATGAGTGGAGTTGATATGTTCTTTTATCTATGACCATTTTAGAAAACTATTATTTATTATTATATTGTGTATTTGTCGGGACCAAGACTATATTTCAACATAAAGGTCGCGTCTTCGAATTTTTAAGCAAGATATGACGTCTTTACTGTGCACACCGCAAAGGGATTGGAATTTTTAAGCAAGGAATTGGAAGTTTTGTTTCAATATATTTCTGATTCCCATACAGTGTGCACTGATATCCCATAATATAGGAAATCGCAGGGATTTGTATTTTTTGCTACATATTCCGGTGCAGAGTAGATAAGAGAGTTCAGAGGCTAGTTTTCACTGTCAATTTCGATGACGCTTGGAACCATGTAGAATCTGCCCAATAGCCACATCATGAAGGATTTAAAATTTTAAAGTAACCGATGAATCCAAATCCTCGGCCAATTATAGTACTGGGCCCTCCTCACCGATTGCATAAATTCGAGCGATAATATGTCCAAGATCCTGCACATGAATTCAGGAAGTGGGGACAATTGCTATTCCCACAACTCCACCTGGTAAAGATCTGTTTCCAAGGTATTGAGTCACATAAATAAATTAATTGAATGCTTCTTTGATAGCAGAGGTAGGCGCGGCGAGGATAGGATTGGGGACCAAAAGATAGAGATAAAGATAGGGTTTCTCTTCTCATCTTATATCGTTTCTCTTGGTTTTGTCTCTTTATATCGTTTCTCTGGGATTTGATCTCAGGACGGATTCTTTACTATTGGATAGAAAAAATGGTTATGATCTCCAAATAGCAGCTTATAGGTTGCAATACCGTACAGAAATTGAGTAGAAGTCCGTATGCAGGTTAGTAAAGGAATGGAGTAAGTTAGCTATGGAGCAAAGTTAACGTTGACTTTGCTCCTCCTCCGTCCGATGGAGGGAGAATTGCTCCATAGGTAGCTCACTCCGTAAAGGAATAACATCAAATGTCTATGGTGACGATTACAGTGATGAAAAACTTTTAAGGAGGAGAAGGATAATGCTAACACTTAGAAAACTTGAGGGGAGGATGTGCAGAGCCAAAGGCTTGCACACATGGTACTCAACCAATTCAATTACTAATATCAAATGATTAATTGAATGCTTCTTTGATAGCAGAGGTATTGAGTAACAGGTTGAGGACCAAAAGATAAAGATAGAGAGAGGGTTTCTCTGGGATTCGATCTCCAGAGGATCGATAAGACCGATTTTTATCTTCTAGCTTTCTTGTTTTGTCTCTTTATATCGTTTCTCTGGGATTTGATCTCGTTATGATCACCAAATCGCAGCTTATAGGTTGCAACACCATACAGAAATTGAGTAGAAGTCCATATGCAGGTTAATAAAGGAATAACATCAATTGTCTATCGTGACAATTACAGTGATTATATCGTTTTTCTGGGATTTGATCTCAGGACGGATTCTTTAGCCTCTGATAGAAAACCCACATCGAAGTATGAGAGAGGAGGGTTGATGTTTATAATTCCACACACGTTCACCTCGGCTACTTTGTCTTTCCCTGCAAAACCCATTCATACACAGAGTCACGGACACTTTACAGAGTAAACTCTCAAACATCATTTACAGAATACAATCAAAACAAATACAATATAACTAAAAAGAAAGAAGTAATAAAACAATACATTCAGGATTGAGTCACTTCACACACCAAAATTGGCTCATCTTATTAATAGCTACACATGTTGTTTAGTCTCTTTACCACTAGGAAACTATCAGATCCTCCTCAAATATACCGACTCCCTTAGCAACCAGCAACGATATCTTCGTAAAAATGAAAGGTGTTAGTGTGTAAAAATGAGAGGCTTGGTGTGTATAATTCCACAAGTCCAGGTCCTTATATCTTTTCTGTTCTTCACATCCCTTGCAGTTTCCCTTCACGTTCGCCTCAGCTGCTCTGTTTCACCCTTCCTGTTTCACCCTTCCTAGTAAAAATGAACCCAAATACAAATTAACTAAAAGAAAACTGAATTCACGCTTCGATCTCCATAGATCCTAAATTAGCTTCTCTTCTCAATACTTGTACTTGAACTGGTCATCTCGTTTATATCTTTTGCTGCTGCATTTCATATTACTTTCCTATCTTTTTGCTTTTTTCTTTGACGGCTATAAAATTTCCTTTAACAGTTTTAAGAAACAAAAAAAACAAAAAGCGAAAATCGTTTTGGTTTTTCCTTAGAAATCAAGAAAACGAAAGTACTGGGGAAGTGCATTAAAATAGCGCAGCCAACAATAGCCGTTGAGACTATAAAAAAAGGGTCAGTTTCATTGTATCATTGAATGTGACGACCGTCTGAGGGAAAGTAGAGAAGAGGTGCTCTCGTTGCAGGAAAGCTGACTCGAGATGGGCATTCTCTGGAGCGTTGAGTCCCTCATCAAAATTGGATGTTGCGAAATATAATCGTGTACCGATTTTTCTGGAACTACTTTTGTGCAGATGTTCTTTCATTTTGTATACTCATAATTCTGGGGAGAATGGAACAGACCATTGGTGCATAGCAGAGCAGAAAGGTTGATGGATTGTTCAGGTTAGTTGAGTTACACAGATTTGTGTTTTGTTCTGTATTTATTTTTCTTATTGCTATTTCTACTTTTGTGCATGGTCATGCAATTTTTCTTCTCTGTTTGTAATATGTTTATGCTTTTTTATTTGCTATCTTTTCTTATTATTTCTTAATGTATTTAATATTTGTTTCTGGTTTTTGCAAGAAATAAAATGATATTTGGTGTCTTGGTTAAACCCTAAAGCCATGGATAATGTGCAATGGGTGGAAACCAAGGGGCCATGGAGGACATATATGGTTTATGGTTTATTAAAATTATTTGTTAGTGTTGTTGCATTTGCATCTTTAATGTATTTATGTGCAGTGTAAAAAGCTTGTGAGGAGTTTTGGTTCAAACATTGAGCTCTGTAAAAGCAAAGGTATTTCCAGGAACTATCATTTCAAGATTGTATTTCCAAATCACTATCATTTCCTTTACACTCAACTATTATTAAAACATCTCCTTCTTAAAGACTGATTCAAGATTGTATTTCCAAGTAACAATCATTTCCTCTACACTCAATTATTATTAAAGCATATCTTTCTTAAGTTTTTTTTCCAATTTAACATCATCTGCAAAATCATAATATTGGGTGTTATGCAAAATCATAATATTGAGTGTTATGGATTTAAAAGGGGCTCATGGATACCTGCTGGCTCTGTGGTTACAATAATCAATATATCATGTAATACTCATTTATTTGTACAATCTGGCTTAATCCAAATCATGTAATCCTCAGCTCTTCTCAAAATCTTCTCAAAATCCTCCCTAATAGGGGCCTTGCTATATTTTAATTACTACCCATTTTATTGCCATTCCCATTTTGTCTCTCATTCGCCCAGCTATCAGTTTGTTTTGTTTAGTTATCAATTATCTGTGAATCGGCCGACAGTTTATCATTGTTTTATCTCCCGTCAAAAATACGAAATCAAATAAAAAAAAGGAAAGCGCTAAGATATTTTCAAAATTAAGTTATTTATCTTTCTACATAAATGTTCTAATTTGGAAACTGTTATATATCTTTTTACATTGATTTTATTCATGTTCTTTTGGAAAGTTCTCACATTAATTTCTAATTTTATTTATGTTTGAAATTAATTAATGAGTGTTTTTAATTGTAGTATTGAATATATAAGCTAATTCTATTTTTACATTTTTTTTTATATATTATAATTTTAAGTATTATTTAAATACAATTTTTGTAATAGAAAGGGATTTTTGTGGTTTTTTTCAAAGTTCTCCATAGGTTTCTTTAGGTTTGCTTTCATATTTTATTTATTTTCTGGATTAAATGTTATTTAGTTATTTAGCTATTTAGTATAGTATACTTAAATTAAATTTTATGATTGTTAAAAATGATCAGTTATAAATATATATATAAAGAGTGAGAGAGAAAGGGAGATCATGCGGGAGAGTGAGAGGCGAGGAGAGAGAGAGAGGGAGAGAGGGAGAGGGAGAGGAAGAGGGAGAGTGGGAGAG